>JAVJGJ010000047.1:109295094-109307361 GCA_035590215.1 Microhierax caerulescens
GGGGGGGCGAATCGCCCCAAACTCCGGGGAGAGAGCTCGAGGGGCGCGGAGAAGCGGAGCAACTTTCAGCCCCGGGTACCTGCCCTGCCCTCGCTGCTGGGGGAGCTGCCGCGGGCTCGCTGCCTCCCAGAGCCTCCCCCAGCTCAGCCGTGGGAAAGGGCTGCACGCTCCAGCTTTGCTTTCCCAACCCTGAAATCCAGCCAGCAGCAGAGGCACCCCCCAAACCAGCTTAGCTGGAGGGGGGGGGGGGATTAGCCTTAAAAAAAAAAAAAAATTAAAAAATCTAACCCCAAATCCAAGTGAAAACTTACCGAGACCACCAAATCCCCCTCCCCCAAGCCTTTCCGAAAAGGGGCTGGAGGGGGAAACTTGTTGAGCGTTTATCCAAGAGCCAGAAACAAAACCAGGCAGGACTGAGAATAACGGTCCTGGTCGCTGGTAGCTGCAATAAGACACGAAGGCTCCGAGTGGCTGCTGAGAATCTAAATCATGTACTTTTCTCTTCCAGACAACATAGGGGGACCAGAAGGGAAAAGGGCTCGGACTGCTTACACCCGCTATCAGACCTTGGAGCTGGAAAAGGAATTTCACTTCAATAGATACCTGACCCGCAGAAGAAGGATTGAAATAGCACATGCTCTTTGCCTCTCAGAGAGACAAATAAAGATCTGGTTCCAAAACAGGAGAATGAAATGGAAAAAGGATAATAAGCTGAAAAGTATGAGCATGGCAGCTGCAGGAGGGGCATTCCGTCCCTAAGCGTTTGATCAATTAAAAGTACTGAGCAGTATTAGCTGACCCTGCGTCTCATGTCAGTACTAAGTTGACTTTCTAAAACTTCCTTGTGTTACTTCTGTGAAGAAACCCTGTTCTTGTCGCCCTTATTCATCTTTTAATCATGAGCCTGTTTATTACCATTCTCTCGCGTGTATAAGTAGATCTGCTTTTATCGTACATTTCTTTGTCTTGAATGGCTTTGTCTTGAAAAAAATAATAGATGTTTTAACTTATTTATATGAAGCGAGCTGTGTTACTTGAAGTAACTGTTAAAACAAAACAAAAAAGAACAAAAAATAAGGCTAAAAAAAAAAAAAAAAGGAGAGAGAGAAAGAAACCCTCCCCCCGTTTAGTACAAATGTTATGTGTTGCACTCAACCTGCTTAACTGTGCATGTGTGGTCAAGTGTTAATGTCTGTATAGCTCCAAGCTGTTAAAAATATTTTTATTCAAACTACCTATATAATTCCTGTGTAATTAATGCTGTTGTAGAGGTGAAATGATGAAATCAACTGAACTTGTCCTACGTGTAGTGAATAGTGAATCTGTGACGAAAACTGTGATTCCAAGCAGTATGTCCTTGCTATGCCTTTGTATATGACTCTTTGCACGAACTCTTAGAAGTGGCTCTTATTAAGCGCAGCTTCTGTGATGTATGTTTTTTGTGAACAAAGTTACAAATATAGTCAAAGTCTGGCTGTTTGAGCAAACTGTGATCAGCTTTTTTTTTTTTTTTTTTTTGTATTTGTTTTTAAAAAAACTGACTGGAAATCAACAAAAAAAAATAAACTTTCTATTGTAAAGTTTTCGTGATCTGGTCTGTGCAAAGCCAGAAGTTGTGCTTCCTGATTTGCCTCTGGAAAAAATATTAACCCGTGCAGAGTTTGTAGTAAGATTTTACCTGGCTCCTGCTGCACGTTGCAAATAGTAGATGCTGCCATTGTCTGCTACCAGTATTTTTAATTGAAAGTTTGATAAGAAGTTCCTCCTTCCTGGTTTCTCCCTAGGTGTAAAGCTGCATCGCAGGACCGCAATCAACGCCCTTTGTGGGTAAATCAACTGCTAGCTGTTTGCTGATGGTTGAAAAAAAAAACAACCCCAACCCAAAACATGTGCTTTGTTAAAACACGCTGCTAACTCAAGCCGTGTTTGCGTCGCTCTAGAATTTCTCCTGTGGTTTCATTAAGTATATTTGCAGGACAGCCACGTCCGAGCCCTCTGCGTCTAATAGCAACCCTCGCTAGCCACATTCCCACTTTTCACCCTTTAAAGATTTTTGGTTTTCTTCACTACGATTAGTTTGCTATAAACGTAATGTTACTTACCCCATCAGAGCTTGAATGGTTAACTCTTCTGGGCTTCTAAGAGCAACTAAAGATTTGCACATTTACTGACTGGTTACATTGATGCCTTCCCTTAAAAGTTATAAAACAGTAAACTTTATAAGCCCCAGTTCCGGCTATATGACATTTGGGTGCCAAATGAATAGGGTTTTGTCTATGAATTAGATCGTAAAATCATCCATAGCACAGACAGATAGGCTCACTGGCTATAAAAAGTCACGTGGTGCCATTAAAGTAAGTTTTATGGTTTTGGGGAGTTGACATCCAACATTATATACCACATAACATATAATCTCACTGACGCTGGACTTCATTTGACTCTTTTGCAGGCTACGTGTGCCTCCTGGCCATTCAAATTGTCAGGTTTAGGGACAGAAGTATCCAAACCACAAGTTCTCAATACTGTATGAAAAATGGCTCCTTGCAAGTCAAAGGTAAGTTTTGTGCACAAGTTCCTTAAAGTTTATTTGTACAGTGGGGAAGCCGAGGCTCCCGCTCGCTCTTGCTGCCTCTCTCCTCTCTCTCTCTTTCTTTCTCTTTCCCTTTCCCTTTCCATTCCTCTCGGCCTGGAGCTTTTCAGGACAGTCCCACCGAGCCCGAGGGGCAGGATCAACCACTAATGATCCAGGTTGCGCTGCAAATCCCCCCCCATCCCTTCACTTGCAGCAGCTAGCTCTCTATTTTAACGATCAAATCAAAGTAAACCACAATAAGCGACTTTGGCAGAGATGGATTTTGGGGCCTAGCTTTAATCACTTTGACTACCGCAGAAGATAATTACTTCCTTTGCTCCAATAGACTCTCCAAGTTTGGAGAGGTTTTGTTTAGCAAAGAGTAGTTACTGCAGGCGATTAAAAAAAGGGGAAACAAAATAGATAGGGCTTGATATTATCTGGGCAGTGTCGTATGTAGGCATGATAGAGTTGGAGGCGTGCTGATATGGTAATAATCTTTGGATTGGTGAAATATGTTGCACATCAGAGCTAGTATTAAAATGGCACGGACTGTACCGGAGCGCTTAAGATTCCTATTTTCTGCATTGGGTTGTGCAGAAAGCTTTAGCTGTGTATATATGTCCATCTGCGAGCGCGTAACGTGTTTCGGGGATGTGCATTTATAATATTGCTGTAACTTTTCCCAGATCCTATGTGTAATTGCATAAATATAAATATATTTAAATTATGTGTGTTTGTGCATGCATGTACGAATCAATGCGTATGCCTATATAAAGCCGTGCACATGTGTATGTGTGCCTAATATTGGTGTATTTATGTATACAAAGGGTGTGTACGTGTGTATACATATATATGTTCCTGTGACTTTTTTTTCTTTTTTTTTTTAAGCGAACAATTGACTGTAACTTGTAGCATTAATACAAGAGACTACAGGTCATTAGAGTGCTGCAAATTATGAAATACGGGCTTGGTTTATTGAAGATTGTAAATATCCCCTTAGCTCTGCTCTCTCCCTCTCTGCCTTCTATTGCTGGCTGCCATTGTGGGGTAGGCCCCAGCTGCGTGTTTACTCCAACATTCTTTTTATTTAAGTGGACTGTTCTCACTAGAGTGTGATTACTCAGCAATAAACTTTATGGCCGGATTTAACTTTAGTCTTTGAATTTCCAGGACTTGAATGAAAGGGTGAAAGGAACTCTGTCTTTCTCTGGGTAGCATTAAGGCCTGATCCTTACCCTCAGATCTGTTGCTTAGGCAAGTGATCTCTGGGGGTGCAGACCGACTAGTCGGGGGCTAAGTAAGAGATTTTAAGAATTGCCTCAGAGAGATATAGGTATTTATATATATATGCACTCACGCACACACAAAGCAGCTGTGAGTATCTCTTTCTCTGCTCAGGTTTGGAGTAGCAGGGATTAATCAGATCACTTTGTTTTCCTTCATGTGTCATAAAGTCGGGTTTGCAAAAGAATGGGGTGGTTTGATGTGAGCTGGGAGATGGGCTTTGTTTGATTTTGCTAGTGCTATCCTGTTTGAATATTGTGATTCAGGCTGTATCTGCTACTGAAAGTAAAAATGAGAGAAAGGCACAGGGGTACAGGAGGGTAAGGTTGGTGTGTACCTCTGCAAGGTCTGCACATTGTTGACTGATTCCTATTTTTAATTTATTTCTCTTTAACATTAAAGAAACGGTAGTATATAAGGTTGGCTCAGCTCAAAGTTCTCACACTTCTACAAATATTTAATATTTAAAGTCAACCCCCTGTGTAAGATAAATGAGCTCTGAAACCTTTGTGCCAATGTATTCTTCCTACGAACACTAAACAAATACATATGCATATATTTTCTATTAAAAAAAATGGGAAAGGCTTTAAAAGAGCATATCCAAGTGCACATTTGAAAATAATTTCCGTAATAAGCAGCTGGAGATTTTATAGTACACTAGCTGTCACATTTTTGTCAATAGGAATACCAGAAAATTATATATGATAGGCGCATATGATATGATATTATATTATATCCTATAAAATTTTATAGATTGAGGCACAGGTACGAAAAACCTTTAAAAGTTTGGGCTTCATTCATATACGGTCCTTTTCCAAGGAAAATCCTTCGCTTATAAACGGGAATGAGAACGCACACAGTTTCCAATTACTCAATATTCAACAACGCTGCGTTATTTGAAATATCTGGTGAATATGCAAGCACACACGCTCACCCGTTCGACCAATATTTTAGGAACCTGGATATCACCGCGGATTGTAATTTTTCATTGTCTAGAGCAAAAAGGTTTGCTGTTACAGATTTTCACGTTTTTAAATGTGGCTTCTGGAGCATATTCCATGTCAAGCGGTGTACAGAGATTCAAGAACTACGGAAAAGAAAAATACCCCTGAACCCACAAGCATATAAAACCGCCCGTACTGCAAGAAACTCTCTAACAACAAAAGAAAGTTAGCTAGAAATGACAACTTCTCCTTATTTCTGGCCCTGCCCTGTCCCAAGCAGCAGAGTTAAAGCCATTCAAATCCAGAAGCGCATTAAGATTTTCTAATCCGCTTTGAAATTCAAACAACCCTAGACTGCCGAACTCTACCAAAATATTCCCAGGTCCGAATTGTTTTCCGAGGGAAAATATAATGGAGAATAATCACTGGGAATCAGGAGAGAGGTCTTATCTGCACACATTATTTTTCTGCTGTGTTTGGGGGATTTATACGTGCGAGTTTGTTTTACTTTAGGCATGGCAAGTGGCGTTCTGCGATTTGAAATACAGTTTACCTAATCCTTTGAAAGAAATACTTGAGTGTAGTGTGTCATGTCTAAGCGTAAGGCCAATTAAAGATTAGGCAACTCTCTTAATGTGTTTAACTAGTGACTTTGCAAGGCATAACTTTCTCTAAACCAGAACTATAACAATCCGATGGAAAGTCATCCGTAAATTACAGCTCTGCAGCCCTGCCTAAACCCTGCAAACGCCCTAATTGCAGAACATTACGGGGAAATTATTATTCTGCCATTTCCTTACATTTAATAAGTGTGTATCTGTGGAAGGGTGACAATAGAGGGGTTTGCAATCTGCTCCATGGGAAATTGAATGGAACAGATCATGAGGGGCGGATCAGGAGGTTTCGATTTCAAACCCTGGATACTGGAGCAATGCCTTTTCCCTCCCCGCAAATACAGATTTAACGTATTAAATGCAGACATAAATAAGTCTCCCGACCAAGTTAAGACGCCGCTTTGCCTTCCTAGCTCTTTCTCTTTCCTGCCCTTAACGTTTCCCCGATTTGTTGCTAGTTACTAGGCAGAGCTCAAAGAACACAGCTCCCACAGTCGCCTGGTCATCTTTGAAAATATTATCCCTTTCAAATTAAAGCATCCTCACTAATGTCTCTCTGGAAGGCAAATACTCATGGACCATCACAGTCACATGTTCCTGTAGCTACACGCGCAAACAATACCAAATCTGACATAGAAAGCGTGTACAATTTGCAAGGATTTCGCCTTATAGCACGCATAAGGAATCTTTCCTATATCCCCTCCCCAAAAAAATGTCTTTTCAATAATAATATTTGCTATGAAGGTTATTGGGTAATTATTGCAATTTTGTGGAACAGTCCTTGCTTGAGGTGAAGTCTGTCTCTGGATAACAAATGGCAGCCCGTGCAGTTCACTGCCAGGTTAAGTAAATGCAGAAAAGATAAATCTGCACACCCTAGGAATCACCAGCAGAGCTCGCTTTAGACCAAGTTCACAGTCAACTCGTTTGCCTAGACAAGGCTTCGCAAACAATTAGACTTGTTTCTTTATGTTTAAATCAAGGAGAAATGACTAAGACCCTCGCAGCAGAGAGCTGCAGCTTTTCCCCCAACGCTCGTCGCTACATTCCTTCCAACCTCACGCCCAGAACTTACCCAGCATTTCACCTGCAATTGTAACCATATAGCGCCTTTGAGTAACAGGCTTCCCTCCAACGCTGCCGAAAGGCTGTGCAAACTGATCTAACAGCACTTTACAAAGCTGCGAGATTAAAGAAAAGGGAGAAAAAAAAAAAAAAAGCAATAATTAAACATGCAAAAGTATCCGATTTCTCAACAGCAAGAAGAAGGAAAAAGAAAAAGGAAAAAAAAAAAAGCCCTTAGAAAGCTGAGGGAAACGGCAGAACTATTGAAACAAACAGTGCGAGTCTCTTACTCCTAAAAGAAGCTGCATAGCTTTTGTATATCTTTGTGGTTAAGGGCGTTACAACTGCAGGTCAAAAAGTTGAGGGTCAAAAGTTTACGTTTTGCACCACTCTTAGTCATTCGCCCAGACAGAGTTTGATGTCAATGTTATAGCCGAGATCTTGACTATCAGCACAAAAGATAAAATAGCTTTGAGTTACGTGTGTATCACAGTATGGACTCCAGGTGAACCCTACTGGCTGAATGACCTCAATTACCGAGGAAAGGATAGAAAATTCCTCTTTTCAAGAGTAATACACGTTGTATTTCATCTTGAATTATCGGCCGCATTTGTGTCTGAATATCTCGGGTTCATCCGCGGCAGGTAAACACGCGTGTTACCCCCACAGCAGCCGCTGATGCTGCCTCCTCCGCGAGTCAGGTAGCAAAATATTTCGCCCTTGTTTATTATATAATAACCTGCTTTAAGAGGTTTAATGTTAAGCCTTCTCACTTTGCAAAATGGGAGGAAGATAAGATAGGAGCGAAGCTATTAACGTGTGTATCGATCCTCGCCGCGTCTTTGTTTTTGCTCTCATTTCTGTAGCAACCGCTAAACTGTGCTTAAACAGGACACGCTGGAGATAATACGGCTTATATGTCTGGTCCGAAAGAGCTAGTTTAAAAATGCGGAGCGGTGGGGCCGCGTTGCGCTACCGATGGAAAGTGCTGCGGAGAAGCTGGCGCCCGGCGCCGCTCCGTGATTTGAAGGGTTCTCGCAGCCTTCTGGAATTACCAGAGGCAGCAGTTCCCAGCGAAATGGGGAGCAGGGAGGGTTGTTTTCCTTCCCTCCATACACGCCCCGCCTCCCCCTCCGCCCCCCAAGAAAAAGTTTAGTGGTATTTCTTTGCGCAGAGACATATTCTCACATTGCTGGGATTTTTTGTTCCCAGTGTCGCCTGGGTGTTAAAGCTTTAGCTCCTCGGTTAGGCGTGTCTGTAGGGAGAACTGGCCAATATTGCACAGGGAATGTCATTCTGGGGTAGATCACTGCAAACCCGATTCGGCCTGAAATGATGAGGATGAGGGGTCGACGGAAGATGGAAAGGTTATTCCCAAATATTCATAAGCCGATATGAAAGGTGTGGAGGAGGGGACAGGGCGACGAGAAAGTCCGAGGAAGAGCGCACCTCACCCCCATCCATGCATTGCTGCCTTCCCACCCCCAAGACAGGAGGCTACACCGGCCTCTGTGTAGCTGGTACGCGTGAATTATTTGCCAGAAACACAGCCGGATCGTGGCAGGCGAGCGCTATTTCTTGGGAACGAATATGCTAGAGGTTAGATTTCCGATTAGCCAAAGTGATTATTGGAGATTTTGCCTAAAATACCTGCTGAAGCCTGGGAAGTATATAATGCAAGTGTTCGCTCGTGTAGGCACTGTTCACAAGTTGCTGCTGTTGCTTACTTGTAGTCGAGCGCTGGCATTGCACGTTTGGGGAGCCTGGCCTCGCAGATAGTGTATAACCTTTCACATCCAGAGTATTTATTTGGTGTAAGAGTGAAGCCTGATAGCAAGCTAAAACCCGTAGCCAAATATCTATTTTGTTAGAGAATAGCAGGCGGATTGTTTCCAAGAACAACAATGCGTCTTTGATATACCAGAATGAAAGCTGTTACTATAACCGGCTTACTCAAGAGTAGGTGACCGAAATCCATTTGCTTCCTCACCAAAACTATTAGTAGCTCGAATTCCGTATTTTCAGTCTGGTTTAGAATAAAAATTTAAATGAGAATATTTTAAAAGAAGTTGAAACTGCGACTTCAGTAAATATTGACTCTTCTGAATTCTTGTTTAAATTATGTCAAAAAAAAAAAAAAAAAAAAAAGGCAACAACCTGAAGCAGAACAGTTAATAATTTGAAACGAACACTTTCTGCCCTTTCACTCTTTGCATTCAGCACACTGCTGTCTGGCGTGGAAGGTCTGCTCAAAAGACCATTCATTTAAAATCGGAGAACAAATCACATTTTACGTGTGTTGATGAACGGAGCCAGGACAGAGCGAGCAAACCCCGCCAACCACCCCGTGGTTAAGAGAAGCCCTGGTACCCGGGGCTGTCACCGCTTTTACCACACGCTAAACCAGGGGCAAAACTACGAGCATTGCCCCGGCAGCGGCCACAGGAAAGAAGCGCTCCCGCCCGCGGAGGCAGGAGCAGCCTCGGGGGCTGTATCATTCCCAGGAACAAAGGAGGGAATACAGTCGATACATTCCATAACGTTTACATTTTCCCGCGATTTTTTCTTAATTTTCCCTTAGAAGTAGTGACCTGGGCAAAGCACCCCGCTATCTAAAAGACACTGTTATAGACCTTTTAGAAAAACTAAGTCCAAGGCCGAGGTGAACTTCAGGTCACCGCGTCTAACAAATATGAAAATGTCGCCTGGTGAAGGGCACGCCTTGTTATTTAACAAAGACTGTCAATGTGTAAGATTAATAAGAAACAAAATGCACACGGTGTCACTTTTCGGTCACTTTGAAACTTGGGACAGCCTCGCATTCAAGGGGGGAAAGCTGGGGCTAAATATATTCAAAATGGTTCAAATCCAATTCAAACCAGGCTGCTAGTGCGAGTCTTCCTCCTCCTACCGCTCTCGGTGGAGGATGCCCGGGCACGACGAAAGGTTGACTTGAATTATTGCTATTACTGTTGTTGTTGTTGTTATTACTACTACTACTGCTGTTACTGTTACTGTTCATGCTCCTGTTATTATTTTTTTCTTTTGGAGTAATTACATTTTAGCCGCGCATGTGGAGGGTAGAGGGAATGTTTGCCTGTTTCACAAGAAAAAGGGGGATCCCCCTTTTCTCCCCTCCTTGGGTATGTATGAGGTTGCCTCTTCTTGGTGCATGAAAATTGACTCTCTCCCTCTCAACTTAATTCCAGTGGGGTCCCCATCTCCTCCTCGAACAGCGTCGGCCAGGAAACTCTTGCTCCTTTATTAACTGGTTAAAGTCTCCTTCACCAGTGAAATCGAGCCTTTAGTCCTTCTGGAAATCTGAGGGAGCTGGCCTATTTTTTCCTCTCCTTTTCTTTCTCTGAGAGCTTAGGATGATGCTACAAGTTTGTTAAAGGGAAGTACCGGGGGAAAAAAGGGTTTCTGAGATTGTTTATTACAGCCATAAATCTTGCAGTAAAATGTCGAAATGGCCGTGTGCAAGATAACACTTGGTGGTCTTGGCTGGGTTCTTGTTTATGATAACAAAACCACAAAGACATGGAACAGGCCTTTTGGAGGTCCTGCCTCAGCACATCTTCGCAGAGTAATAGAACCACACGAAAAAAACAGACTTGGGCTGAGCAGCTCAGGTCACCTTGCAGATTTACAGTCGCATATAAAATTGCATCCTTCCTTCTGCAACCGAGAACCAGTGCCCCACGGTAGAAAGAGGCGCAGTGAAACAAGTATACTTTGAGATCTAATCACGGTAAATAATACGAAACAGAGCCCGGTCAGCTCTCCCAGTATAGCGCTGAGCTTACAAACCGAGACACCACTTTTCGTTGTGTTTTACCGTGGCTTGGGAACACGGCAGACTGCTGTAGTGCTCTGGCCGTAATGTCTCAGGACTTATGCCGAGGATAATATTTACGATAACCCAGTGTAATTCATCTCGTGCGGGCCGGCAGGTATTTGTACGTATGTGTCTGTACGTGTGCATGTATCTTTTTACGCCGGGAAAACGCTCTCCGCTCGTGATGCACTTTGGCAATCCTTTTTTTTTTTTTTCAGTCACGTAGGTGGGAACTTTATTATTTTACAACATGGGTCGCTGCTGGTTTTTGAGAGGATTTTTTGTTGTTGTTTCCGTCGTCTTAAAAAAAAAATATATATAAATAAAATAATCTCCCCTTTCCTGTCAATTGCGTGTTGCTGAACAGTTGCGGCTGTCTCTGTGTGCGTGTGTCTAACCGCATTTCCTCTCCACGCAGAGTAAATAGAGAAACTTACCTATTTACCCCAATTAAAGAGTTCCATAGATGTGCTGTTGGAAATGAGTAAGTAAATGTGTTTTAACTCTTTATACAAATTAGACATTCGACAGGAGGAGGAAATGAGTGATTGTTTAGATAAGTATCCCAGTATACCCAAGTGCTAGAAATGTTCTAACATATTACAAGCCGCCTGCAATGTGCGTGCGTGCGTGTGTGTAAAATATAAATCGATACGGTGTATGTCTTGTTAGGTAGAATATATATTCAAATAGAATTTTATTGCATGTATCCATTATCTATAAAACTGAAAAAGACAATAATCTGAATTTAAACCAGGCTAACTGTTAATGTAATATCTTCAGGAGGGCAAGATCTAAACCGTATCAAATTTACGCTTGATATATTAGATGTATTTTCCCATACCAGCAGATGAGTTTATCCACTCAGCAATTATATTCTCGAAGGGTGCGGTAAATATTTCTATATGTTTATACGCTTTCCTGAAAAGGAGGGGAGGGGGGAAAAAACAATCCGAAAAGTTCGCTTGTAACTCCGAACGTACCAGACTAGCTGACCTTCAGTAAGTATTTTTTCCCCTTAGAATAAGAGCGTAATTAGATTAACCATCAAATTTCAATTACCTAAGGTCAGGGCGGTTGCCTCTTTTCCCTCTGAGCTGCAAATATCGTTAACACTTTCAGTTTTAGTAACGCAGAAGTGCCCGAGTGCCCTCTCCCTCCCACGCCAGGGTTTACGAGCCACTCCTGCGAAGGCGCTAGCGATTCCTCGTGGAACAGAAAATTAAGAAATAAACGCAAGACGAGGCATACCAAACCGACGGACTTAAATTCGTAGTTTGGAAACCGCTCCTCCGCGGGGAGGGACGCTCGCAGTGAGCCCTGCGGTCGCCGGTAGGAAGTATTTGATACCACCGTGTCTGCTTTCCCCTCTCCCCCTTCCCCCTCTCCTCCCCGTTATTTTCAGGCTTGCTATAGCCCTCACACCCCGCAGGCCACTCAAGGCCACCCTCGGCCTCCCCGCGACCTCCGTACTAACTTTTGCATCTATTCCTCCAGCTAGCACAGCTCCAATGGTGCAAAGGGCCAGCCCGAGAGCTGCCGGCCGGCCGCGGTGGCAACGGCAGGGCGCTGGGGGCAGACCCCGGTGGGCTGCCGGTGGCCTGTGCCCGGCAGCCGCTGCCGCCCTCTGCCTGCGCACAACCCCGACTCCAGGCGTTTGGCGATGGGCTCGTTTAAAAGGATTGTGCAACGCCTTGTGCAACGTCTTGTGCAATGCCTGCCTCCCTCTGCAGCGCGCAGCTGGGCTGCGCTCCGCTTCCTCCGCTCTCCCGCGGGGGAACGGAGAAACAAAAAGTGCCGGGGGCGTGTGGGGGGGGGATGTGCAGAGAGGCTGTCGGGGCTGGTTGAGTTGATTCTCGCCTGACTGCCGGACGCGGCCCGGGCGGGCGAGCGGGAGGAGCGGGGTATGCGGTTGAGAAGCGGCCGCGGGGCGCGGGCGGCCGGCAG
>JAVJGJ010000047.1:109349524-109372661 GCA_035590215.1 Microhierax caerulescens
ATGCTCCCCCCTCTCCCCACTCCCCTCAGCCCCCCAAAACCACCCCCAAGGTGTTTTTCTTCCACTCACCCCAGCCCAGCTGCCCCCAGCCCACCCTCCTCCCACCCCTCCAAAAGATATACCAGGAATTCAGGATTAAGACAGAAAAAACGCAGCACCAGGCTTCTTTTTGCCCATTTATTGGGTTTTTTTTCCCAGGTGGAAGCATTCCCCAGCCCCACCCCCCAGCACCCCCCGGAGGGGGCACCAGGAGCTGTGGGGGGCTGCCGGGTGACACCCCACTCAATGCCAGCTCCTCATTTCTCATGCTCAAACACACTTTATCTCCACATTTGTTTTTTGGGGGGGCTTTTCCCCCACCCTTTGGAGGGCCACGATGCTTCAGCGCGTTTCTAAGCACCTGCTGACGTGAGCGCGGAGCAGCTGTCACTGCTCCCAGCTCGTCCCCGCGCCTCACCTGGGGGTGGGACGTGGGTTTTGTGAAGGGGGACAGGGGGGGCACAGAGGGCTGGGAAGGGAGGGAGCGTGTTGGGAAACCGCACCGCAGCCTCCGGGAACCTGCGGGCAAAAGTCCCGTCTGTCGCCCCTTCAGCAAGGTTTTCCTGAAACCGAGCAGCTGCCCCTGCGGGTGCGGGGGCTGGGAAGGATTTTCTTCTCCCCCCTTGGCGCTCTCGGCAGCACCTCGCTGCAGGACGGAATCCGACGCTGGTTCCTCTCCTCTGGAGCGGTTTTCCCACTGCGGAGCCCTGAATTCAGCTCCTGGGTGCCCGACTGACCCCGTTCCGCCCTTCCCCGCTCCGAGGAGCAGCCTCCCCCCAGCAGAAACTCCCTCCCCTCACCCAGCTGCAGAAACCAGAAGCAAATCGCAAGTCCAAAAGTCTATTTTACACCAAGAAAAGCACTTTCTCCCCTATTTTAATAACTTATTTAAGTGCTGATGAGCTTCCCCAGGGAAGCTCACGGGGACACCCCAAGCCCTGGGGCACAAACTGGCCCCCCTGCCCCAGCAACAGGGCCGTGCTCGTGCTCCTACCCCACTGTCAACACGTAATTAAGACGTTGTGGCCTGACGTGGGGGGGTTTAAACCCTCCCAGGTGCTGTCAAGAGCCGTGATTTGATTCAGGAGCCCTGTCACCATGCTCCAGCTCTGCCTGGAGCACCACTAACTTCCCTGCTGGGCGTAAAGACAGACAGGAGCACAGATTTGAGACAGACTATCCCAGCTGCCCAGCTGGTGGCCCATAAAATCCACCCGCTCTGCCACATTTTCCCCCCTTTGCTTTGGGAGGTTCTTGCCTGGAAAGGATCAAATCCAGCAGTTCACTCCCACAGCGCTGAGCAACACTGACACTGCAGCTGGGACGCTTGCGGAGTGAGACGGGGAAGGACCAGGCCACCCTTTCTGGGGGTTTAGGGCAAAAATCTACCCCCCGTGATGTCCTGGCTCCTGACTGCCCTCACCTCAGCCCAGACCCTGCTCTCACCACGCTCCTCAGGGCAGCGGCCACCTCTCGTCACTCTCGACCCACACGGCCCTTCCCGAGCCCCCTGACCAGAGGTGACGGCAGCCAGGCACCCTCCAAGAGCTGAGCCACGAGCGGGGCTCCCTGCGGCATCTCCCTCCGTTTCAGATCAGTCGGGCTTCTCCTTCCAGCTCAACCTGCAGGTCGCAAACGCCTGTGAAGTTAATCTCCTCGCCAGTCCGGCTGCCGCTGCCGGAGGTAGAAGCAGGGGACAGTTCCTGAAGGCTGTCCGCTGCGGGGCTTTTGTTCACGTAGGCCTCCAGGGACTTCAGGAGCTGCTTCGGTTTCTTTTTGGTGGATAACTCCAGCTCTGGGGAAGTCAGAGGGAAAAAGCATGAGGACAGGCAGCAAAGTCTGGACGGTGTCAGGGACGCAGCGCACTCCCGGGGTAAGGTTTTGACCCGTGTATCATTTCTGGTTTCCCAGCGTATTCCCTCGGGGAAGGGCACGACTATGCTTTGCTCAGGATGAGGGAGCACAAAAAGCTCCTTGCCAAATCCCCAGCTGAGCTCAGCATCCACCTGAGCTCCCTGAGATCCCTCTGGGAGGGAAAGCCCAGGGAGAGTGGGGGGAAGCAGGAGCCCTACAGCGACAGCTGGACCCTGTTTTAAGAAGGAGCCATTAACACAGTGCATCCAAGCACTGCTGACATCAGTCTCCTCTGGAGTAAATAACCCCGCTGCTCAATTTAGTGCTCCCTGTGAAAAGCACGCTGTCGGCGACTCCGCTCGCTCCCTGTGCTACAAACAGGGCTTACGCAACCGCAGCATGCGACGCGAGTGAGCCTGGGGAGCAAGAAACGTCCCCACTCGTCACCCACCTCAAGCCGCCACGACACAGCAGCCCTCCGAACACGGCGGGCGCTTCCACGGGTGCTCGGCTTTAAGATTTGAGATCCCAAATGGAGGGGATACACCCCACAGGGCACTCGGATAGTTAAGGACTGTTGAAAATCTCAGTGTGAGGATTAAATGATGAATGGTTGGAGCTTTCTGGGTGCAACACCCCTGGGGCTGGGCTCAGCGGGACACAAACGTGCCAAGAACACACCAGGTTTGTCCTCTGGGCCCTGGGTTATTTGCCTCAGCTGGGAAAGGAGGGAAACAAACCCTTTAGGAGGAAGGTGGAGTCAGCAACAGTCTTGTGCTGCCATTTCCAGACGTGGTAGAGCTGCAGAAAGGCCGCCGTGTACACGTCATTCAGCACGGCGATGACTTGCTGCCTGCGGTTGCACTCCCTGGAATAGGTGGAGAGGGGCTGAGCGGACGCAGCCGCTGTCCCGGCAGCCGGGGGAGCTGCCAGGGAGGGACCCCACTCAATGGGAACCAGCAGCAGGTGCCGTTTGAGACCCCAAACCCAGCACCCAGCCCGGCTGCAGAGCTCCGGACCTCACCTGGAGAGACGTTCCTCCCTCAGGGCCTGGATGACAATGCGGGTAATGTTCACAGACATGATGCAGAAGGGGAAATTCTGCAAGACAACCAATGTTATTTGAGCTCGACTGGGAAAAGCCCCTCTTCTGGCACATGGAGGTGCCCAGGCAACACCTCCAGCCCTTTTATGCCTCATCCATGTGGCCCCAAACCTGTGGGACAGTGGCTGCAGGCAACAGATCCACATAGCGGGATATTAATACTATGGATACAGGTTTGAATGGATGCTGTGGGTCAAGCTGAGCTCATTTCCATGCTTAAACCCAACCACATCAGAGACTAAAATGCCAAGTTTAAGGAGGCAGGCTCCACTCACACCCATTTCCATGCTGCACTGCTCTCTGCCCACTTCTCTGGCCCTTTTAACCTGCATGGTTAATGGGTGGATGCCAGGAGCAAATCTCTGATCTCCACCAGGATGCTAAATCTCATTCCCAGCATAAAGCCAACACCTGGAGCTTGGCTCGAGCCGCGGCTGGAAGCTCCTCAGCTCTTTGGGGACCACCTTCCTCCACTTACCAGTACGAGGGGGATTAAGCAACAAAAAAACCCCACCAAGTCCTTACTCTGAAGGGAAGGTTTTTGTGCTTCCCTTTCCCTGAGCATTAGAAATTAACAGGTAGATACCATAGCAGGGAGCAAGCACAGAAGGTGGAAGGACATGCCTGGGTTTCGTGCTGGGATAGCTTGAAAATCTCTCGGGCCAGAGGCAGCGTCTGAGAGTCCATGACGAAATACAGTATCTGCATCAAGCCCAGCATCCCTGTCCCTCGCAGGTCGGTCCCAGGATCTGCACCTGGAAGAACAGGACAACCCAGAGTCAGCCACTGCTCACCTCCATGATTCCGCAGGCTGTTTATACCCTGGCACTGTGTTCCAGTGCAGAGGAACCCCAGTGATTCCCTTCAGGAATCAATCATATCCTGAGGGAAGGCTTTCCAGGAATTTCCCTAACCAGAGCAGAACGGGTGCTGTTGCCGCGTTCATGTGGGCAGTAACATACTTGCTCTCCCGCCCACGCACCCTTTCCCATATCTTCTCTGGGAATTAGCAGCTTTAAACTCTACCCACCCCAGGGTGTTTGGCTGGTAAAGTAACGCTTAAAATCGGTTGTGTACGCGACAGGACGGAAGAGCGGGAGCCATCCCCCTCCTGTTGAGGGTTTTAGGCTTCATTAAAACCTGCTCTATTTAACTCCCAAGTCAACCAACCCAAAAACTCCTGCGAGGCTGCATGTGACAGCTTTAATCACGTTGTTTTTCTTACACAGGTGAGGCTGAAAGCAACCTGTGCACAACCTTAGTGACAGAGCCCTGACCTGTGCCGCACTAATAAACCAGTCCTCCGGAGATGGCTCATTAGCTGCAGAGATCACTTGCTAATGAAAAGCATCAATGACCCAGGCAAAGTGGTTACGCCAGCTACTTATGCCCCTGCCAGCTGGACACGGGCAACCCTGGCAGCAGGTCTTGCTGTTATCTGGCCAGCCAGTCCAGATGTTGTACTGCTTGTGACAGCTGGCTGGGGCAGCAACAGATCTACAAAAGCAGGGTCAGCCCTGGGGCCAGTTCTGTTTAATGTCTTTATCGACGATCCGGGTGAGGGGATTGAGATCCGGGTGAGGGGATCGAGCGTGCCCAGGTGACACCAAGCTGGGTGGCAGTGTTGATCTGAGGCTGTGCCTTGAATGTTGTGTTCAGTTTTGGGCCACTCATTACAAAACAAACAAACAAACAAACAAAAAACTCAAAAAAACCCACACTGAGGTGCTGGAGTGTGGCCAAAGAAGGGCAGCAAAGCTGGCAAAGGGTCTAGAGAGCAAGTCTTAGGTCCTTTCCAACTTAAATAACTCTATGATTTTTATGAGGAGTGACTGAGGGAACTGGAAAATGATGAGAGGAAACGGCCTCAAGTTGCACTGGGGGAGGTTTAGGTTGTACACTAGAAAAGATTTCTTCACCAAAAGGGTTGTCAAGCACTGGAACAGGCGGCCCAGGGAGGTGGTAGAGTCAGCAGCCCTGGAGCGATTTCAAAGCTGTGTAGATGTGGCGCTTGGGGACGTGGTTTAGTGGTGCCTTTGGTAGTGCTGGGTCAACAGGTGGACTCGATGGTCTTAAAGGTCTTTTTCCAACCTCAACAATTCTATGAAACTGCAGCAGGGACAGTGGCTGCATGAAGGGAGAATAAGAACCAAACCCCTCATGCCGCCTCTGCCTCCCACCTCTGGAGCAGGGAACAGTACCAGCACAATCTCTCCTGGCAAAGGTTTGCTCCAGCGGTCTCTCCCTCTGCCCTACCTTGAAAGCCGAGCTCTTCCCAGTGTGCTCCATAGCGTGGGCAGCCCAGCCTGGAGCGGGTTAGCTTCTTGTAAATGGTCTGCAGGATCCTCATGTGCACTCTCTCGTTATCATCCAAACCACCTGGCAGAGAGAAAACACCCCTCAACATCCTTGACCTGCTGCCCTCCAGCAGCGGCACAGAAATGTGGTGGGGAAAGAAACCACCACCAGCTGCAGGGTAAAGCCAGAGCCCAGCTAGAAACTAAATCCTGCAGCTGAGAACAGCTTACAATGACAAGGAGAACATCCCTGATGTGTTTATCCTGCTCCAAGGGAGAAGGGAAGGAGAGGAAAATATATCAGAGGTGCAAAAAACATCAATAACACAACCATGTATTGTATGAGCACAGGGGTAAGGAGTAATTCTCCGGCATTGTGTGAAGTTTTGCCAGCCAAAGCAGCGCTGCCCAGGGAACCATGACCAACAGTAAACCACAGGCGAGGAATTTCCACATGCTCAGCATGTGAGATCCACCACAGGACAGACAGGAACAACGTGCACCAGGCCAAGGTACCGCAAGGATTCACATCTCTCTCGTTTGCTTTGGCCACGCAACGAGGAGTGAGAAGGGCTGCAGAGCCATGGAGCACCTGCCTGGTGCTGTGCCAAGGTGTACGCATGGAACGGCTACTGTGGCACAATGGAAAGGGGTCAGAAGATCCATTGTTTCCCCAAAAGTGAGTATGGCCGCAGCAGGGGAGTAGAGGAGATGGAGAACACATCCTCTGGGACAAGCAGCTGCTGTGGGATCAGCAGGCAGAGAGCCCCTACACCCCTGAGTCCCCCTCGAGTTCCTTCCCATGAAGCTCCCATGATAAAGGTGACGCCAGTCGGGCCAACGGCCCGTGCTGGGGCAGAGGGGACACTCACACTGCGCCATGGCCAGAGCCAACTCCCGCTCTCCCTGCAGCTGCGGCTGGAGCCGGGGAGGGCCGAAGAGGAAGCGAACCAGAGCAGCCAGACCTTGCCTGTGTGCCGTCGCCCGGACCTTCTTCTGTGGAGGAGAAAACACGCAATGATGAGGTCCAGTCCCCTGGGGAATGGGGCAGGAGAAAAACCAGCGGGCGAGCAGGGAGGGACGCAACCATGCGAAGCACCAAGGCGAGGGAAGGCAGAATGGAAAGAGGGGAGCGCTGTGCTTCCCCGCCACGCTCCTCTGCTCCTCTCCTACTTACTAAAACTACCCCTGAGAGAGGGCGAGAGCGCGGGGCCCGGCGCGTACCCTGCACTCGGAGAGGTCAGCTGTCTGGAAGTACTGCAGCGCTTCGTTGAAGGAGATCAGGGGTGGGGCACTGGCCAACGTTCCCCCCAGCCCTACAGGGAGGCAGAGAACAGGGTTAGCCCCCCCGGCGCGAGCCCTGCCCCTCTGCTCCAGCTTTCTGGCACCATAACAAGCTCTCGCTTCATGCCAGAGCAGTGCTTGGGTGTGGGGAGCTTGTTCCCAGCTTCTGGCACCATAGGAGAGAGAAGATTTGGGGAACTGGGGGAAGGCAGCGAGTCTCCCACCCCCTCCCTCTCCTTCCAGATGCCTGGCCCTTTCCTCAGCTCTCTCCCAGCCCAAATAACACCCCCCAGCTGCACACTCACCCGCTCTTGCCCTCTGGGACCCAGGTCCATTCCCCCGCCCAGACCTTTACCACCCCCCTTTGTGACAACCCCCTGATCCCCAGCACCAGCCATACCTGACTGACTCTCTTCCACAGCCTCCCATTCCCGCCGCGCTCGCCGCAGCTCCTCGCTGATCTCTGCCGGAGGAAAGGCACGCCGGAGATCAGAGCTGGCTGGGAGACCCGGGGCAGGGGGGTCGCTCCCTTCCCCCAGCGCTGCTCAGGACATCTCAGGGCAGGATCTCCCCTTCTCCGGGGACGCTGCCAGGTTTCTGCTCGGCAGGTTTGGGACAAAGTGGAGCAAATGCTTCACCGAGCCAGAGCCGGATTTGCCTGTGAGAGCCGCGCTGGTTCCCTCGGGCTCTTGTCAAGCTCCCCGGGTGACGTGCCCGCCAAGAGGAGGTGGCATCAACACAGCAGGAGCGCAGAAGCTTACCGGCGCCTGCGGGCTGCCCCGCGCCCTGCACCAGGGCCTGCAGCAGAACATTTTCTCTCAGAGCCGAGATCTAAGTGGGGAAAAGAGAGACGCAGCCGTCACCCACCAGCACAGACCCACAAACCCAACCGCCCCCCCCAGACCCTGAGCTCCTCCCTCAGGGACACCCCTCCCGCACCGGGGCAGGGTGGGCACGCAGGCCGCTCTGGGCTCGTTTTTGTTGCGTGACCGGCTCAGGTAACGGAAAGATCTTCTCTATGGGCACAAATGGAAACCATCGCGCTGGCGGCGGGGAGGCGCCGTCTGACACCGGGGGGCGCTGCCCAGGCCGGGTCCCGGCGGCCCCCCCGCCCCGCCGGTCGGCTGCGGGGTGGGAAGCTGCGGGCCGGCCGGCCGCCCCCGAGGTGGCATCGCAGGGCTGCCAGGGGTATCGCCTCTGATGTCCTTTGTCTATTAATACAGCCATCACCAAATTCCGGATAACCTCCCTCCCCCTCTGTCAACACCCCTCTGCTCCTGCCCGCGCTGGGGGAAGAGGGATGGGACCTGCCATCGGGGTGCTGCAGCGAGGGGGTGCCCCTTTTAGGGGTAACTTGGTGACAGATGTTGACGTTTCTAGGGAGCTCGGTAAACAGAAGGTTGGACTGGACTTCTTCATAGCCCATGTGGTTTTCATCATTCCTCGTCAGGCTCAGACCAAAGGCAGAAGCTTCCCTCTTCACACTCCTCATCCCCTCTCATCTTCCGCAGTCACTCAGCCCCGGTGACATGGGATAAAGAGCAGAGAAAACACAGGAGACCAGGTTTGTTAAGTAATGAAAAGAGATGGGGGTGAGGATGAGGCTGGCGATGGAAATGGGGGGCGGGGGGGAGTGGGCATCTCTCCTCCACTGCACACTGGTGAGCCTTCAGGTGCAAAGCACATCTATGTAAATCACAGGCTCCATCTGGGCACAGATCAGGGGCAGCACATCGGAGGAGGTGCAGAGAATAACCACTTGTCCAGACTTTGCCTTCACAAGAAGGTGAAGGTTATGAAGGGGCTAAGCGACAGGGGTGAGGGATTTCTACACAGTTTTAATTGAAATGCCTCTGTACCAATAAAACAAAGCTTTTTAAAGCAAAGCTTTTTCCTGACTTTTGCAACAGGTCTACTACCTCAAATAACCGCTGTGCAAAACATCAGTTGCAGAGGAAATGCCACCCAAGCCTCAAGTGATTTTCTTAGCATAGCTGTAAAATATTCCTGCTAGCACCCAGCAAAGGTGAAGGCTTTAACCAGACTAGTCTATTCTGCAGGAAATAATATCAGTGCAGCACTGCTCTGTAGTATCTGTGGATTTAACATCCATGCATCGTTCTGAAGACAGATGGATCATAAACCAAAATGCATTGGTTGGGGTAGCCTCATGCTCCTCATGCTGTGCTGGGAAAAAAAACCCAACAAACCCACAACTAAAAAATCCCAAACCACTGTCTAGAAACTGAAAGGTGATCCCATCCAAGCTGAGCCATTGAAGAGCCACACATATTTCACTGTGCAAAAATGTTATCTTGGAGGAACACTCCTTCCAGCAAACAGTATTAGCATGAACAATATGTTTAGACATGGATATGGGTATTGCAGACAGGCAGGACCTCATGGGCCTTTGCAGTTTATTACATTCCCCCCAACCCATATATTTTATTTTTTGTATTTCTGACGGTGCTAGGAGGCAAGGCAATGATAATGAAAATAGAGGGTGAGGCAAAAAGAGTCTGAGAAGACCTATCCTCAATGACACACCTCAGCTCACGCTGCACAGGAAACATGCCATGCCTTTGTCCATAAGAAGATGTATGTTTCCCCAGAATTTAGATTCATTCAAAGAGGCATTACCAGAGCTTCTTTCAAGTCAGCTCACAAAACAAAGACTTGGATGTTAGCAGAGGCTTGTACTAAACCCACGCATACACTGGCTTTGAGTAGGACCTACTGTGGCTAGTAGGGAGATTCAGCTCACCTGAGACCCACAGGTCTGCCAATCAAAAGATTAGCCTCATTGAACCTGGTAATCCACCAGCAAAGATAACTTTTCTCTCTTCAGATGACACCTTTTTTACCCCAGGGTTTGAACGGCACAGTAGAGCATATCAGGAACACAGACAAAAAACACTGAAAATTCTGTCAAGGCTCCACTACCAAAACTGTTTGATTGCAAATCAGATGAGAGACTCTAGAAATCCAGATAATCTCCATGTAATCCCCTTTTTGAACATGGTGATGTGTTTCAAGACCAGTCAACCATACAGGCTGACTCCCACTTTCACTGGAACTGAAGCAGAAGACACACCCATTACCTTGGGCTCTGGATCAGGCCCCAGCTGCAAGCTCTGTATTCACCAATGTGCAAAATTTTCCTCTCTGCTTTTCACCGAGAAGACAGCAGGGCAGACTGCACTGAAAGCCGTGGAAACCTGACAAGAAATCTTCCGGTCAGACATTGAGAGGGTTTTTTTGTATCGTATATGTGAGCAACCACAGGGGAATCCTACTGGTGGAAGGGGAAGATGATGCACTGAAAATATTTGCTGCTATCTGAAAGAACAATTTTGCTTACTTTATTCAGTAGGTGTGAAACAAAACCAATGCAAATCATTGATTTTTAAATACAAATCTTAGCTGCAACCTTACCTGTGATCCTGTTCGAAATACAGGAACGGAGGGAGGCCCTTTAGTAACCTGTCTTAACCAGGATTAAATACAGAACACATAATGGGACACTCTTCTGCAGACCTTTTTCATTAGAATCAGTGGTGTTTTGCCTTCGAACATACTGCAGACAAGATTTTTCGAGCTACTCACCATTTTTCAATGTGACATTTTACAATTTAAAATAATAAGTGAAAATTAGTTACCACAAATGCAGCATTTAAAGCAACACTGAGCCTATGTTAACATTGATTTCTCTCTGTGCGTCTCCTTCTCTCTTTCTTTATAAAACTTATGTACTCTGTCGATACAATACTACCCGCTTTGATAATAAATCTGTTGTTTCAAGCTAGGATGCTACCGTTTCCTTTTCCATGTAATTTATAGTTCTATTGATTCTAAAGCTGTGGTTCTCTATTTCCCCCCCTGTTGTATTAAAAATGGGTCCTAATTGCAAGGCAAATGATCTTTGGTCGAAGCACCTCACAGAGTATTTTAACTTGGCTAAGGAGATTTAATGTGATTAATAGAGAAATGAAAGCCTTGAACATTTAAAATGATAATTTTCAGTTTAGGAAGAAAAGAGACATAGAGAAAAAAGGGAGGTTAATGGAGCCAGGGAAAGCACTCATAGATCAGCACGAGCAGATGTTCTTTTGCTTTTCTGTCAACGTCTCTGGTTTGTTGTGCATATAGAAAAACAAGCTTTTCAACTCTCACCATGATTTCAGCCTGTTGCCAGCTTTGCTTGCCTGCAGGATATCTGCTTATCTAGCACGGGAGCAGGATCAGGCCTCCTCCCCTCTGGCCTAAAAGCAAAACAACCTTTCACAGGGGCGGCCAGGTTTGTCACACTCCCCCCGCCTTCGCACACACATTTTCAACCCTTAGATCTTTATTTCGTAAAATTCCTTTCTTCTTAGAGACTGCGAAACCGGCCAGGAGATGAATGGAAGAGCTGAGCAGTATTAACTGCATTCAGGTGTGTGTTGGCTGAGGGGAGACGAAAGGAACCCGGCCCCTTCCTCGAGGGCAGCGTGTGCGTTCAGGGGGATGGTGGTCCCCACACAGCTGTACAGGGTCCCCTGTGCCCCTGCTGCCTGCACTCAGCGCGTGACCCCCGTGTGAGAAGGATGCTGTTACTTCACAGAGGAAACCCAAGTAACCGTTCTCCTTGGTGAAGAGGAGAGCTGCCTCGCGTGCTAGCATGTCTGGAGTGTCCATGTTGAGGGAAGGGAGTGATCTGTGGGTGCATGGGTGTGTCCTTTAGGGTTTGTGAGAATGAGGCATGTTTTTTCATGTTTTTAATCCTTCAAGCAGGTCTTTCGTTTAGTGCAATTCCGATCAATTCGGAGCAGAAGCACTAAAGGTGATGGAGTCCAGACTGAGCCTTAAAATCAGCTTTGTTTGTCTCTAAATACTCTCCAGGGCAAGGAATAGATATCAACCTTTGGAAAAAAAGCAATCTGCATTTAAGTGAAGATTAAATAATCTGAGATTTACTGTTCACATCTCAGAGGGGTTAGGACTTTTTTTTATTGTAGTAAAGTGTTTAAAGTAAAAAAATGCCAGCAGGCATCAAATAGAAAATTCCCTTTCATCGCAAAAGGTTAATTCCTGCTATATTTGTGCTTTATGAAACACCGTAGAGGTTTCAGTAGGGAGTTTCTCAGAAAAAGGACTGTGGAAGTAGCCCCAAAAGTCAGTATTCATAGGGTGAATACTATCTGAGCTCAAAGAGAAGAGGGAGAAAGGAATGAAGTCTGTCAGCAGTCCTGTCTCGAGACATACCTGCTTGATGTGAGCTTGTCCGAATGCAGGCACCACGCTTTGCTCCAGAGATCCTGTGTGCTAGATCTGAAGGACATTCCTTGAGCCATCACATGTGAACATCCCTTTAACTGTGAGCAGGAGTATGTGTGGTTAGCCAAAATGTCACTACTGAAAACACTTTTTCTTGACCAACAAAATGAATTCTGGATGCACTTGAAAGGTGAAGGGCTGCAAAGTTCTTATTAGGAAAACGGGGGGAAGGAAACCCTCCTTACATACAGCATACTGTCTTATTTAAAAGAATTTCAAAAATAAATGCTGTCTAGATGTTTCCCAGATGCTTATCCACACCTATGGAACAAGCTCTTCAGCATCTGTTCATTGGTGCTCCAAGCCTTTCCAGTTTTTCAGACCTCATGAGCTTATGTTGTTTAGCGCTTGGTGCAGCCCTTCCATTGCTTTAATTCACGTTAGGATGGGGGTGGTCAAGATGGCAAGGCTGATATGAAGAAAGAAGAGGGACAACCATACAGGGGCTCTACTGGCCATTGCTGCCACTGTCCCCCAGGCTGGGCAGGAGCAAGGGGACAGCACATAGAAGAGAGACTTTGGTGGTGATAATCTCTTCCTTTCCCAGGCACAATGTGAAATTGCTGTAATGCATGGAGAGGTAGGTATTCCAAGTTGTGTTTCACATGACCGTCCAACAGCGTTGCTATTCCTTTATGTATTTTATAATTTCTCTATGTTCTTTCTACCATGTTTTTGCACTGTTTACTCTAGCTTGGATCCCATTACCCATGGTTTTGTGCTTTTGAGTGCAGCACAAAAAACTTGCTTTTCTTTAAAATATATGTGGGTTACGTGGTAGAAAACTAATGACTTGAATATTTTTTTAATTAATATTTTACAAAAGCAAATGTGTCCGTCTCTCTGTCTGTCCTTCTTTCCTTCCTTCCTTCTTTCCTTATCAGTCAGGTAAGGTAAGATATATGTGCTTCCATTTCCCTTCTGAAATGCCCCACAAGATTTATACTGGGGTGTGTGGGAAGGAAACGATGTATGGTTTCCCCAGACCTCTATCTGCCTTTTCGGTGCAGGTTTTTAAAGCGAGGCTTTGATCTGAGCAACAGTAACTCTGCTGAGGGTAAGGATGGTGTTTTACTCTCGTTTGATAGCCGTTTGTGGTTTGCTGTTGATTTCAAGCCTTCCACTAGTTCCTTTAGTCTGGAATTCACAGACTCAGACTTCTGCTGCAGGGAAAACATGGAAATTGTTTTTTCCCTTGCCACAAAGTGTTTACTAATAGTTGCCTCCTTTTCTGCTGTCTTTTATTCTGCTTTAATATCTTTAGTAAGTGTTACCATCTGCTTGGGTACCTGGTAATACACACTGTGAACAAGGCCAAGAGCTTCAGAGGGGTTGAGAGGGTGTTGTTCACTATTAGGTGTAACGAAAATTGCTGTCTTTGCCTGGGGCAGGTGGACTCGGGCTGGAGCACACATAGAAATGCAGAACATGTGCTGGGGTTGAGCTGTCTACAGTTCTCTTTAAAGGAGGTTTGGCTGTTGAGCTAGTGGTGCTTACTTAGTATGCAGGGACTCTTTGCTGCTGCCATTCTCTGGCCCCGAACATGCTTAACCTTAGAAAGAAAGACACAACATATTGTGATGCTACTAACTGGTCGAAAGGCACTATCAATTCTAGACGTGATAGGTACATGTCAGAATCAGCATAATTAACTGGAATGACAATCCTGTTAAATGTGTTCATGCCATTGCACTGGCAATAAAGCATGTGTAAATTTACAATTAAGGCATGTCTTTCTTCTATACCTTGGAGACTAGTGACAAACATTTAGAAGTTGTATAGCATCAGGAGCTGAAGGGGGGTATTTATCACAATAAAAACATCGGGTGATGCATTTCCCAGATTATCTGTCCTTCTTATGCAAATACTCCTTTTGCTGGAAATTTCAGGCTAAGTAATAATTACATTTCTGATCTGAAAGGTGATATTTCACCTTCTGAATTTTTGTTGTCATTTGCAAGATGGATGAGAACCATATTGTTTAGCTACCTTGCATGAAGGTATTCGAAACAGTTCTCATTTCACGTTATACATCAAGCTGCACTTCCTTTATATTGGGTACATTGCACATTGCATATCCGTGGAGAAATTTTCAGGGATGCTACAAGACATTTCCCTACATTGTACATAGATGCTACAGTCCCTGCTACAATGATGGCTGGAAAGCATCAGTCCAAGTAAGATAAAGGTGATTTAAAGTGTCTGTGAGTCAGGCAGTGAACTGACAGCCATCTTTAACCAGCCTGACCCTGGGATGACCCTGAGCTCAGCTGGTTGTGAGATAGTTGGGTCTATTACGGGACAAAGGATCATATGTCTGACAGGATGCAGAGAACACATTATAGGATCACAGCTGAGTAACAGTGCAAGACATAATGTACATTTATTTGATGAACAACACAAGCAAATCTTGCCAAGAAAATTTAATTTCAACCATTTTGTTTATTTCAAGTCAATCTCTTTCTGCCACCTATTTCAAGAAATTTGTATTTGCTAGCTTTTTCTCTTCTAGGAACAAAACAGATGATCATGGTAGTGAAATTTATAAAGCATGCAGAACGTACACTGATAAATTCATATAATGGAGTTGCACATATCTATTGTATTTCCTGCTTCCCATGCAGGCTCAATATGCATCTATTCGACATTAAATTTAGAACATCTTTGCCTAAAACCACGTGTAGTTTGGTCAAGTGAGGCTGGAAATGTCAGAATGGGCACAGCAGCGCTTAGAGAGAAAGCCATGGGCTTGAAATTGCACAGGGCCTTGCATGTGAGTAACTGCACTCACGTGAACAGAAGACCAAAATTTGGTGTGACAGGGTCCTCAAGAAGTGAAAGAAATACCTGAGTACCTTTCCAGGCTGAATTTCACATCTAATCTTAGGGATAAAATTCTGGCAAGGGATCTGATATCCTCAATTTCAGCATAGGGATGAAGGCTGATGGAGATATGGGTAATCTGTATAACCCTGTGCATCAAAAATAAGATCAGCTCTAACCTCTCCTCCACAGAGCTCATTGTATGCCATGGAAGTGAATGATTGCCAGGCTGAAGACATGGAAGCCGAGGCTGGGGAGGGGAAGGAATTTGCCAGTGCCTCTTGACCGATTAGTCACCAGCCTCCATGCCCTGACCCTGCTGCTGACCACACCAGGTCTGTGATGTGGAGGAAGGGAAGGACGGGTGTCTTACTGCCCCAGGGGCAGAGCTCAGCACTGAGGGGGCATGCAGTGCTGCATGGCCACCACCGACCTTCTTGGCTGGACCCAGGAGCTCTGGCACACGTGAGAAACCCTTTGTAAGCAAGGTAATGGTCCTATTTGCCTCGATAGGCTTCACATCATGTCTTGCCTCCTGCAAAAAACACAACCCCCAAACCAGAGTGGTTAGTAACGTTCCCTCCAGCCTCCAGTGGTTAAGCTGCTGGTGTGGTGAGCAAGAGAGGGGGAGAGATGGGGAAGGGGGGCAGCATGTCTGTCAGAGGGCAAGTCTCTTGTCCCCCTGTGAGGGAGGCAGGACCGCATCTGCCACCGCTCCTGGCAGTGCTGTGCCCCTAATCCCTCTGCTGCCCCAAAGCTGCTGTGGGGTTCGGCATCACTGGGCAGGAGGCAAAAGCTTCAATGAGCAGAAGGAGAATGAAGAGTTAAGTCCCCCACCTTCTCTTCTGCCCCCAGGGCTGGTGTGGCAGGTTGACGAGACAACCACAGGCAAAGCCAAGAGCAGCACTTACCACAGCCAGCTTTCAAGGGGACAGGGGGGGTTAATCTCCTTCCCAGGCCCTGTTGTCAGTAACCACATGTCCTATTGCTCCAGGCAGGTTTGGACCTGGCTCGTAGTCCTGTACAAACAGCTCACTCCTTACAGAGCTACTGCGCAGGGTGACCTCTCCTAATGTATTACTGGTTTGTATCTGGGCTGATTGCTTCCAAAGGGGAAATGACACCAAGTGAATCAGTGTGACCTCATTAGCGTGGCTCACACTGGTAAATGGATGACCACCATTAGGAAGGCTCCGTTGTGGTAGTGCTTCCATCGTGTTACCTGTGGATAGCATCATCATCTTGCTATAACCGGCTGCAAAGATTTATGCACTATGCTAACTTGTGTACTACAGCTGCTTTCTGTCTTATAAATATTGACTTCTGTGCCAAAACCAACAACATGGTACAACAGGAATTAATCTTTCGCTTGACTGATGCATCTTTACAGACCAGTTTGTCTTTAGAAAATAGAGCTCAAGAGAGTTCTATGATTTAGAAAAATACTTTATAAGGTGATCTAAAATATAGGCTGTGATAAGCAGAGGCATCATTAAAGTGACAGGGGGGCTATATTTTGCCTTCTAGATTTTCCTAACTGTGCCATCTGTTTGTCATCTCGACTTCTGTGAAATTTTAAAGAAATCACCAGACTCTGAGTCCTGAATCTTTTCTGTACGTTGCATTTTCTCTGATAATTTATCTATCACGCTATCCAAGTGTTTTTAATTCACTTGATTATTTTTTTAATTAAAAAAATATCTTTAGGCAATCTGATTTATCAAAACACTTGCAGATGTTATACCTTTTGTCCTCAGCTATAGCATTACAATGCCAGGGAGCAAAGCACATCCCTCACCTTATGTTAGACACTAAGATGAAGTCACAATATTGAAGGATTCTGTAGTTGACAGTAAATAGCAACATACAGACTCAAGGTGTTAAAAGATTAAAAGACAGAACATCAGCTCATCTTACCCAAGACCCTTCTAAGAAGACTTGTGCACTATAATGCCTAAACAAAGGTATTGTTTTACTGTGCAAAAGAACCATTTCGGATATTAGATTCAAAGATGAAGTTACAATATTTTGACTGTTGCCCTCTATTGAAGTTCAGGTGTTCAGGGCTCCAGTTACATTCATTTTTTGTAAGCCTGTCCATACTGTGCATGAGGGTGAAGGAAAGTGAGTACTCCCTGCTGTGATGGAATTTTTGACTTGACTATGCTATTAGAGATCATGTAAATATTAGGAAGATGTTGTGGTTTAGGGCAATATTAGCTCAGATAAGTTACCACATATTATGGTCTTATACTGCACGGGCCAGACCTGACTGACTTGCAGCTGAATTTGTGTTTGGATGGAGACATCAGTGATGGTCCTTTAATGATTTTAATGAAGGTTAATGCCATGCACCTCTGAATAAGCAGGCTGGTGACAGGACTTCCACTCCTGGGGAGAAATTAATACCTTGGAGCCAGACACTGGGTTTTCTTACAGTTCCCACCCAGGCAGCCGTTTGGTCTGTGTAGTGCCACGACGATGCCTTCAGAGCCACAAGCTCATACTCTCCCCAGTGAAATTGTCCTTTAGGTCACTAAAATCTGTCGTAAAATAACAATAACCACTATGGGGTGGGATCATGGATAGAGACAGCTGATCTGGCTGAGGCTGTCACTGTTATTAGAAATCCTGGAACACAACCCCTGTGAAGGTGAAGTAATCTGTACGGCTCGTATTAGTTATTCCACACATCTGTTTAATTTTGCCATAAGGTTTATATATCTCAGAAAAGAAAGAACAATGGAAAATAATCCAGGTGCATAATATGAACAAATTAACAGTCAGTGTCTTGGAAAGCTTACTTGTTATGTAGTGAAATGAAGCATTTGGGTTTTACATTTGATAAACCAATAGCTTTCATTTTTTATAGTTGAGTCCCATGCTTGCTCAGTGCTCAGGAATTCAGACAAGTAGATGTTTGAACTGGCCGAGCTGCATGGCAGTCTCAGAAATGGAATTTTAAACATTTTCTGATGTCTTATCCACAGGAGATGGCTATGCCCATGCATTTAAAATTACGGTGCTCAGTGTCTTCAAACAAGAATTGTTTTCCTCTTTTCAGGGGAGACAGCTAGGCAAAGTAAACCAACACCGAATTTTAAGCTTCATCTCTATATGGGTCCTAGTAACGCAAATATTCTCATATGGGAAAAGAGTATTTATTTTGTGGTCAGTCCTCTAAAAAAACACCTGAACTGATTAAGATCACTTTCAATCAATAGGAATCATAATCAGTAGGAATCTTCATCAATAAGACTTTGAAAACGTTAACTGAGAATTCAATTTCTGTTGTGATTATAAGCTCTACAGCTATTTAATTACTTCAGGTGCAATGCTGTTATTAGAAAAAGGTTCATTCACAGTAAACACATAATTGAGGCATTTTTAATATATAGTTCTAAGTAGTAGCAGCGATTAGTTTACAAAAAAAAAAAAAAAAAGGAAATTACAAAATTACATGGCTAGAATCTTTAAGTGGGTCGCAGCCAGATACATATCTTCTGTAGCTGCCTGATAAACTGTGCATCTAATTATAAATATGCCAAAGCACAGATGTGATCATCAGTAAATACGTGTTCATACAGCAATTAATGGATTCATATTAAGGAAATGAACATATTTTGAACTCTAGGAATGATCAGTGTATGGAATGTAACACAAGCTGTAGTTTAGATGCGTTGTTACAGACCTCAGACCTGAAAGTAGGAGACCTTATGATAGCCCAGGCTTATTTCTGATTTCAAACCTATAAAACAAAGGCTATTTAGTTCTTTGTTCAACAGTTTCCACAAATGGTATGCTGACAGGAGTGCTGTAGCAATTGCTAGTGGTCTTAATTTAGAGAAAGCAAACCCAGACACTGGCACTTCGGAAGTACTCGCTGCTCTGTGGTCTAGGGGTGATGAGCAGGAGCTGTGGCTGAAGGCTCAGAGCTGCCCAGATTCAGGAGAACCCTCACCTTGTCCACGAGAGCTGCCCACTATTCCAGCGCAGCTGTCTGTGTTCACCTAGGGTGGGTTGCCCTAACGCTTTATGCAATTTCAGGAAATTGTGATTTCATTACACACTGGGCAGAAAAATCTCTTTGTTCCTGAGAAAGTGAAGGTTTAGTGGAAAGGCTTTTTGCCCTTCTCCAGATTTAATCTTAAGATCTTAATCAAACGAGCAGATCACAGTCAGTGATATAAGGACCATGTTTTGATTTTTCACGGCTCTCTTGAGGCATAGTCCACTAATATTTCAATCCCTGACAGCACTGGAAAACAGTTTTTGGTGTGCTACCAAATGTTACTGACTTGCTTAGGATCTGACACTGCCTGCACTTGTGCTTCTGTTCCAGATGTATGAAGCTAAGGAGAGGCATTGCTTTGGATTTCCAGGATCAGAGCCAAGCTATGAGCAGTCATCCTGCTGCTTCAGTGCCAGCTGAGTCCTCAGGTGGCAGCTGAGCCCAGGTCTGGGCCAGCAGGAGAAACAGACTTCAGACAGTGACTTGTGCACATGGGGTGTTGTGAACCCCTCAAGCTGCCTGAAAAGTCCCCTTGGACTAGAAGTTGTCCATCACAGTGGATGAGGTGAACATTTCTGGGCTGGAGGTTCAGCATGGTCATTTCCTCACATTTAGGAGTGGAAGGAGAGATCTTTCCTTTTCCCATGTCTCCCTCCTCGCTTCCCTTCTCTTGTATTAAGGTGAACCTGAATGAGACAGCTAGCAGAAAGCCAGCAAAAAGTGAGTGGAAGATCTAGCCTTGAGTCCTACTCGTGCTGCTCCGAAAAAGTTGGTTTGATTTGACAGGAGCCCATGGCAGGAACTGCATTTCCCAGGTGTCAGAGAAGTTGCTCTTGGCATGTTGACTTTTTTTCCTCAGCTTCAAATACTTGTAAATTCTTGCCAAGCTTCTCTAGGGCTGAAAGCTTTGATGCTTGATCTCAGCTCATAAGGGACCTTTTTTTTTCTGCAGAAGTTTTGAGGAAAATCTTTTATTCCAACTTTGAGTCACAGAAGAGTGAGACAATGAGCCTTCTTAAAAATAGGCAAGCAAGCAAACAAAAATACCCCGGAGAAAATGATATCTAATTTTGATGTCTGAACGTTCTCCTGTGAAGGCCAATATCCTGGCCCAGCTGCAGTCCCACAATATTCAAGGAATGCCATGCACAGAAGACTCCTGGGTAAAATTTCAGGTTTGGAAAACGGAGTGTTGAGAAACAATTTCTATGCGTTCATGGGAAAATATTCCTTTGAGAAATACAAAGGATCATCTTCTAGTGTGACAACCTGGGAAGTGGAGAAGAGTTGTCTATTCCATTTGGCTGGAATACCACACTGGGGCCAGGCTGCTGTGGGGGATTTGGAAATGCCTTCAGATGTATCCATCTCAGCATGGTGAGGACTTGCCCACCCCAGGAGACCACCAGCCTATTTGAAAACCATTTCAAGCACTATATTTTGATAACTGGCTTATGCACTCAAAGTGTTCCCAGCAACGCATTTGCTACTGGTAAGTTTGCATCAAATAGCCTACTGGTGCATTTCAAGTTTATTTTAAAATATGTTGATAATACCCTTAAAATCAGTTTAAATCTTCTAACAAGTTAAAGAGGTGGTTGAATGAAGAGATGGTGGGAGTATATGTCAATTGTCAACATGTATCCATGGACAGAGATGGATTTGGGCTTTGCAGGGGTAATCACCCCTCTCCCATGAAGTAGTGAGTGGATGCCTGCTCAACTGGACTATGGGATGTCCAAGCATATGGATGTGCTGTTGGCTACAACGCTCCCTTGCGTGCTCGTGGCTGTAGAAATTCAGTGAACTTTAATCTTTTACATCTGATGGGTTATCTCGACCTGGGCAGATACTGATACGGATACACAGATTCTATTTGAAATTCAAATAATTATCCTTCATAAATCACCAAGTTGATTTTGTTTCTTAAGCTGTGAAATTCTAAGCATGTTCTGCTAGCCTGATCTTGTATGATGACAAATAAAAGCCCGTAAAATAGCTGATGCCATGAAATAATACCAGCAGGAATATGTAATGAAAGCAAAGTAATAGTGTTTACAAAATTAAAGCTTATCATGCTGTGTAAATCAAGGCTTTTATTTCAGCTGCATTCAGATCTGGGCTCTTCTCACTGGTTTTGTCTTAATAACGAGCACACATCTCATACTGGCAAACAGAGCAATCCCTATTGAGAATAATACGCCCGTTGTCATAATGGATCTCCATTGACACATTTAACAGCTTGAAGGTATACACTTCAGACACTATAACTTACACTAATTAATCTTTATTACATCATTAGTGCCGTGTAAAAAAAAAAAAAAGCAGAACCTCTGCAAGAACGTGTCATTGACATTAATAAATATGCCTGATATTAGTAATTATAAATCGTACTGTACTCTAAGATGCTCTAAGAACCTTAAGCAAACAGTGAGTGGATAAACCCAGACAACTGAAACTCTGGTGTCCATTACTGTAGAGTATAACCACAGCATATTCTTATCTGATGATGAGTTACAGGTTTCTGTGTTTAGAATTCAGAAGATTACTAAAGAGATTATCTGATCTGTCAATCAAACTGATATCTTGATGGCTGGGAAAACTGCTACAGATTTAGCAAAGTGTCTTTGCTCTAATGCTCATTCTGGGTGTCATGATGAACCAACATCTTAATTACATATAATGAATAATCACTCCAATGGCTTCTTATTGTAATACAAGCCTCAGAAGTGACATATAAACAGTCCATAGTTGGGAGTCAGTTAGAGCTTCAGGGTCCCGCTGAAGGACTGCTGTGATAAAGGATTCAGTAAGCCTTGCTATATTGAGTTGCATGAATTTGATTGTGGCCTGCTTTGGAAACTAAGTACCCTCCAGACCGTCCAGGGGACTCAGAGGACCATATAGAAAGTCCACATAGAGCAAGCACAAGCTTCATCATGGCCAAACACCTGGCCACAGAAACTAAATAACTGAAGCTGAAATAAGCCACTCATATCCACTGCTGCTACTATACGGATGCTTACGGTGAAGAAGCCACAACGTAGCTGAAAACAACTTTTCTTATTAAGTAGTGACCTATGTCCAGGTGTGTAGTAGGACCTGCAGTCTTAGCAATGCCCTGCTGGCCTTAGGGCTAATAGATCAATGAACTGGCAAGCTCACCTGTCTTCTTTACCTCACCCTCTCTGCTTTCCTAGATCAGCTTTTTGTTCTCATCCCTCCATCTCTCTGCTTATCTCCCACAAGAGGGGGAACATTTTGATGAAGAAGAGAAGGTTTCCTAGGTAGTGATGGACGCATAGCTGCATGCTACCTGAGCATTCATGGTATAGAATAAATGGCATTTTGCACTAACAGCTATGTAAGATTGCTTGGAGATAAGGGCTGGGGTGTGTGCAGGTAACAATGCCAGGCACCAGAGGAGGAACACACAGATACTTTCCAAATTCCAGTTAAAAAAGCCCTTGATAAGCAGGAAGAGTTTCAGCACAGGACTTCTTAATTTACCTGCCTTAGATTTCTCTGGCATGTTATCAGTGCTGTTCAGGCAACCCCGGGTATAACTGCTGAAAGACCTAACATGAATGAAACAAGAAAGCTTATCCTGGCAGCAGCTGCAAGGGCTGACTGTTCTCCATCACAGCCTAAAGTGGAATTGCAGCAGAATAGTGACAGTGGGCTATCACTGCCCCCTCGTAGCTCTGCAGAGGAAGGGAAAGTCACTAACTGAGCTGCATCCCTTAAACCAGGGCATTGCTGATGGAAGCTGGTTTCACTAAAAATTGTTATTAGAGGATGCAGCTGCACATACAAGCTTTTGTCATTATAGGCGGCCAGGGATGAGTTTCAAAGGGATGCTCAAAAACGACTGAGTGGTCATCCTCACAATGATGCAAACTCATCTGTGTTGTGCAGTGCACCCTCATCTGAAATGTAGATACCTAAAAATCAATGCCATTAATTCTCTGTCTGGGTACTGAAAACAAACACAACAGTTACGGTGGTTAATATATATGACACGTTCCTCTGATCTGTGGGCAAATACAAATCCTTTAGGTATTGGACACATTTTCTGTGACTTTCTGCCATAGCTGAATGCAAAAAGGACCAGGTTCTCAGGTGATGTAAGCCGATGCAGTGCCCCAACCTCATAGCTAGGCTAGCTGATGGGAGAGAATACATTTCTTTCAAGAAGGTCTAGGAAAAGAGTTCAAAAGATGAACAAATATGAATTCCAGTAACTGCATCTTCTTTATCATCATCAGGCTCTATTTATAGCCATTTTCCATCTTGCGTTCCTGTCTCTCCATAAAACCACCCGTATGAAGCACACTTGAGTATTTGGTTCAGGATTGCTCACATGCTTATCCCAATAGGAAAAGGAAATGATCTGAAATGATCAGC
>JAVJGJ010000047.1:109372700-109385348 GCA_035590215.1 Microhierax caerulescens
GCCAGGCAATGGAAAAGCTGATGATTAGCTGAATAAGATTTAGAAGGAAATATGTCCAAAATGAGCCATAATGACATAGCATCAAGTTAATTTTTGGTGCATTGTTATAGGCTATCTTAATGCGTGCCTATCTGAAATTTTGCCAGATGTGCCTGGTATGTGTAACAGGTCCTCTGTCTCTGAGACAGAAAGCAATGATGGGAGGAATAATGGAGAGAGCTACAAAGTTTGTTTTACTTCATTGATGCTTCCCTGGCATAGGACAATGACTGGTGAAAGCTGCATGATCCTAATAGTGGGGTGGGCCACTTCACTTTACCATTTGCACATTGGGACAGATCTTCCACTGCTGTAGGGTCATGGACTTCCACATATCAAAAGACACTCCCCAGCTGGAGAGGAAAAAGCACCCCATGCTTCTTTCTTCGGGCTCAATAGCATCAAATGAAGCAAGTGACCTTGCACACACATTATCCAAAATGATATGCATGCCGTGTTGCTCCCAGTTCAGAGAAACAGCACTCTGCATTAAAAATAAAATGGTAGAAATTGGTAATTTAACGGCATGTAGCGCAGTTTTTAGCTTTCCCTGCTGTGAAGCAAGTCCATGGCTTCCTGTCTTAATCAGGATTTTATTTAAATAAGTTTCATTTTACCACAAGAAGCAAAACTGGCAACTCATTCTCTTGCAGTGAGCCACGTTGTCTGCAGGGCCAGCTCAGAGCTTCTCAGCAGTGCAGGCAGGATTTAATTTTGCAGCCCCAAGGTTGGAGGACTGGACTCGTCCTGCTGCTGGATGGGGAAGGACGAAGGAAGGGCTGGAATGGAGGCGAGTCCTGGAGAGCCAGGCTTGCTACTCACACACCGCTGGGGTAGGACATCTGCCACATCCCGTTACTTGACTTTCCAGGGCTCTGCTGGTTGGTAACACAAAAGCTATTTTGCTGTTCCTACCAGTCATCTGCTTGAGGTAACTGCTGACTCTGCCAGCGGCAGTGCCAGCTGTGGCTATTCGTTTGTCACATTGAATGCAATGTGGAAGGCAGAGTGAATACTGGGGCCACTCTGGGCCGCAGTGGGAGAGAGGTTTTGATTGACAATGTGCCTGTAAAACTGCTTTTTCCCCACTGGCTGGCGGTTCTTGTTTACTCCTTTATGCAGGTATTATTTCCACCTCCCGCAGCACTGCTGTGAAACGTGTGTCTTGCCTTTGAACTCCAAAACCAGGATAAATTCTCCCCTTCACCAGAGTTTGACTTGTGTTGGGCAGCCTTAGTTTGATCCTGGATGTAATTCAGATTTACTGAGAAACATTAAACCCTGGGTCTGTCCTGCCTTCTCCTTGACAGTCAGCATTCCTACTGCCCCAGCGCCAGCCTTGCCTCCTTCATCTCTGCTTGGCTGTAGGACTCTCTCTTCTTGGAGGGAATTCTCCATTGCCCATTGCTCACCATGAATGGGGTGGCCTGAAGGAAACAAAGAATTTGAATTTGGGGAGCTACCTAATTTATCCAGACCTGAGGAACGTGGTGGGATTGTGTAATCTTTTATTTGTTCTAACTCTTGCAACTTGCTTTCAGGCATCAGCAACAAAAGCCTGTCCTGGTCCTAAACTGGTTGAAGGGGATCTGTTAGGATAGGACTGTATAGGCTCCTAATCTTAAATCTAGTTACAAATTTTCAACTGAAATACAGAAATTGCAGTAATTTGCAGCCAGGCGTGCCTGTGTTACCAGAGAGGGGTAACATTACTTCCTTGGGGCCAACATAACCTGCATACACAGGTGCAACCATCTGGTGGCTTCTGCAGCACCTCCTGCGGGAGATGTTTTGAGTGCTTTGAATTAATCTCTGGCCTCCAGCTATCCCATCAGCCCTGCCTGGAGTGATTTAGGGCAAGAAAGATGACTCAAGGTCTGTCTTGCACATGGATCCTTCCTAAAAGGTCTCCTATCACTTGCAATCAGCACAGGCAAGATGTAGGCTGCCTACCCTTGGGCTAACGAGTGCTGTGTCTTAGGAACAAACTGGGGGTCAAAACATTTTTGGGAGCACCCTCTCTGGAGTTGCTGCTGCTCTGGGGACAGTCAGCTGGGAAGCGCTGGTCCTTCTTCCACAAACCCTTGTCCACTTCATAAGGTATCCCACGACGAGTATTTGAAACATCTAGTTATGGCCTTAAATACTTGGATTAAAGCAGTAGTTGTAGTTAATCACTGAAGGGAATAACGAGACACTTCTAGATATCAGATGACCTTAACACAGTAATACCTGTCTTGTCACGTTTTATTGTCTAGTGACATGATGAAGGTTTTGAAGATAATTGAATGGCAGGCATTCACGAGCGCAGCGGGTGATTAAAGGAGCAAATAGCCTAACAAGCATGGTCAGGTACTGTGTGCGTTTCAGCTGTTCATTTTGCTGAAGGCCAACAATTTCTGCTACACCCAGTGGCTACCAACTCTCTTCAGACCAGCTACATGCAATAAAACTGGAATGTTAATTGGGGCTGACTGCAAGGCCTTAAAGGGACAGTGTCCTTGCAGGCACTTGGTGATACCTTATTCTACGTTGTTTCACTGTTGATTTTTAATTTAAACCACGGTTGTTGAAATACTTACAGGAAGGAATTAATAAAAGAGGCAACAGGTTTTGGCGCATATTGGACATCCTCATTTCAAAATGAAAGCCAGGGCTCGTTTTTTTCCTGCAGGTGAGATGACATTGCAAACATTTTTAAGTAATTCCTGTGGTATATGAGAGAGGCACTGTACTAATAAATGTGGAAAAATGCCAGTGTTGTGGAATTATTGACAGATCCGATATGAAATTCAGTTTCTCCAATACCATTCCAGCTAAACAGAATGAATGGGGTATTAGACTCCCAGGGTCTGTGACTGCAGGTATATCACTCACTAAACAGCTTCCCAGCTGTGCAGTTAAGGGGGAAAGGCCAATGTTACGCTTAGAAGTACGAGCTTGCCTTTGCTTTTCCTGCAGCAGGTAGCTACTTGCAGAATTATTGACTCACTATGTAAATACTGATAATCTGTTGTGTCCCCCGCCTCCCCCCCACCCCTGCCCCAGCTTTATAACTGAACTAGGGATTCTTGAAACTTGGGAAGAGCTCAAGAAGTAACTCCCCAAGACATTGTTTAAGTGTCAGCTGTCTAGGCTCAGTTTCCCAAAGGTAGTTAAGGTCTAACTCTCCAGTGGCTGAATTCCCATCAAGGCCAAAAGGAAGCCAAGTACCACTGCAGAATTTAGACTTCCAGATATCATTGTGAATTTGACCTCTAGCATCCCTAAAGCCTCCTGTTGAGTGGAACATAAAATGTTTCCTGCTCTCCAGAGATTAAGCATATTGGCTAGCTACACTAATCCCCATCTGTCATTAAAAAAAAAAAACAACAAAAGTGGAACAAAGATCAGTAGCTGGAAAGCAAGTGTCTCTCCAGTATAACACTAACTTGCTGGACCATCAAGCCAAGCTATGCTGGGAGGTTTGCTGAATCTTCTGTTTTCTCATGGACTGGACATAGTCAGCAGTTGAGACCCTGATATCGCCCAAACTCTCCTGACATGAGAACTGTACAGTGATTACAGATGAAGGGTGTTGGTTACATCTGTTTCAGGGCTGTTCCACTCTCTGCTAACAAGCTGAACTGCCTCGGGCCAGTTCCCTGTTGTTTGTGGCTCTCCTATGTTTTCTCACACTTGCTCATGAGGCAATGCACTGGTATTTGTTTTGTGTGGAGCTTGGTCACTCACTGGAGCTCCTTAGCAGCCCATGCTACCAGCTAGATCAGCTGGACATCAGGCTGGAAGGGACAGATACAGTTGTGGTGAGTTCTGAATACGATTAAAAGCACAAAGGCTTAGGAGGTTTTAGCTTTGCAGCTCTAAAGAACATATACCTCGTAATGGTATAGCGATTCCTCCTTAAGGAGATTTCCACGTATTTTCATTTTGAAGAACTGGACATATTCTGTCCTGTGGAAAAGATACACTGTGTTTTGACAGTTTTTGCCTTGATTTTTAGACTCACTTGAACATGATTTTTATTTTTCACTCAAATGCCACAGACTTTGTACATACAACCTGCTTTTAAAATTAAAATAAGTAAAGAGAAATCAAAAGTCTGCACCCCCATGCCCATTGAATGAGGGTATGGGGCAAAAAATAGAACAGCAAGTGAATGAGTTAGAAAAAAATGAGAGCAGAAATAATAGGGGAAAGTGTGGACAAAAAGTAATTTATGGAAGCTAACAATAAGCATCTTGGCTTATTCTTATGCAAAACACTTTTTCTTTTTAGATAGATTTTTTTTTTTTAAACTTTCAGGGAAGACAAAGCTCGAGCTTGTGGCACGGTGCAAAGGAGAGGTAAGCCTGGGGAGGAGGACTCTGAGCTGCTGGGTCATCTGCTTCTCAGAAATGGCTAACCTTGGTGCTCTGGTCAGGTTTTGTTGTTGTGTCGGCTCCTTTCTGCATCCTCTTGTTGTGTTTGGATAGCACCTCCTGCAGCGAGGGGGGAAGTGTGCTGGTCAAGGAGGTGCTCACATGCCTCCTGTGGCCTCTGCTTCTCAGAGTACGTTGTCCTTGTGGGCCATTTGTCACCTAGCCTTAAATTCGGGATGAGAGAAATGAGCTTTTTAAGTGAACTTTCTCATCTTTTCAACTCTCACTTTATTCTCAGCCATCACAGTCAGGCAATACTGAGTCCTACGCCCTGGAATACAGTCTGCAGCAACCTCTGGTCTGATGGCAGGGCCAGGGTATGGAAACTTGGGGCTCAATTTTGGGAACTCACTAGGTCCCAGCTTATTTTAGCCTTGTTCTCTTCTGCGTGGGATTAGAGTGCCTCTGCTGTCAAAATTACTAATAGACCCCTGAGGCAGAAAATGTTTCTTCTGTAATGATATGTACTGTGCTACTTCACATCTGGAGCGCTGCAGGGCCACTCTTTTGGCTGCCTCTCACTTTGCTGGGGAGAGAGATGGAAAAATGACTGTCTTTCCTGGTACATCTTTAACATACTTTAGTTCAGTTTACATTAAATACCCAGGAGTGAGGACAGAATGACAGCTACTGTACTATGTGAGCTGCCCAAAGGTAGAGTCTGTTAATACAGAAGTTAGACAGTGTGACAGACAGATGGGAGATAAGCAAAAGGCTATTATCCCAAGGTAAAGTTATTTCAACATACTGCCAATAACCCCTACATATAATTTGGATGAGAGGTGGGAGAGGCATGACTTCAGCTGAGATCCTTTGCCTGCCATCTATACCTTTCAGTGGGGCTCTGACACTTTATCAAAGAGGGAGGAAAAAAAAGGAAGATCAGTCTTTATATTCTGGGCAGACGTCCAGTAAGAAACTCCAAGCAGAAGATTAAAGTCTTTAACATGAAAGAGAGATCTAGTGCAATGTGTAATATCTAGCAGTTCTAAAAATAAGCGTGTTTGTCAAGTCTGCAACAATCAGCCTGATTGCTAGCCTTGACAGCATGACATACTGCTCGCAATCTGGTACAGGGGAAAAATGTTGTTCAAATATCTTCTTCACAGGCAAGCTGGCCTCTGCGCTTACGGGAGAGGGGCTGTGTGACAGCCCTCATCTGGTGTGCCTGGTCTCTCCCCCCAGCTGTGACACCCCAGTTCCCGAGGGGCTGGGGAGGAGCTGGAAAGACAGTTTCAGAGAAGCATTCAACAAATAGCCCAGCCCGACCTCGAAAGTCTGACCAGACCCTTCTAATGGTCTTGCCAAAGAGAGGGAGTCCCTGGCATGTCGGCCATGTGTCACATATTGCAACTGAACAGTTCAGGCTGCCTTCAGGAGGGGAAAGGTAAGCCCAGGGAGGTGGTGACCCTTCAGCAAGCAGCGGCAGATCTGGGGCTAGGACCATCCTGCACCCTAAAACGCTGAGAACAGGCAACGGACCAGAGAAAGGGCCGTACACAGTGGATGAGTGCTTGTGTGCTGATGGATTTCACACTGTACTTCCTTTTCCAAGTCCTCCTCTGGGAGCAGGAGAGGAGCACTACCGCAGATTCGGTGATGGGGGTGCGTTTTGGGGGAGGAGGAAAACTGGTGTGGAAAGGCCATGTAACCTGACTGTAGCCATAAAACAAGCTGGTGTTCGGGGTAGGGTTTACACATGGAATTGCTCTCTTCCTGCTTCTACGCACGCTGAAGGGGTGCTAAATAGAAGTTCAGGATACGAGACAATCTATCAGCCCACGCTCAGAAAGCTGCCTGGTATTTATGGCCAGAAATCTGAACAGTGGAATTCACCCTGCTTCCTGGGAGGGAGCTGATGCCTTTGGGCTGCGAGCAGACCCTCCGTAGCAGCGCTCTGCTCCTGGGCTGCCACAGGGCTTCTCTGAGGGATGCACCAGTGCACAGGCAGCCCTTTCGCAGGGACTGAGCTCCAGTCACAGCTGGACTGGGACCAAGAGCGAACGCATCTGCTCTAATAAGGATGCTGCCAGACAGTAAGCATTTGTTCTTTCTAAGAACTATGATTGACCTGATTTCTCTTGAAAGGAAAAAGGTTTCAAAAACTTACTTCAGCTTTCATCTCTTCCTAACTGGGCATGAAATAGCACAGCCAGTGCTTTCCGTGAGTCTGAGACTTGCAATGAAGTTGCTGAGCATGAAACTCTAACACCCTGTCCCTTGTTTCTCCTGGCTAACCTTCCCCTCTGCACTCCATAAGCTCTACATTTGCAAACCACTCCTTTCATTTCCAAGTGTCCTTCTGATCCCCTTCAATGCATAGGATTTTTTTTTTTTCTTATTTTTTCATTCCAGGAAGCCAAACACTAAAATCTGAAGGTGAACATAATGTTAACCTTGCTAAACACTGTTACAGGCCAACAGAGCAGCCACATGAATTAATGTTCTAATGTTCTTCACCACCTCATTAAAATCCAGGACAGCTGAATGCAGATGCTCACATGACCAGAACTGCAGGCATCTGCAACATTTACATTAATAAAATTCCAGATAACTTTATTAAAACATTTGCAGCTCCACCCACTCCCCAAGACACCTCTGGGGTTTGTGAGCCTGAGGAAAGAAAGCATCAGGCAACAGAACTATTTCTGGTTCTGGCAGGCGTCCTCTGTTAACAAATAAAGGCTTTGATTCCTGTAGCTTTTCTTTTTCTTTTAAATGCAGAACTTATGACTTCATACTTTCTTCCTGGGGCTAAGTAGTGCTGGTTCATACCCGTTACTGCAGATCACCTTCTAGAGTAAATAACTTCTCATGCTCTCTTCCTCTGAAAATATAATACAAGCTCCTGGCTCCTGCCATCTGGGGCAGGTCCAATTTTTACAGAAATTCACTAGGTTTGGAAAAATACAAATGTTTGGGGGAAATACAGTCACAGAGAGCTGGCTTAGTATCTCAGGGTTTGTCCTCAGGGCTGGACTGGATGAAGAACACCCAGTTCCACTTGCTCGAGGTCAGACCAGAGTTTGTTCGTGTGCTCCTTAACTGTTCCTATGGCAGGCCACCAGGCTCTTGCCTGTGCTGTTGAGAGCCTGCTGCACCTCTGAGGGAACTGCAGGGAATTGTACTATCCTTACTATAGAAAGAGACATTGGCTATACTGTGTCCATTAAACAGGTTGAAATAGTTCAGAAAGTTTAGGTAATGAGACATGACAATGTGGCAGCATTTGAATGAGGATTGGGAAAATGGTCCCATAGACAAACATGTCAAAATGTCTCTGATTTCTGCGAAAGCCTTGTCCAATTCATCTTTGTAAGGTAAAGAATTAGTTAAATCGCTATAATTTATGTGCTCACTCACCCGTAAGTGTGAATTGCAGTTTCTTGCCTCCTTGACCCTAAAGAGATGTGTCTGGGTTTAATGATTCTAATTTAGATGGTATTTTACCCACAGACACTGTTGGCAACGTCAGCATTTCTTGCATGACAGGGTAAGGGTTCATCACCCTGGGAGAGCAAATCCACCCTTACGCCGAGGAACAGACCCAACACTAGTCTAGCCATGCTCTGGCAACCTACTTCTGATCGTCCAACAACCTGAGCACTGCTGATTATTGAATCTACTACCATCAGTGATGTGTTTTTTGAGATCCCAGCTGTTACCCTGGGCTCACCAGGAGGAATGGTGTGAAGCTTTCGGAGGGAGAGAAAGATCCTGTCCTCTGCCAGATTCAACGCTGCTGTGTGATGTGTTGGAGGCAGCAAAGCATATCCAGAAACCAGCAACACTGGAAGAACAGCCAAATCTTTTGTGAGTGGGGTTCCCACGTGCAGCTGAGCAAAGGCACTAATGTTTCCTGAATGTATTTTTTCTGACATTTTAAAATGCCTGGCTTTACAAAAGTTCAGTAAAACTTGGCTTTATTACAGTTGGTATGAATTTTATCATTGATTTCAGTGTGGAAGATCACACTGCCAGTTTAAGTTGAGTCAGATGCTGAAAGCCCTTTCACATTTGAGGCATGATACTTGGGAATAGGATGACAGCCTGTACCATTTCACTTTTTAGTAGCACATAATAGAGCAAGTGCCACCTGCTAGAAAAGCTGTCAGCACTCTTTATGGTGGAAGGGTGACTGAACAATGAAAAATGCTAGTCTGATCTGGTCAGGATTTATGGTGATATGCTGCTGAGCACATTTTGGGTTTTAACTGTAAGAAAACATACGAACATGAATGCACCTATCTACATCGTTGACCTTTGCCCTTGAGCTGGCAAATTTCTTTAATCCTCCTTTTGTCTTCTACATATTTTGCTTGCAAATATCTTATTCCATACCTGCTTGCAAAGTTGCGTCCTCCATAACATTTCCCTTGATCACCTCTTTCATACACCCCATGACCGAGTTACCCCAAACCTACAAAAAACACAAACTGCCCAAACTCGCCAGGATGAAGTTAGGTTTAGAAGTTTTCCTCCAGCTCTTCCTCTCCTCACCTGATGTTTAAGGTTAAGAGAAGCAGTTTCCAGCCAGGCTGTGTGGGCGGCAGAGGTGGTAAGGAATGGAAGCCGTTCCTTTCCGCAGAAGTGCCTGGGAGGATCACCCTCTGCTCAAACATCCTGCTTGCCGTCACAAGAAGGATGCGTATGGCTGGCTTCCATTTTTTTCCACACTGCCTTAGCTTAAGGAGAATATTTTGTCTCTCTCACTTATAAATAAATTTTATAAGTTCCCTGAAGGCTTTGGGTGAATTGTGCCAGATGAACCTTGTTTGTTAGGATACTTAGCACAATTACCATCTAACACCTGTTTTGTTATGACAACATTTCCCATATGTACAATCAATCCACTGTAGTCACCCAGAGCCTGAGGACTTACTTCACTTGTTACTTAAGGTTTGTTTCTGTTTGTTTAAATAATTATTTAAGCAAAGCAAAGTGGAAATCCCGGCATTTGATCAGGTTCTGGCAAGTAGCTCAGCGAGTTGCGCGGCAAACCAAGGAGGAGACTGCAGAGGCGCATTTCGATCTGTCACTGGCATGCTTGGAGGAATGGGGATGATTAAAATGAAGGTGACAGAAGAGACTGCTGCTTAAGGTGTGATCTTGCAAAGCCTTTGAAACAGGTAAGCTCTTAGGGCTATCCAGGACCACCCTGATGACCAGAGCTGTCCCTGCAGCTGCAGGAATTGAGCAAATAAGGTGCTTCTTGCAGGTTCAAGATTTGAAGCTCCAGAGCTTGTGAAAAGCCTGGGAGGAAAAGGCAGAGCTGCTCACGTGCCAGAGTGTTTCAGGTCCCCCTTTTTCAGCCTGTCCCCCTCAGCAGGCCAAGCGATGCCTGTACTGTCATGCCACTGTGCTGAGCAGCCCCAGCTGCGTCCCTTTGTTCTCTCTAACCACATCACAGAGCCCTCCAGCTTGGCTCCGGTGCATGCAAGCCAGCTTCTTCAGGGGAAGGATGGAGGATGGAGAAGGTGTTGGTGGACAAGTCACCTCCTGCCTGCACATGTGGGCCTGATGCAACTGTTACACCCCAAAAGGGCCAGGAGACCTTGGACATGTGGATGCGGTCAGTTGTCCCACTTTCTTGGGGATTTCTGCTGAGGGTATGGAAAACACAACGAGGGAATTTCCCCTCACAGCTCAATCCACTGCCCTCCAGGATGCTGCCACGTATGTGCAGGAGGCAGCCTGGGCTTAGTCGAGCATGCTGGTGGAGCACCTATGCTGTGGAAAATCCCACTGGTACCACAGAGAGATGTAGAATCACAGAATCATGGTAAAGCTGATGCTGAAAGGGGCCACAGGCAAGCCCCAGCAGGACCACCACTCACAGCAAGGTCAGCTATAAGAGCAGATCAAGTGGTGGCTTGAGGCTGTGTCCAGCTGGGTGTTGAAAACCTCCCAGGACGTTGACAGCACAACCTCTCTGGGCAGTGACTTCCAGTATGCAGCTGCCCCTATTGTGAAAATGGTTTTTTTTCTGTTATGTATTCTGAACTTCTTGCTTTAATTCATAACCATTGTTCCTCATCCTGCTGCCATGCACTTCTGCGAAGATCCCATTTTCTCAACAATGTCCCTGTAAGTACTGAGGGGTTGCCCTTATCTCCTCCCAAAACCACCTCTTCCCCAGGCTGAACAAACCCAGTTCTCACTGGGCAAATATTCCAGCCCTGACCAGCTCAGTGGTCCTCTGCTGAGCTTGCCCCAGGTTATCAGTGTCTTTGTTGTATTAGGTGGTTCAGCATGGAACTTCATGTGTCTGGGATGAAGACAGAAAAACATCAGCTACAACAGCATTACCTGCGTTGGCTTTATTTTGTGCCTAATCACAGGCACAGTGAAGTTTTGCTTCACTTTCAGCTTTGTGAAAATGTCACAAAGAAAACTTTATCACATATGCTTAGAGCAGATTGTATTAGTTTGTTAGCATCTTTTGGATTTTTGGTAATACTAGTCTATATTTTTTTAAGGGTTATACCGAATTAAGAACTCCATGTATGTAGTTTCAAAGCACATAAACCATATAGAGTGCTACCGCTATTTTGAAACATTTTCTTCTATATCAGTCATATTTGCAATATATAGATCTACAAAATTCACCATTTGGTTAATTTTTTTTTTATTATTATTATGAATTAGAAATCCTCAAAGTTATTTTCAAGATGAACATTTATTTTTCCAAAAATCTGTTGAATCATTGTGGAAAACTCTATCAAAATGCCAGATTTCAGCACACAATTACTTTTTTGTTAAGAAAAAAATGCTTACATTGAAATATGAGTCAGTTAAAGAGTTTATGAAGCTGAAGCAGTTGTTATATTAAGGCTGAATTTTCTAAGGGATGGATTCTAATTTGATAGAATAATGCCAACGTGCCACCAACTGCAGCTGACAGTTTGATCCTGAACGCAATCTCCGAGCTCAAGAAGTATAAATGTATTCAAAAAGTAATCAGAAAAAAAATCTAATTGCAAAAGAAATCAGAAAAACCTGATAGCGAAAAGGCCATCAAGAACAATTCCATAACAAAGAGGTAGGTGTATAGGGTGTCCTTATGCTATGGACTGCTGGGTGCTGAAAGGATTTACTGAGCAAAAATATCCTTGTCCTGTTCTGCCAACGTTCTCTAATCATTAGGTGCCAGACACCGAGCAAGACTGGACTGAGCTATGTGGGTCCTTGTTCTGGCACTGCTCTGTCACTCTTAATTTTTTTTTTTTTTTTTACTTCCTCAAAACTAACAACTTGCTAGTTATCATCGGTCACGTGGTTGTCCTTTATATAGTAGAGACTACTGTACTTCTTTGATTTTCAAATGAAGCTATGCTTAACTTTATTTACACATATCTTGTGAAATAGAAACTGTGCGGTACCAAACATTGCTGTGCTTAATTTCTGTAAAAATACCCATTTAAGACACTCCAACTGACATCAGTCACTGAGAAAAATGCAGTTAAAATGTCTAAGCTCCAACTTGTTTTTGCAGAAGAGACCACATGCCACAGATGCACATTTTGTTTTCAACTACAAGCTTCAGACTTTTTTTCTCCCTGCAAGGCATACTGAGCTACCACTGCTGAGTGGTGCAGAGCATTTAGCAGGCACAGTTAGCAAAGAACCCCCTGGAAATCCCATCAGTGTGTCAAGGCTGATGTTATTGATGTATATGGGGAGACTTCTCATTCCAACCCCTGCTGCTCCTTTAGAAACCCAGAGGATTGTTAACATGGTTAGAGAGAGTTCATGAACTCTGCTCTGTATGAATGCAAAGTATCTGGAACATTGATATGGAAGTGGAGACTCTCTTGCCTTTGTTTCTATTCATGTTCCTTTACATAATATTTTAATGATTAAGAACCAGATTTAGCCCTCTGATATGCCTGCTGACTCTTCTGAAGTACCCAATTGTTACCAAACACAGAATTCAGTCCTGAATTTTGTAAAAATGAAGTGGTAAACCCCCCAGCTCTTCCAGCTTCATAGAACTTTCAAATAAAACCATCCCCTTTGGCTCCTGCCATCTATTGTTGATTCAACTAGAAAGAAAAAGAAAAAAAGAGGCTTAAAAGACACAGCACAACCCTGTGGATCTGGCTTTTGTGCTGGAGGCATAAGCACAGGCGAAGGTCCTTCCAGGGCTTTTCTACCAGGATTACACACACTCCACCAGGCAAGTGAA
>JAVJGJ010000047.1:109387923-109403464 GCA_035590215.1 Microhierax caerulescens
TGCTCTTTCTTCATGCTATGGTGGAAGGACCATAGTGACTCATGACTGACCATTGTTACTGTCTGTTATGCCTAATTTTAAGAATGTGAGATCTTCATCTTCATTTACATGACTGTAACATCCCTGGGTGTGGTGCCATTTTAGGGATAGGATGGAAAGGAATAGTCTTTTGAGATGACATAGTTGGTTCCTGTGTATTCCCTTCACATCCCAGGGAGAAAATCCTGCATTTGCTCATCCAGCTGGAATATAAATGACCATTTCTGCTGCTGATGCACAAATCAGAACAAATCCCAGGTTATTCACCAACTGTTCTAGAGCAAGTCTTAAAGGTAGCAACATGTGTTTACCCATGTGCTCTTGCTTGCTGCCTGGACAAGAATCATTTCTTCAATACACTTGAGGTTGAACCTCCCAGATAATTTTTTTACCATCTTCTAGCTATTTAATGGTCAGAAACCTAAGGGTTAAAAACCCTCTTCAGCTGTTTTATTGCTAATTTATGATTATTAGCTTACAAAATTAAATTGCACAAAGGAAGATCCAGAGGTCTGGAACTTTGAAACATAACATTTTTATTGCCAAGAGCTGTGTTTTTATGAACACATTTCTTTCAAAATAAGGACTGTTTTAAGTGATTTATATCTATTCTTAAACATAACACCTTATTATGCACGCTCCCTTATTATGGATGCGTGTCACTCATGCTTCAGTCCAGTGGAATTACTGGTGAAACTATGACTAATAAAATTGGTTGTGAACCAAAATTCAATAACAGCAAAGTTAATTACATGTTTGCAAGAGTACAAACTTACAGTTTGATCAATATGTAAATTCTGACCTTCAATGGTCTTTTCAGCCTTCTTTTAAGCTTTTAGTCTTGCAAAGATTAACTTACTGCCTAGAACTTCCTTTTATGAAGTTACCAGAATATGAGAACAGAGAATTTGAAATGGTGTCTTTATATTTTCCAGAATTTTTTTAAAATTTATTTTTAATTTAAATTTTAATTTATTTTTTATTTAAAAATTTAATTTAAATTTTAAAAAATACAAACTGTAGATGCTGCAACTCATTCATCTGACTGAATAGCAGCATTAAACCCATATATATATATATTTACTATAACAAGAATAGCTACTTAATATTTTTAATACTTATTTTCATATAAATTATGCTCTTAACTATATTAAGACAGCATGCTTGAAACACAGTTTGAGACTCCTCAAAGTGAAGTGTTCTGTACAAGGGATGGTTGTCTAATCAAAGCTTAAGTTGACTCCCAGAGCAGCCTTTAAGTATCAGCGAGTGCCTTTCTCTGACTGACCACTTTTTTATCTACCTTTCCTGAAGTGGGTCTAAAGACACTTGTGCACTTGTTCTTATACTGCTTCTTCTAGGGAATCCGTTTCTCTTGCAGATTCAACAGGCCGATCACTCCCTGTGCTTAACATCGCTGTGGATAGTACCAAGCTTGTGACGCACAAGCTTTATTCAGGGCAGTCGAGAAAACACGTTTTTGGACACACAACTTTCTGGTTAAGTTCTAATCTGACTTTGGGATGACACGTTGTTTGAGTGAACAATTTGCAGAATACTGCCAGCTGCACCACAGAAATTCACCGAGAAGGATGTTGTTTCTATCTAGACATTCATCATTCATGTGTTTACTTGGCTGGTTTTGTGTGTCATGTTAAAGTCCTCAGAGCCAGCAAGGAATTGCGGTGACTGGGATGGAAACTGAAGGAAGTCCTAGCTCAGACATGAATATATCTTATTGTGTAATTCTGGAGGATTTGTGGTTACAAAGCAAACCACAAGACCAAAGCAACTGGATGCTTTCTAGCATGTTTGGACTGAACTGCTTCTGCAGTAGGATACATGTGCTCCGATTCAGCTCTCAGGCAGCTCTTAGACACTGAAGTAGGTTGCTTGATGGACACAGAAAGGATTGACCTATTTTAGAAACCTGTAGAATTTCACTCCACATGTTTAAATTATTATTCCTCAGGAAGATCATATCTCTGATTGGGAATAACAGAAAGAACTGTATTTGGGGTGTGTGGAATCTTATGGCTTACCTAATTGTAGCTTTGCTTCTGGAGCCTCCCTCCATGTCCTACCATCCCACTATTTTTAGAGCTATCAAAGGTCTCACCTGTTCCTCTTTTCACTTGTGGTTGTATTTGTCAGTGCTAGAGCAGAAGTTCTAGCCCAGGAAGGTTTACTCCTTCATTTTAAATAGCCACGGGAAACTAATTTCTCTCCTGATTTAAACTGATGCTCTCTGATATTGTCAGTGTTACTTTGGAGCTTCTGTATGCTTCACGCAATTAATTCCTCAGTTTCTGTCTTCTTAAGGTAACAGTATTGCTGAAGAGAATAAAACCCCCAAATTGTAAATTTCTTTAGTATCAGCAATCATTTCAGGCCTGACTAAAGGGGGAATAATGTTGCAGAGGAATAGCGCTTTAAATGTCCCGAATCAGAACGTTATACACATCACAGGATCATAGGGGGTCAGTCTATAACAGCATGGAAGGCTTACACTAGCCTCCAGCCCAAGAGGTACTCCTTAGAAGGAGGTGGTCCTTCCTGATCTTGAGCACCCCTTTTCCCCAGCAGTGGCATAACAGGAACAAGATGACCCAAGCAGCTTGCATGAGGTCCTTGGTACTTTGCAGAACTGGTTGCAGCATTTCTGGTGACAAAAAAGCCAAGCTGTATTATTGCTGAAGTATAAAGTTTAGTGTATTTTGCATGGTGTTTGCTAAAGAAGGTTTGGTAACATCTAATGAATGTACATTTTGCCCTTGTTGATGCAATTTAATTACAATGCTGAAAAAGAAAAGCAAGTGTAAAGTATCAGGCAACACACAAGAAGAGAACCTAGTGAGAATTACTTGGTCATTGAAATCTAAAAGTCAGGAAGGTTTCGATCTTTGGGCTCACCTATAATTTGTGCACCATAAATGTAGACTGAAGTCGTTAGGGACTTTGTAATGACAGTGCTGTCTATAACGGTATCATCAAGCAAGACATTGGCATAAATCATTGGCACTTTGCAAAGTGTCACTTCTGTCAACCTCCCAGTGATGTGATCTTTAGTCTTTCAAATCTATAGGCTGGCATTTGGATCAGCTAAGCACCTAACATCCTGTCTTGCATATTAAAGCTGCTTTAGCCAATATCTAAATGCTGAACTAATGCCTGCTTAAAAATATTTTTGAATTATTTGCATAATATAATCCTACTACCTTAAAGCTTTCCTTTAAGGCATATAACTCTACAGTCTGTCTTCTGTTGACGAATTCACAACTACATTAATCAATAATAGAAAAAATTGCCTTTAATTGAAGCAAGAAGCTCTGTAAAATGACTAGAAGGATGTTAAGAAAAATCCGATACTAAAATAATTAGAGTTTATATAATAATTTCAAACAAATGTTATGAAGACTAAAGCTTTTCAGTTTAAAATTGTTTTAGATAATATACAGGCTTTTTATGGGTAGGAGTTGTGCTTGTATGGTTTGATATAAATAGACTAAATAACATAAGATTTAATAATGGTTGAAAATGGTCTGCAAGCAAAGAAAGATCTCTTCCATCTCTCCAGTGAACCTCAACACTGGAACCCAGTAATGTAGCACCTCTCTGGACAATATCCTATTGGAATTCTCTTGTTTTCCCATGGGTGGATTTTAGACGTGATGTATTGCTAGATGTGTAAACACCTCTGGGTATGTTCCCAGCACTGGACATCTGTTAGTGCTACTGATAAATTGTTGGCAGGTCCCTGGTATGGTCTTGTCCAATAACTGATGTCTCAAGAACATTGATCGGTACGGATGTTGTAGCTACCTGAAGCTACTAAGAAGTGTGTGCAGAATTTGCAGGTTATGCCTATGCTAAGATGACGAATTACAGTCACTTCATTATACTCTTCTCCCCCTTCCTCAAGCTATTCCAGCTCAGGGTTGTATCTTGTATGAGATTTCAGAAGAGTTTTCTTTTGGATTATGAAGGTGTCTGTTGAAGGCAGTTTAAGAGCCCTTGTAGTCTGTGCCAAAGAAAACCTGATTGATATACCTACCATGTAACTTAAAAGACATTGCATTTGTATATGCAGATGCAATGAAAGGCATGAAATAATTTTTGGCACAAATAAAAATACATGTAGCCCCATTAAAGTCAACCATTTCAAGATTGTCTGCACCCAGGAATAAGCTGGCTTACAGTCTAGAAAGCCTGTGCATCTTAGACTACATATGTTTGGAAAAGGCTAGACTAGGCAAGTGGAGTTCATTCTCTCACCCACCAGCCTCTGGAGGTTTCTGGACTACTTCTAAAGTGCCTGTAAAAGGTTACTAAAAAAACAGTCTTGTTTTCAATACATCTAGGTATCCTTTGTCGAAAAAATTGAAGAGGTTGAATGAAGGGCAATGAGACATAGCAATTATATTAACATCAAGCATCTTCAAACTCAGGCTGAGTTCTAAGATATACATTACAGGTGTTCAGATTTCATGAAGGTCTTACAGAATTGTGGTATAAGTAGCTGTACAGCCTCATTTGTCAGTAAATAAACAAATCTGGAACTATTATTTAGAATATTGTGGTGTATATAGAAGCACTGTGATGGACTGAAGTCCTAGTCTATAGTCTTTGTCCAAGCATAACATAATTTTGGTTTATAATTTCCATCACAACAGAAGTGGGTGGTAGAAGAATGGCAACATTCTCACAAAAATTTTGCAACAGTCAGAATCACACATGGATGACCTCAAAAATTGATTTTATTGTGGTTTTGATTGCCAAAGGTAATAAATTAGTAACTTAGCCAGGTTGTACCGATAAATTAGAAGCAAAATGGCTACAACTGGACATGACATAAACAAATGTGTTCAGAGTTGAAAGATTTATACATCTTTTGGCATAAAAGCTGCCATATCTTTCCGGATAAGTGAAAGTCTTCAGTCTCTAATTTGGAAAACCTCTTTTACAGACAAGAGGAAAGAATAAAAGTCTACATTATAAGCCTTTAATGACTGAAAGGGCAAGCAATAGATGTAGTTTTTTGTTTAAAAGACTAGAAGATATTTTAGAACAAACTTGGAAATATAGTAAGAGCATCATCCATCATCCACCTGAAACTCAAAGGAGAAGCTCTTCTTCCACCTTTGTTATTTAATGTTAACATGTTCATAGCGTATCTCCTATATATTTTTTTTGTGTGTGTGTGTGTTTAAGCTGTGCAAGTCATAGCTTTCTGTAAGGATCAGGAGGAGAACTGAACTAATATTTGCATTTCTGCTTACAGATCTTGTTTGTCCATAAGCTCAAAAAATACCTGTTCATGTTTACATTACTATTTCTACTGTGAACTATGTTAAGTGATGAGTGATGAGACAATATGTGTGTATTTAAAGGGGTAAAATGAAAGAATTACAAGGAGGATTTCTACCAAGTGTTTGGCTAGTAACTGGAAAAACATCAGCACTGAAATGAATGGCTGTCCTGCCATGGGCTTTATGGGTCAGGATTTTCTTCCCTAGTATGTGAACCAAAGTAAGAAAAACAATTGCATGGATCATAACGGATTCAGGGATAAGTCTGGAAAATAAAGAGATGGTACTCCAACACCATTTGCAGTCTCTCTGTAGCTACATGTTTTCTCTAATTGATCAGCAGCAAACCAGAAGCTCATCAGGTCTCACAGTTAACAATTCATTCCAATGAATAAATTCATTGCATCCAAGGCAGGGGCAAGAGGAGTGGTCTCAACAGAAAAAAATCTCCTTCCCTTACATTCCGTTTCTTCCTTATGATGGACTCAGCATGCAAGGAGCTGAATGATTTCAGCAGATACTGAGGTCAATGAGCTAAATTCTCTGCTTTTATCGAGTGTCATTATAGTGTAACTCTGCTGAAGCCAATTAAGTCAGACCAGTGGAAAATGGGTCTAAATGGGAATGGATCTGTCTCAAGATCCATCAAGATCAAGAAAATGTCTTGGCAGACCGTCAGACGGGAGGATAAGATTAAGGAAAGTCCCACTTCCATTCTGGTTTTAATGTGCTCTCACTTAACACAGAATATTGTTTTTCCCGTACAATATATCAGCAATAGTTCAAAGCAAACATAGTACTTCAAGCAACAGTTGCTGCACACCTAGAAACAAGCCAAGTACTTTAATTGTGTTGGGCACCACTGAATGGCAGGGTAGCCTTGTATCTCTACCAAGCCTGAATCTCTTTGTAGTGCTCAGGTGGATGAGTCCTCTCAGTGATACTTCATCTGTCTGCAGAGAGCTTTACTGATGGGTGTGAACATATCTGAGAGCGTGGGTGCTTGCTTTCTGACTTTTGAACCCTGAGTTTTCTCTCACTCTCTTTCCAGTTTGTCTCTCTTCACTTCTGAGTTTTATCTGCTTTAAGAATTCACCGAGATTTTCTGCATCTTCTTTCTTCTTTCCAAGCATTGTTTATGATACTTCCACTTCTTCTGTTGTTCTTCAGACAGAGAATTCCTCCCTCAGCTTTTCTCATCTGCTCCCAGGGCAAGAGTTTGGAGAAGCAGCATTAGCATCTGACTCTTCCCAACATCTAAGACCCAGCTGGCCTGGAAGAAGACAGTAATATTAGCTAGTAATTTCACCAAGTAAGCTGTGGGCGTAAAATTTCATAGTTTGGGGGTCAGGGGCGGTAGGAGGTTTATTGCATAACTGTAGGTGATAAATGTTAAGAGGTCGGCTACAAAGGTGGCTGATTTAACATGTTGCTGTGCTGCTTGCCACTTCTGGGACTTTCACAGGGGATAAGGCATTCAGTTCTTACTGGTTTTCAGGAAACTGGGCCTGACTTTCCCAGGACCTTTGAAAATGTTTGCTATTATTTAAGCAAGTCTTTAATAAAAGGTGTTATTGCTTCACTTGTGATTTACAGGGAGACTGATGACTACCTGGGGTACAGAACAGCAGACAGTAGCTACTCACCACTCTAAGTGTGTGGTCTTAAATGGGAGATAGCGGTAGCAAAGTAGTATCTTCTTATTTCCTCTCTTCCTGCCTCTATCACTATCAAAATATTCTCTCTCACCACACTTCGTAAGGAGCTTTCACCTGATACGAATTTTACAGCTAGTATTATTTGTNNNGCTCTGTGCTTCCCAGTCCTTTTGCAGATGTTTTCAGTGTAGCTGAAAATGCTTCAAGCATGAATGTCACGACGTGCTTGTAGAACAACATAACAGAACCTGCACTCATCAGGGCTGCAAGGTATTACTGCAGTACTTAATTAACCAGCTTGACTCTTTAGTAGTAAATTGGGTTTTGTACTAATACTGTGACATTCTCAGGATCGGCACATCTGAAGAAGTGGAAAATGCTTTTGATCTGACCATTGTAATTAAAACAGTGCAAAAGAGAAGTTTAAAAACATGTTATATAGCTTAAAATTATCAAATCATGATCTTGAACCCTGACTTTTAAAACATAAAGATATAAGGGGTACTTGTGGTTCTTAAATTCTTCAAGGCATTTTTCATGAAATTGTTCTCTAGCTTCGCTTCAAGTATTACTTACCCTTACACCTAGTATGTGGTAAAGGAGCTCAGAAAAGTGTTTGCATCCTCAACAGCTTATCAGAAAACATGTGTAAACATACTCAAAGGCAATGTGCACAACTGTTCCTTACGGACTTATGATGACAATGTGTATCAAACACTCAGCACATATCTAGGCAGCTAGGGTTCAGCTACTCAACTTTAACCCCCAAGAAGAGGTCAACAGGAAAAAGGAATGAATGCATGCTAAAGCTCACACCGATGTTAAGTGAGATTCCTTCAATGGGGCTTGCACTCCTACTTGAGATAGCAGCAGCAGGGCTGAGTGCCTTGGAATGCAAATCGAGCTTGTTACTCAGCATCACAGGAGTCATAAAAGTCCTACATCAAAGATGCAGATACAGGCTGAATTTTATCCACGGGATATTTCACCACCTACCTAATGCCAGCTTCCAATCTGAGACAATGGCAGGGAATACTTTGAACTGTGGTAGGGCATGTAAAACACTACTGATCAGACTCCCTCAGGCTTTACAAATCTTTTATCATTGTTTGTTCCACTAAATTAACACCAGAAATGCCAGATCTTGGAACAACGGCTTCATGAAATGTTCTCAAAGATGAGAATCCTCACACTTTATCACCTCCACTGTTAGTGAATGAAATTTCATTTTGGATCTTTCACGTACCAATGAAAAAAAAGGCATCTCACTTATAAGTGTTGCCAGACTAAATAATGAAATGTACAATTTTACTTTTACTACGTGAGATAACTCCAAACTTTGGCGATTAATTCTAAATCATTTAGATACACTGCTCACCTCAAAGCTCCCCAACCAACCAAGCAATAACACCTCTGGGGGACATGTAAGAGAATGGCACAGGTAACAAAAATGCCCCATTTTTTTCTGTTCATTGTAGAAATTTCAAAGCACATGAAAGGGCTCAGCAAGGAACCATAGGGATCACATTTTATTCATCTCTTAAATTAGGAGGAAGGATGTACCAAGGAAGTGAAGAAATTCAGATAAATGGAGGGGAAATGACGTGGAGCAATAAAATTCAAAATAATGATAATTTGCATAAACTCAGGTGTTCTACTGTTAGTAGACTGAGCAATTAAATGAAAGGCAATATAAACCCATGTAACAAAAGGCACACAAAATAAAAATAAAGAGAACGGAACAACTTTTTTAGTGGTACTGGCCACACAGGCTATAAATTATGAAACAAGACCGATGAAAACGAGAGCAGTTTGGACCTCTTTGTTTCATTCCTGTGATGAAGATGAGAGAAGAGATATATAACTTCAATCAGGGTTTTTTCCTTTTAATTTCTGCAAGGTTTTAAGATACTGCTCTGCAGAATGAGGTATAAAAATGCAGACAGGCAGACAGATGAGCAGGAACCTTCATGAGGAAAGGAGATCTGTACCTTTGATCTTGTATTTCAACCATATTTTTTTTTACAGGTCCTCTTTGTATTGTTTTTGCTGAGGGGACTTCACCTGCTGTTTCCTTCCATGACACTCTGTACTTCTTTTAAGATGTGAATTCGACCTTTCATGCTGACCACCCTTTGGTGAAGGCTGTCCTGCCATCGCCCACTGGTGAAAGCTAGTGAGTGCCACTGCCCAGCTGGCCCTAGCAGAGCAAATAAAGCCACAGGGAGTCTGAACGTGTGTCAAACCTACCTTTACCCAAGGAAGATGTTTTATTTTATACTGTGCAGTTGTTTCCTGGTGAATGTGTGCTCTGCTCCCTCTGCAATATTCATTAACACGAGTCACTTGTACAGTAAATATTTATTTTACTCTAAGATTTATATAGTGTCTTTCCCTACAGCATCTAGGTGGTATTTGGAGAAATTAAAAACATAAGTTATATGAAGCTTTCAATAACGTTTTGCATTAAACTGCTACTGTTGTCAGAAATAAATCAGCCATATTGTCATGAAATGAAATAAACCTAACAAAACCCAAACAAGCAGAAGTACAAAATCAATCAACCAAAAGCTAACCAAATAAATGCGGCTTGCATAAATACAAGCAAGAAAGATTGGCTATCAGCTGCATCTCTGAAATACCTAGACATGAATGAAAGCAGGGATCATTAATCTGCATTGATTGCACTTGTTTGCTGTGCCACGCTTCCTATCTGACCTGAACACTAGCTGGAAGCCACGGTGCTAACATTATTTGTAGGCAGATGTATGTTTGCAGCAGAGCTGGTGTTAAAGGCGAGCGATCGCAGCAACTGCTAAGTTTAGGAATGTGATAGGAGAGCATTTTTCTCTGGCAGCAAAGGCAGTTCCAGGGGTTCTAGCCTCATAGCTCATTTTCTCCTTTGTCTCTCTGTTCATCACTCCAGGTTGCTTAAGGGCAGCCATTAGCGCAGTTTTGCTATATGGTCAATTGGTGAGTTGTTTTAGATTAAATACCTCCAAAAGCACCATTAACAAAGAAAATTAGAAAGAACAGCAAGCTCCTTCAGTCATTGCACTGATCTAGTTTAGGACACAACCTCACAAACAGCTAAACCAGCACCACTGAGAGAGACCAGTGGCCTCTGGGAGTGAGAAAAGAGGGAGAAACAGAGGCTGCAGAAAGCTCTTCAGCCAGCGGTACGGCCAGGGAAAATGCTTGTGTAACTACACACCAAGTTATGGAGCCATGCAAGTCTCCAGTGATGGCTGGGGGAGAAAGAAGCTTTTCCCTTTCCCAGGGCCCTCAGTCGGCTGAAGCTGACTCTGGCCACTACAAGCTTACAGACACAGAGCTGCATGTGAGGTGCTATTTTAAACGCTGCACACACCAGTGGTTTGCTTTTTTTTTTTTTTTTTTTTTTTTGTGTTGACTACATGCTCAACCCAAGGTAAGGCAAGGCACCTAACAGGCTAACTTCACACATCTGAGTTAGGAAGGCTGCAATGAACAACTGCTTTGCTGTTTGCACGCGCCGTTTCCACAGGTTTCCTTTAGTGACGGAATTCTCCCATAGTAAAACACACAAAGGGAGTGGAGGAGCCCGAGTCTGCCCCAGATAGTGCTTCCAGCAGAGCAGTTCCCACTGAAAGCCAGCTCAGCAGATTTACCAGGTGCCTGCATGGAAAGCCAATCACTCTCAAAAACCTAACCCACCCTCAGAGCACCTTCTGTTCCGTGATCTATACCTCTATTTTCCATTTTCATCAGTTGGTTATTTAAGTTCTAAAGCATGCTGGATTAAGTTTGGCTTTAATTTGTACCCCATCAGAGAAATAACGTTATCCAGCTGTAGAAGAGAGCAAAAATGAATCAAGAGTGGTTTTAGTTGCATATCAGTCCTGCAGCCACGACTCTCCCTGCTTGCATTAAGCGGGATTTATTTTTCCCTTTGTGAGGAATCAGTGGTTTAACGTGATATTAGGATGATGATGCTGGTGCAGGGACCAGCTCTTATTGCAGCAATTTGGTAACAGATGCAGATATAAATGAATGCACCTTAAGAACTGCATTTTCCCATCTTTCTTTTTTTAGTATCATATTGTGCTTTTTAAAACATCCTTTACAACTCCTTGCTAAGGAAACCCATCTGCATCATTCACTCCTTTAAAGACCATCTTTGGTGAAATAGATTTCACAGGCAATGTAATGAGGGTTTCATAGGAAATTGGATTTTTTCCACACTTTGTTGTACAAAAGGTTAAAATTTATTTCTGTTTGATCGTGCTCACCTCAAAGATGTCCCCTGCAGGCCCTGTCTGTTGGCGGTTAACATGGGTTTAAAGAATGCTCTCTAGGCCATTTTGCAGTGAGAAAGTAGTAGGTCTTACATGGAAATGCAAACAAAACCTTTAAAGCTTTTGATCTTCTTGGGGACTTGATGAAATCTCTTGAGCAAATTGAAGGATTACATGCAACGGCAAATATGTACAAGTATAACAAATTAACTGTAAATGATATAACTTATCTAAAATGGAAGTATAAGATATTGCACTCTTGTGGCAGCATTTGAACTTTGTTTCACTAAAACTCAAGGATATTTTAAAAGAAATGGTAAATGACTATTGACTACAAATATTCATTCAAATGCAAAAGACAATTGCTCTGGGGTTTCTTTTCCTTTAATCTCCTTCTGATTTGATCTAAGCACATCCTTCTAACCTTAATGCAGAGGGGCAGGAGGGAGTGGGGGGGACAAGCTGTGAAATTCATACTGCTAATCCCCTGAGGACTTTCTAATCAGACAAGAGCCACTAGGGAGATAGTTTCCTAAAGGTCTTTTGTTTCTTCTCATGTAAAGAACACAGAGAGCAGGTATGCTGCTGTGCATGGTACACTGAGACTTTTGCATGGTAAAACAATAACACTTTGAAAGGCAGCAGGATTACCATATCTTCTTGTACTAATTGTCATTCAAAAAGGTGACCTATAAATTTCCCCCTGCTTTGAGCAGAGGTGGTGTGGTGACCTGGTCAACCCAGGTTCAAGTGTCATTGATTGGATGATGACGGACAAGGAAGAGTCCTTTGCCAGACATGAATCTACTTGACATTTCACTCATCAAGCACCTTGGGTTTATTTTCTAAATCAGCCTTTTCTCTTGCTTTGCTTATGGTTTAGCAACAGTGGCATGCACAGGCACATCATCACATTTGCATCTGGTCACAGCTCTCGGGAGCAGGCATAAGGGAAGAAAAGCCAATGGATAATTTTCACTTCACATAACTTTTAAATGAATGGGGTGAGCAGCAGCCAGGACTGAAACACTGAGAAACTCACATCATTAGGAACTTCAAAAGAGGAGAACTGCAAAGCCTCTCTTGCAGCACCATCAACCAATCTGTCATCCCTTTGGGAATGCTTCTGTTCAAAATGCTAGAAAATAATTCATGATCATGATAACAGTTTGAGGAAAAAGTCAGAGCAATCACCTTTATCAGGCCCTTTTGAAGTTAAATGTATCTGATTTCAAGACATGTAAAGTATTCCTAATGTAGGTGACCTTTAGAAGGATCATGTGCAGAAGGCTGAGTCTTAGTACTCTCGTGTTTACAGACAAATCCATGTTCTCTACTGAAATCACGCAATCAAACCTTTCAAACTTGGGGTTTAATTACTACCACTGCCTGAAACAGTTAGCTGGTTCCAGGCATTAAGGGCCTGTTTAAGACACAGTTTTTGCATCTGCCTTTCCAGTTCAACAGGTATAACCTTGAGTGTGCACTGAGTAAGGGTAATGTATTGGCGTTGCGCATTGTGTTTTGGCCACACAGAAAACGTGTTCCTTGAACCATATTGCCATCAAAAATGCAGTACAGTCCTCCCCTTTCCATGCCAATAGAGGTACAGTTTAATTAGGATTAACAGTGCTTCATTTTGATAAGAAAGACTGACAATCAGGAAAGGGAATGGACTGCAACACTCCTGCAATCAGTAGCAGGCAGCATGCCAGCCTAGCCATTTCAATGCAAAATATTGAGTATAAAATATAAATATGGAATAGAAAATATAAAATATTGGCAGAAGGGGTAACATGCCTGGCCACAGCGCAGCAGCAATGCCTGACGGTGTGCGGTGGCCCACCCTGGGGCAAGGAGGTGCGAGAGGTCTGAGCGGGGGCCCTGGAGGAGTCAGAGGAAGCAAAGCACTTCTGCTTATCAGAAGATGACTCTGTTCTATCAGCCAGCCTGAGCCCCACAGAGTGCAAAGGCTTTTCAGCACTGATTTGCCCTGTCAAGATGACAGGCTTATCTGGGACCTCCCCATGGCTGGCTAGGACAGATATCTGGGGTCTGGTGCATTTAGGTACCACTCTCTCCCTCGCAAGCTTACCACCAGGGTTGAGCCTCCCGTGTGCTGTCATTCCCGATGGTGACAGACACCAAGTGGTTTGCCTAGCTGTACCCCGCTGTTGAGGCCTGACATTCACACAGAGCGCAGTACTGAATACAACTGGTCCGAATTTGCAAAGAAAACGTCTGTTCACTGCAAAAAGCAGTTTTGGTTCAGCTGAAAGGAATTACAAATTCATGCCAAGTTTGATGATTATTTTTGCCCTTTTCCCACAGGCCAGGACATTTTACCTGTTGTTCAAGGACACCTTAGTTTAACAAGGAAAGAGAAGGTCTAAGCCTCTCTCCCCTGAACCCCGGTGTCTAAATGAAACACCTTCATTATAACAAGCTGATTCTTGCTTGGCATTTTTTATTTTTCATGGATGAAGGCTGTAACTTCACAGTGAAAACTGAGCACACTTTTGGGTGACACAATGTTTTCATTCAGCTTGCAAACTGTAAAATCAGTTTTCTCAGCTCTATTAATACAAATACCTGCATGTGCTCGTTTTCCTAATACAACATAATAAAGAAGATATGCCTGAAAGAAATGAACAATTCCAATATATGCAAGAATACAGAAAAACGGTGTTTGGTGAGTAGTGTTGAGCAAGCAAAGACTGACTAATAGGTACGGGATGATGGAAAAGCAATCCAGGAGGCATTGGCACTGTTGATTTAATTGCATAACTTAACAGGTGAAAGAAAGAATTAGTTCCCTGGCTATTTTTCCAGCTGCCTTTGGTAAAAGGCACAGTGACCATGCCAGCTAACAGGAACCTGCAAAATATGGCTGGGCATAAGTAAGCTGCAAGTCAAATGCAGCGTGAGAATGATGTGGTGATCTGGGAGCATGGAGGCAGAATATAGGCATGGCCTTGTCAAGGATCTGCAAATGTTTTTTTATGAGAACGAGCTGTGAGTTTCCAACATGTGGATAACAGAAATTCCTTGCAGGACAGCTGAGGCCTCTGCTCCATGGCCTCATGGCTGGTGCTCGGGCCCCCTAACAAGGGCTGAGCGTGGCCCTTCCTCACACAGGTGCAGTTGTATGATTTCCCTCCTTTACATGATTGATCATTTTCAGGAGTCTTTCAAGCACTTAATATCTTTGAGACCTTTATCCCTCTCTCAGACTTGGGATGAAATTAGTTGGGGAGCTCAGAGAAGAAAGGACAGACAGATGGGGGGATGACCAACAAGTGGATGGAAAGAAAACATGATCTGCTTCTTTTAGTTTTTTTCATGGACGTGCTAGGCATCGTCAGGGATCAGTGCACCACACAGGACAACCAGCCACATCCAGCAATCCCACCACTTACCCTAAAAGCCGCTCACTCTTCTTCCCTGGCCGTAAATCACGCAGTATTTCTGTGTTGCTGGTGTCCACCTTTCTCAGCTTCTCTTTCTGTTCACATGTTGCTATCCTAAGGAATTACCCTCAACCTAAATCCAAATCTGGCTTCAGCTTCAGATTGAATTCACTACTATACTTTTCTATGACTCTGAAAAGAATGGTGTGTTCTGGAGTATCGCGTAAATATAGGCTGTAGTGATTAAAAATAGAAACGACAGAACAAACCTGGCTGAAGGCAAAGCAGACATTGTATGGAATAATGCCAGTTGCATTAAACCTGCACCGTTTTCCTTGAGACATATTTTCATCGGTACATTTTAAAGAAATTCTGGAATGAAAAGTCATAATTAGAAAGTTATTAAAACCCAAAGCACAGGCCTAGAAGGTACACCCCACCCCACAGACAGCTCTTTCTTTGTCCCCCTTCCCTTAAAGCCAGCTTGTGAAGTGGCATTGCGACCTGACTGTTTCTCTCAGAATTTCTGCAAGTACAGCTAATAAAAAGCCAGGAATTTCCCATCTTTGGTTATGAAAAGGAAGTTTCCAAGATTGGAGTCACTGATAAACTGAATAGCCCCTCTTTAAATTGCCTTATTACTTCCGTCTCCTTCCCCAAGCTTTGAGTACAATAAAATATTTATATGCATCCTGGCAACAACCCAGCTAAAAATTATTATACAGCTGGTCCTATTGATTTCGAGTCCTGTGGAATAAATACCTATCCATGAGAGTAATGGAGACAGAAATAGCAGTTCAAATTGCAGTATTTAAAATGTGTGTTTTAAATACATATAAGAATTCTCA
>JAVJGJ010000047.1:109403564-109418559 GCA_035590215.1 Microhierax caerulescens
ATGCCTGTGGAATAAAAGGCTACCTATGTGAATAAAGGAGCCAGAAATAAAACCCCAAATTATAATATTTAAAATGTACATTTTAAATATGTATAAGAATTCTCAAGCAATGAGCTTTTATTATTATTTTTTTTTAATCACAGCCTTAATACATGCTTTTATTCTGATTTAAAATCTTCACAGAATGATCCTGTCCGTGCTGAAGAACATCCCTATGTGATTGTAGGAAGCAATCTTGCTTGGATCATTTCTACATGGGTTTCCACAATACAATACAAACACTACAATACTCTGGATTTGGAAGGGGCTATACAGCTCCTTCACTTGGATTTTCTCCTTTAGATTGTAGCACAAATGCTTTGTAAAACATTCTACAGTCTAATTTTAGAACAGAAACTGGTCTCTACAGAAAAAGTTTTTTTTTTTTACTGGCTGAGAAAGTTAAAAAAAATGCAACATCAACCAAACTACAAATTAATCCCAGGGCACATGCTAAGTACATTTTGCCTTTTAAAAAGGCATATAAACAATAACCTTTCACAGCAAGTCTGTACTTAAATTCATGTTGTGGAAATGTATATGAATTCTCATGCAAATGAAATGAAATGATTCTCAGGACTGAGTAAGCAGCAGCTATATGAGCTTTGAAAGGCAAACTTATCTGGAGGAAAAATTATTTTTGCCAAAATGATTAAGCATCTGGGGACACGCCTGTCAAAACACAACTGCAAACTTTTTTTGGTTAAAATCTTTATTGATTAAATTCCTGAGAAAATATTCATAGGACAAAGCCATAAACACATTTTCTATTCCACAATGCAATAATATATATATAAAAAAATCAAATCTATCAAAATAACATTATGGGTAACTGTAAATTTCAGTCAGATCTGATGATACAATAAATTTCATGCACAGGAGAAAAATGAGGATATTATATTTAGGAAGCACGTACTTCCTAATGCTGCATTTAGGAAACATACATTCTTTTGAAGTATTTATTTTCTGAAATGATTCAAAACCATTTTGTAGGAATGTAAATTAGGCATAAAATGGCAAAAGGCTTTTTTTAAGGCCTTTTTCAGCCGCTGTAGATGTGTCACGAGATGGAAGACACGTGCTGTTCTCCATTAAGCCTCAAAGTAGAGGAAAGCAGAGGACAGGAGGTGCAAAGGGAAGGAGGCATATGAAAGATTTCTTTGCTCTTTGTATAAAATAACAAAGCTGGTTCTTCCATCAGATTTTTGTTACTGAACAGAGGCACAGAATCCCCTCCCCCTTCTGCAAGCCAGGACCTCTATGTATAGTTAAACTGTACCACAATTTTGAAAAATCCAAACAGCACCTTTTATCTCATCTTTTAAAAATCATGGTGTAATCGAATTACCGGGATTATCACAGAATGAGGTGCCATCATCTCAGCCTGGGGCACCTACCAACCCGTGTAAGAGTTTGGATCTGACCCCGTGTGGATTCCTGAGATGTGCCACTGTATTGTATTTCCACTATGAATCACACAGCTTTTATTTGACTGGAATCAATAAATTGAAAATATGTTATTCATCTGAGTTACTACTTAACATGCTATTTTTCAGCAGAATCAACAGTCTTATCAGCATATGTAAACACTCTGTGACTGTATCTCTTGAGTACTAACACAGAATGTGATAGCGAAGTGCCTGCTATTTAGATATCATTTCCTTAATAGCAAAGTTACATGGAGAAGACCACTCACAGCTTGGCAAGTGGTTGGTTTGGGTTTTTTTAAATTTTTATTAGTAAGGTCTTGTTTGATTTTCAGATCTCTTGAAAAAAAAAAAACAAACCTTACTAAGGAAGTCTGCTGAACAGCCACCTTCTCAGCTGCTGTGATGTTCAGGTCAACACTCATCATGGCAGCCTGCGAGAGAGTTAATTCTTCTTTCATCTCAGAAAATTACTGAAGGTAGTGGGTTACCCATAATTTGAAGGCATGAGAAATTAAGGTACTTGAGAATTCTGATCTTGGGGGACATAAGGCTAAGTGCCTCATTCACATTTTTATCTGATTTAGAAGAGAAAAGAACAATCAGGACACTGGGAGGAGGAATATTTATTTCAATTACGTTTCAGCTCAGCTCAGTTTAATAATGGTGAATCCAGCACAGAAGAAAGTCAAGTTGTCTATATATGTTATCAGAGACGAGGCTCACCTAGTCGACCCTAACTACTGTCATCATCTCCTATTTGTAAAATTAGGCTGAGCAGTTTTCAAACGAAAATATTTTAAGGACTGAAAGTGGCATTTAGAAACAACTCATTTCTCTAAAATCAAGCTCAGCCCCCTTGCCTGACTAGAAAACCGCTCCTTCTCTGGCACTGACGCCACCGTCAACTTAAAAGCTGTTAGAGCTCTCCCTCCACAGAGCACATAAACACAACCATATGGTACAAAGACACGGAGTCACGGTGGAGAACAGAGATCAACAGCCTGTTCTCAAACTCTCCCTGGTCAGCAACCGCTGAAAAGCAAGTGCAGCTTAATTCTCACCCAGCGTTGCACCTCTCCAGGGAACGCGGGGGCACGGTTGGTCTCTGCCCACAGTACAACCATCTGAAGGGATGTTGTGACAAATGAGAGGTGAAATGAAGTTGCTGATACCCTAGTAGGCTGACAGCGCACAGATTTGGTCAATCATTACAAAAAAGCGATGGCAGTGCTGCACACTGTTTCAGCCTAGATTAATGCGTATTAGAGATATATTTTCCAAAAAAAGGCAATTTCGACTGCAGACTAAACCAGTTTGTAATTAGTATGTTCGCCACTTATGAGGCAGTTGAAAAAAAAAAAAGTTTTAGTACTCTGTGACACGCTAGAAACAAACATTTGTTGAGCCTAAATATTCTTCATGTAAAAAATATTTATGCAAGTGTCATGCATGCTTAGCATGTTTGTGTCCAGTTCATTGGAGACAGTGTTCAAAACCAGCTTGCTCTAAAAATACTACCAAATTAAACTGGCAAAGATCACTGGAAAGTTAATTTATTTGCCTCAAGAGCTTAAGTATGCAAACTAAAGACACTAGGAGCAGTATAAATCTTGAATGCTGAGTTACTCTGAGCACTTTCTACAGCTCCTTTTGAGGACTTTTCTGCTTATAAATTCTGTCATTCTGCTCCTGCCACGTGCAATGCCTGCCTGGATTGTACAGTCTCTGATCACACCACTACATCCAACAGCAATTTGTATATTTAAGGAGACTACAGTGTACCCTGGGAGGATGTGAATGTAACAGGACAGAAGATGACTGCCCCAACAACTCTGCTTCACCCTCTTTGCCAGTTTACCGCAATGCTCATTTTAACTTCACTAGCCATACTAACTTCAGCATCGTGTTTTTCCTCTTCTGTGGTAAGCATTTCCTTTCCTATTCTGTCTTTGAGGGCGGAAAAAGCTCTCACAAGAAGACAAAGCCTGTCCTTCAGTTCCTCTTCCCCAGCCACCTGCAGCTGAGCCACGCAGGTGGAGAGCTCCAGCAGTTTAGGGCACTTGATGTTATATATGTTGCTTCTCCAGCATCTATGAAAGTGGGCTCTAAGCAGGCTGTGCCCCGTGAAGCCTCCACAATATAAACTTTCTACAACAAGCACTTTTGCAACCACTCCCTCAGATGTCATTGCTTTGGCTTGATCGGGGTGAACGCAAACATAAATGGGTGTCTTAAGGAGATATTTTATTTGAGGGAGAACAGAGGAGAGGAAACTGGTTAGAAGACAGGTTTTTCCCATGGAGGAGACAAATGCAGGTTCTTGTTTGCTAAACTTTATCGTAGCTCCTGTTTTACTCTTCTGTTTATCTTCCCCCTCATGGTCCGGCAGGAAGCTTGGAAGAACAAAAACCTCCACAATAAAAGTGTTTATTCCTGTTGCATCTGCTTCAGAGGCTGCCATGCCAGGAGTGATCCCCCCAGCTGGGAGAAAAGGCTTCCTCCCTGCTTCGGCAGAGGAAAGGTGGTGAAGCTATCCACAGACTTCCTGCAAACTGCACAGGTACGGATGCTGTGCTCCCCCTGATCTGTGTTTGCTTCCAATTGCTTGGGATTTGCCTGAAGAAACTGTCGATTATTGCAAAATTCTCACGTAAGTAACCCTTTAAGTCTTTTTCTGAAATACACTCCTTTCAATGGGACAAATAGGTTTTGTTTAAAAAAAACCTACAAGCATGTCCAAAGAAAGTTTTCTCTTGGCTGACAGAAATTTCTGCAGGGAAAAGGATCCTTTTTTTCCTCTTTTTATGCCTATCTCCACCAAACGCTGTTTTTCTACCTCATTTGTGGAAGAATTACATGATATAAACTTACCCCCAAATGATCTGGTATTCTGTCATAACTTTTGCCTGAACAAACAGCTCCCTACAAAAAAAAAATCTCCTCAGAGCTTTAATTCTAAACAAAATTAGGGCAAAAATGAGCCTGCTACCTCTTTTTAGTTTTTAAAGCTGGAATAACTGAGCAGGCAGTAGACTTAAACCTAATAACCCAGGATAATGAACTATAGTTTCATGTTAAGTCAACAGGGGAGAAAACCCCAGAAAATGAGATTGTTTAATTTCTAAGAATCCTCACCCTATTCCTCTCAAAGACATTTCAGTCTGTCTAGGCAATTTCTGTTTTCCTTTTCTCCAGTTTTTGTTTCATCCTGGAATACTTTTGAAGCAAGTAGATATTTAACTGCCTGACTGTGTTATTTTTTTTAAAGACAAATGTAAAATAAAATGTTGGGAAAAATACCCCCAGCACTGTGCTTTCTAACAGCCAAAATAAAAATTAAGTTGATATTAAGAAAAAAAATAATCAGCTGTGTTTATAGATAAATGTTGCTCTGATACTCTGTCAGTACACCAGCATCTTGCTAGATGCGTCCTGATTAAGTGCTGTTTTAAGAAAATAATAATAAAGAAATCATTAAAAATGTATCTGTTCAAATCAAGTCCCTAGTAATCAACTTTAGACCCCCAAGGTCACTTGGCCAGCTTGTGATTACAACAGCAACTTCAGCCCTCAGTATTGTCCTCCGGCTGTGGCAGGTCAATGGAAAAATGTTCTTTAAACACCATAAGCATCTGATTGTGCAATACCTAAATCAGTGTCATTGATTATTCACAGTGCTGGACCGCTCAAAGCTGGGGAAGTAATTAGGGCTTTTTGTGTGGATTATCCACTGAGAAAAGGTCAAATAACTACAAACAGTGCTAGAAAACAGGAGTCACCAAGGACCTCAGCCTCCGTGATCAGTTAAGAAATGCTAAAGCAGGGTTTGATAATGATGTGCTTATGCCAGGTTCTACAGGATTTGATCATTCTGTCATAGAAATCCAATGAAGCATGAGTGATGGCTACTTTTTCCCTTGAAGCTTGCTTCAGGTCCCTGATGCCCGTCAAGCAAGTTTGTCAGTGAAACTTGACTGAGAAGAATTTAAAAGGCAGTTTTATGTTCCAAGGGGAAATGTATATATATATTTCTGTATATATGTGTGTGCATGTAAGTAAATGACTGCCCGGCCATTTTAGACACATACTTTCTAATTTAGATCCAGATACTTGTTTTGGCCCATCTATTGTCCTCCCTGCTGAAAAACCTGCCTTTGCCAATGGGTCACTTGCTCACAGATCTTTTATCAGAATATGTCTCCCAGCTCTCCAAATGGGAAGCCTGTACAAAGAACAGCCTTCTGCTAATGACTTTCTCCCTATTGAAATGTGAGAAGCAATAAAAGAAGTCCCTAGTTTTGCAACAGCATTTCCAACGTTTGCTGAGTTTACAGGGGTACTGCTACTTAGCAACACCTTGTAAATTTAATTGCTAAGCCAGGGTGTACAAAGCATTCCAGTTCCATATGGGAGCCATTCCTTACAGACCTCCTTCCCTGGGAGCTCTCAGTGTTGTAAATCTCTTCCCCTCCTCCCGTCTCCGAAATGCACTAACACTTTGGATGATTAGGGCTGCAGCAGTGATCAGCATTTCCCCCCAGTCATTCCTTTTCATTGATCATTTAAATGAGGGATTATTCTGTTTTCCCATTTTAGCCCATGGATCAATTGTTTAAAACAATAGGAGGTTAGTTCAGAAAATTGGTGCATCAGGAGGATATTCTTTGCACAGGGAAAGTAACTTTATATTACTTGGGCCAAGGGGAAAAAGCCAATGAAAGAGGAAACACACACAGCAAAAGGAAACTTAAACGAAAAAGAAATAGTGGTAAGTAACAGCATGTAGATTTGGGCAAGGAAAGGCCAATATATATAAGTCTCATAATGCCTGTCGGAAGGGAGAGCTGGACAGCACTGGTCAGATGCAAGTGATTGGGACAATTCACAACCCTCTAGCTTCTGCTTCACTGTGGAAGAGTATTTCAAGTGTGCAATGAACACCTGAGGTTTTTATTTTTAATGGAAATCTTGCAGCACTGGCAAAAGAAGTGGAAGACTGACAAACTTTTGACAGGCTGAGCAGTTGGACTATCTTGTAAGACTTAGTGGATAAAAAGCATGGAGACATGAACAGTTCCCCTACGCTCACCAAGCACCTCAAGGTAGGCATTTAGATATTTAGTGTAGTTTTAATCCTTGGACTTATGGTTCTGGCAAAAGAAAAATAACTTGTTCTGGTAGAGACAGCATTCTTAAAGCTAACAGGGTGGTCCATCCTAGTTAAAATGTCTGCTTAAATATTATCTGGAAAATCTCTGTGTCACTTTCATCTTAGGACCCCCACTGAACTCAGACATTAACGATGTGGAATAAACTTTTCATTACTACAACTTAAGTTAGGCCCACCGCTGTCAGGTAGGACTGCAACCCAATGTTTATATTTATACAATAAATTCCACAGGGTGATTAATTTACCTTTACTGTTCTTAAATTTCTTACAGTTCTTTATTTGTCACAACATTAGGTATCAGGCCCATGTGTTTTGCAGTCCTCTGGAACCATTTTATTTGGATTTTTTTCTTTTTTTTTTTTTCCTTTTTTTTTTTTCCCCTCTCTCTCATTGCTTCCCACTGAGACTAAGCCGGTAGCTCAGGTACAAAGCAGGAGGAGTGATATAACATGCAAGTTAGTTCTCTTTGCTTCAGAGCAAGCAGCACTGTGATGTTCCAGACTTTCTGGTACTCTGCAGCAGAGTTTATAATTAGACCAACTGTTACTTAGAAAATACATGCTTGGGGTGGGGAGGGGGAGAAAAGAGATAAGAGGGGAGTGAAATGGAGCACTTCAGGTGAAATTCAATCCAGAGTGAAATACTGTAGATGTCACTTAAGACAGAAGAAAGATTTACTGTAGGAATCATCTGTTCGTAAAGCCCCAGGGAAAAGCAGTGCAGCACCCCTGTTACCAAACTCAGCACGACGTGCCACTACTTTCTGCAGAAGCCAGCAGGTTTTGCAGGCGTCCGGCCACAGACAGTTACATGAGGCTGAACGGATGCAAAGCAGGGAGGCCCCTGATGCATGTGCCCTTCCACAGCTCTCGAGGCCCTAAGAGCCGGCAGCGGGAGGGTGCGGGGAGGCTTGAGGTGACAGCGCGGGGCTGAGCTGCACGGCAGTCCTGCCTGCTGGGCACGGGCTGAAGAGAGAACTTCATATCCCCCTGCTGCTCTGCGCCTCGCCTGCACGGTGTCCGAAGACTTGGGCAAGCAACGAATATGGCTTAGAGCAGACTTGCTGTTCCAGAGCAAATCTGGAAGCTGTTCTGTTCTGCAGTTAATCCTTTACTGGGATTAGCAGTATTTTCCACCTAACTGTGGAAATCACAGTTTTTCACTCTTTTCCACGTAACTGTGACAGGGAGATTTCAGTGTGGCCCTTTTATCATCCATACACAACAAGGAGGATTTGAGTTCTGGCAGTTGCCATTATTTCAGTCAGTAAAACCAGAAGTATTGCTTAACTATTTCATCAGATTTTTATTTTATTTCCCACTACGACTTATACAGTAAAACTTTATTGTAACATATTGTAACTTACGGTATATAACTTTCCTATCAACAGCTGTATTCTGATTTGTAGTCCAATAAGCTTTCTCGCTGCAGATTTCATGTGTACAGTTGTGTTGAGGTGTAATATATCACTGCAGCATTTTTAAACTCAGAGCAATAATGTATTCAATTAGGCTGGAAATAAAACATCTACTTTTCCTTACAATAAATCTTTTACTAAGCCCTCTACATCACAAGTTCAACAAGGAAATAATACATGTCATTCAGACTAAGGGTTTTTGTAGACTGCTGAGGGAAACATGAAATTCTGGAGGTTTCATCAGTCCTGTGAAATCCTGCAACATGGTAAGTGTACAAATTAGAAAAGGATGTAATATGTGACTAATGACACCTCTTGGGATACTGTTTAGGCCCATATTTACTGTTATGATCAGTAGGTTCATTTAAGCTGCAGGAGTTGAAAAGTAATACTAAAGTAGAGTAAAAACACCCCTGAGTTCATTAGATGTGGTTGTAATTCAAACTCAGAAGCATTTCTTTTCTTCTCTGTCATTCTTCATATTAGTGGAAATACAGTGCTTGAGCTCCTAATAAAAGCATTATACATGATCACATATCTACAGTCCCTGCAAAACACGTTTACACCTCGACATCTGTAGCAGTGCCACAGTCTGAGCAGCACCCTAATTCACCCCAGATGTCTCTTTAAAGGAAATACTGTAGTAGAGCTACTGTTCATAGTATTTTCTGAGCATTGCCTTTATTACTTTAAAAGACTTTGATTTTTTTTTTTTTTTTTCTGTGGAGGGAAAAGTTGAATCACGTTGTTTAAATATGAATAGAGTTTTTGGTAATAGTCATCCCTGGAAATGACAATTGTTGAGTATACATCAACCCCTATCCATCAGCTGCATTGTATAACAAGGATTTCATTATATGCAGTCTCTGCGCAGCAGAGCACAGGCTCAGGCCAGTATTGTATCGAATATTGCTTCGAGCACTCTTAGTGACATGCCAGAGCTCTTTACTCACACTTCAGCCAGCATTTTGCCAGCTCAGAAGTGTGCCAGATGCTCTGCTGTGTTTGATGATGCTCACTTCACAGCCAGGACTTTGGTGAACAAGACTCCATGAGGACGGGTCCCCAGTACGAACCCTTTCAGATAGGGTGGTGTGGACAAGGGGCTCAGCAGCCATCCCAGCATTGCTGTAAGAAGGGAGAAAGTCAAACCGAACCATAGGGATCCACAGTACTAGAAGCACTGAGAAGAGCTGAAAACAAAGCATGACTCTAGAGAAGGCTTTTCCCAGGTCCAGGGGTCAACAGACATACAAGTGTCCCTGGCCAAATTCGTACCTACACAAACTGTGACCCATGCTATCTATAATTTGGAGTCGTATCCCATAGTCCATAAGGACTGTGGTCAAACTGGCCACCACAGAATCACAGAATGGTTGAGGTTGGGAGGAACCTCTGGAGATCCCACCCTCCTGCTCAGAGCTGGGTCAGGTTCCTCACTGCTCAGCTGATGCTGCCCAGTCAAGTTCTGATTACCTCCAGAGGTGGAAACTCTGGGCAACTTGTTCTAGAGTTTGATCACCCTGAACCTTCTTCAAGATGAATAATCCCAGCTTTCAACCTCTCCTTGTATGTCAGATGCTCCAATCCTTTGATCATCTTCATAGCCCTTTGCTGGACTTGCTCCAGTATGCACGTTTCTTGTGTACAGGGGAGCCCAGAACTGGACACAGCACTCCAAATGTGGTCTCATCACTTCCAAGTAGAGAGAAACAATCACCTCCCTTGACCTGCTGGTTATCTTCTTCCTAATGCAACCCAGGATGCTATTGGCGTTCCTTGCCATCAGGGCACATTGATGGCTCGTTCAGGTTGGTTGCCTGTTTCTGGGTGGTTGCCCCCCAGCCTGTACTGGTGCATAGGATTGTTCCTCCCCAGGTGTAGGGTTTTGCAATTCCTCTTGTTGAAGTGCAGGACTTTGCACTTTCCATCCAGCTGGATCCCTTTGTGTCCAGCAATTCAGTCAATTTTCAGTTCATTTTACTGTTCACTGGTAAACCTTCATCAGTTTGTCAGTGAGGATGTTGTGGGATACCATGTAAAAAAGCCTTCCTAAAGTCAAGATAGACAATATTCTTTATTCTTCCTTCATCCACTAGGCCAGCCCTCTCATCATGGAAGGCTGTCAGGTTGATCAGATAATAATTTCTCCTTCATAAACCTGTGACGACTACTCCCAGTCACCACGTTGTGCTCACAGGTTAGGCTAGACGACACAGGTCCAAGGAGGAGAACATCTTCCATGGGTTCATCTTTTGCCTTGCATCATTTTACTTCTTTGTCACATGCTGACATTGCAGCTTTTGGAAAGAAGAGGTCAAGGACGTGGGCAATGCAGATGCCCTGGTCCACTGCAGTGGCTCATCTCCTTCTTTAGAATGTAGAGGAGGAGGCTAAGACTGTATCTATGGCTGCAAGAGACTTTTCCTGGAGAAGACCTAATAGGTGGCGTATGTGAAGTAACAGAGACTATTTTTCTACAGTATGCTATTGGGCTGAAAGCATAGCAGGCCCAGTAACGCTGCACGTGGCAAAGCTTTTGATGGAACAGGTGGGCATGAGCATATGGAGGCTGCGGAATTTTGCTGGCATGGTGGTGTGGGCTCTGTTTAGAGGGACATGTATTAGCAGAGGTAGACTGCTCTCAGCAGGGTCAGCCTTGACTTTGGAGCTGTTGAAATGTTGGAGATGCAACTGAGAGGGACTGCAGCAACTACTCCAAGCTCATCTGTGAACCCTTCCTCCCTCGGCCCCAAGCTTCATCATGGGTACTTGCAAACACGTGTCACTTGTATTTTGGGCTACAGTGTTTGAAGCTATGCAAGTACCAAATAAATGTGGTCATACCTGTTGTGTGCACGCTGTCAGAACTGAGCAACTTGAAGACCACAATTAACATTTTAATTTCTTGGTTGGTTCCCCTCCCTGAACACCTCTTGAAGAAAAATCACACTGATGTCAATTTGCTGTCAGGTAAGGAAACCAGAAGATTTCTTCCTCATGCTTCCTTTCTTTTATAGTCTATTTAGCTCCTGAACCCTCCAAATTGTACACAGGGACATCCCACAGCAGTGGGAGTGTTCTTATGCAAAATATATGTAAAATTAGTCATTGTTAAATATGAAAACTGTGATCTCTTTGGGACAAAGAGAAAGGAAAGGTACAATATGCATTTAAAGCATGTAGCGTATTTTTTAATCCTTCCAGCCTCATTTTCAACCCTCTTCTCCCACAAAGCCCAGTTAGGCAGCTATGCAGGGCACTTGCAAAAGCACTGCACTTGATGACTTAATGGGACAGTTTAAATATTGTGGAAAAAAATTTCAAATAATTCTTCACGGTTCATTTTTTGAAAAACCTCAGACATGAATACCAAATTTAATCTCCCATTAAAGAACATCAAATTGAAACCTTTCTGAGTAGATTAAACAGTGAATACGATTGCACGAAAATATCATGGGAGCAGCTCTTCTGTTTTTCTTTTGCAGTGTAATACCTCCCACAGAGGTATTTTTGAAGTAAGGTAAGGCTAATGCTTTGAATTTCATGGAATACAATACAGTGGAGGAAGACAGGGAGAGGAAACAAACAGGGAAAGAGGTCGAGCTGACAGGACAGTTTCTTTGCAGTGACAGCCACATGTATTCATAAATATTTTACAAGTCTAGCTTTCAGACTAGTAAATTTAACTGCCACATTAATGCAGCTTGCAAGTTTATAACTTGGACATTTGTCCAGTATTCTGAAGATGATGACAGTAAAAGGTTATATTTTGAAGACTTTCCTCCTGTACTTTCTAGCTGTAAGACTCTTGTGTTATACAGCAGCTGTGCTTTGTGTATAATACTACAATTCATCAATTACTAATTCCATTGAAAGATGTCACAAATACACTCTCTACGACATACTCCATGCTGTCCATGAATGGAAGAGAATCTTCTCATGTCCACCATGAACACCACAGAGTAATCTCAGGAGAGCTGCAGAAAGTTATATGCTTTTTACATTCAATGCATTTTATTATTAACAATACAGAGGTTCTAAAATGAAAATGATGAAAATAAATGTTGTAATCAGAACCAATTATGAGCAAAATGATTGCAGCTGGCATTCAGAAATGTTACCTAGATCACAAATACCACTACTCAGCATTAAGATTGCTTCCTGTAAATCAATGTTAAAATTAGTGGTCATCTGGAGAACTTAAATGTGGTTCAGCAATTGGTGTGGATCTTTCCACTTATTTGGGTAAAGCAGGGAGAGAATGACAAATGGTGTCCTAAAAGGAAGATGACATTGTTAAAGGGCAGACTAGAACCAAAAAACCCTAGAGGGTCTGGAAATGTGCAAAGAGAAAAAGCCAGCTACACTGGACTTGGTGAGGGCAAATGCCATGATCACTCTACGGAGCAGAGATGTTCTGTATCGAATATCTTTATCTAACTTCTTGACTTCGACACTATAGTAACAGAAATAAAGAAAAAGACAAGAAGAAAGCAAGACAAACTAAGAAAGAACTTTCTTCGGGAAATTTCTAACCTGTTGTGAAATCTGATTTTCCCTGATCCTGTACTGAAATGTCTTTTAAACTTTCACAGGAATTACAGTCTTGGCTGCAAAACCAGACCCATCCCACTTAGCTGCCACGTCACAGGAGCATTAAGTTCATGGCAGAGATGTGGTTTCATTTAGCTTGTCTTCCCTGCAGCTTCTACTGATGGCAGTTCTGCAGAGCTTTTGATGAGCACTAAACCTTCTCATTTCTGGCATCTTCCTCAAGCAAAACTAATGATAAATGCTCTGAGCACAGAAATCCTCCCCAATGCAGGCATGCACTATATGCATTTTCGTCTACAAGCCAAGGTGAATTTATCCCTGTGGAGAAATGCTTCAAAAAAGCTGTCTACCAATAGAGCCAATAGATGGCCGTCTCCTTGACTGTTTTCTGCCACAGTCCAATCCTGTCGATATGCACCAATCTGATTAATCCTGCAGCAGGTAGCAAGGTGATGCTTATTAGGCGGAACTATACTTTTCAGTGAAATGAACCATATCCTCAAAAATCCTTTTTTTTTGTCTTTTGCATGCACACAACACAATTCTTTACAGCCAGTTACAACAAAAACAACTCTGAATTTGCTCTTCTAGAGGACTTTGATCAGAAGAATAAGACCCTGTGAAATGCAGATACTTCTTTCCATTGTTTCTAACAAAAGGAGTAAAAGCAGTCAAGTGCCTGCTACAATAGCTCAGAAAAACGGCTTTAAAACTGATTGAATCAATTTTCCTTTATCTCGTTACCTATGACCTGAGCAATTTTAAAGAGTTCAGCTAAGTAACTGCAGCCCGTGACTCTGACATTATATCCATACATCTCTCTCTTCTTCTTTCTGTTCCAAAAGTTCTGCTGCACATCTCACAGGGCTGAGCCTTCCAAGCAAGAGACGAGTCATCTGAGAAGGTATCACTTGTTGGAAGGTGAAATTCAACCTTTCTCCGTAGGAATTCTCAAACTACTTCACTTTCTTACTCTGCATGGCATACGTTTGTTCTTCATTGTTTGTCTTCTAGGTGTAATAAAAGATTGTTTGCTTTTATTTAGTGCCTAGCGTCTTACAAGTGCAATGGAATAAAGATGTAAGGAGGTCATGAGCCTCCACCAGGTTTGCCATTTATACAAGGTATGTCAAATATTCTCTAAGTGGGATGATGAGTTTAAAAAACAAAATGGCCAAAACCCAGATCACATATTCTGATGCACCTCATTATCTTATATGCTTGAACTTTCAATTACGTAGATTTCTCATTGCCTATGATACCTGCAAAATTTCCTTCTGTTACTTAAATGAATATGAAAATATTTCATCTGTACTTAACCATCAGCCTCCAGCTTTCAGAGCAGGTCTTACTTCTTTCAAATGTTCTAGAAGGTGAGAAGAAAGATTGTTTATACCTATATTGGGACTCCCCTCATGCCACTACAACTCTTAATTTTTTCTAAAACCTCTTTGAAAACCTTTCTGGATTTGATTTATTTTTCATCCCAGTCCCATATAGATACAGGCAATAAGCAATATGCCCTCTGCTTGCTCCTTTCCAGTCTTGTATGCACAGTTATTAATCTTCATAATGTTCCTCAGACAGGTCTTTGTTCCCTAATGACTCCAGGCACACTTTTGGGCATATTAGTAGGCAAAACCCCTGGTGTTTTTCAGGACAGATTTCCCATAGTTTAGTTTATGAACCAAGCCCTGAATGTTTACTTAGGCACTCATTCAAATTTGGACCTAGATTTTTTTTTTAAAGTAGCAAGCTGCATGCTTCAAGACTCTTTTTCAGATGTATTTTGAACACTTAAGATGCTAAGTTTTGTTATAAGTCAATGTCACTGAAGTTGTTGAAGTCCATTTTTAAAGGGGACCTTTGCTGTGTCAATCATTTAAGCTTAAGATATAGAGTGAATCAATGCCTAAATCCTTTTAAAAAAGCTATAGAAATTGCATATAATTTAGATTACCATATGACATGCTGCCAGTCTCTAGAGTTCAAATATTTTTCTTTCAGAAAAATGAGTAAAGGAAAATAGACTTCACACACTATAGTGTCAGCCTACTGAATTATAACCAAAGCCATGCAACTTACAGTAAGATGTGGTACTAAAATCCCATTATCAGTGCACCAGATGATCACTGCACAGTCAGTTAGTTGACTGTATGAATTTGTAATGTTTCTGTTCTTTTTCTGAGTTACAAAGTATCGGTCACTGCCTAAAGACAAAAGCTGTATCTGGTTATTCAAGATGGTTCAGTATGGGATGGACAGTCCTCTGTTACACAAGAAGTTTATGATGTTTATTTAAAGATCAAATGAGTGAAGAACAATTGCCATGGAAACAAATCCTGTAAGTTTTGCTTTGAAATAATGATTTTGCATGTAGCA
>JAVJGJ010000047.1:109419325-109433818 GCA_035590215.1 Microhierax caerulescens
TTCTTTCTTTCTTTCTTTCTTTCTTTCTTTCTTTCTTTCTTTCTTTCTTTCTTTCTTTCTTTCTTTCTCTTTCTTTCCTTTCTTTTTCTTTCTTTCTTCTCTCTTTCTCTCTTCCTTTCTTTCCTTTCCTTCTTCCCTTCTTCCTTCCTTTCTTTGCCTTTCTTTCTCTCTTTCTCCCTTCCTTTCTTTCCTTTCCTTCTTTGTCTTCCTTCCTTTCCTCCTTTGTCTTTTTTTCTTCCCTTCTTTGTCTTCCTTTCTTTCTTTTCCTTTTTTCTTTCTTTCTCTTTCTTTCTCCCTTCCTTTCTTTCCTTCTTTCCTTGTCTTCCTTCCTTCCTTTCTTTGTCTTTCTTTCTTCCCTTCTTTCTTTCTTTTTCTCTTTCTTCCCTTCTTTCTTTCTTTCTTCCCTTCTTTCTTTTCTTTTTCTTTCTTCTCTCTTTCTCTCTTCCTTTCCTTCCTTCCTTCCTTCCTTCCTTCCATCCTTCTCTCTCTCTTTCTTTGCATTTCTCATTCTTTCTTTCTTCCTTTCCTTCTTTTCTTCCTTTCTTTGTTTCTCTTCCTTCCTGCCTGCCTGCCTGCCTGTAATCCTTCCTGCCCGCCTGCATTCCTTCCTTCTTTCCCTCCCTCCTTCCTTCCCTCCTTCCATCCTTCCTCCCTCCTCCTTTCCTTCTCTTTCTTGCTTTCTCTCCCTTTCACTTTGTCTTTCTTTCATTCTTTCCATTTCTCTTTCTTTTTCTTTCACTCTTTCACTCTTTTCTTTTTCATGCTTTTCTTTCTTTCTTTCTCTCTTTCACTCTTTCCCTCTTGCTTTCTCTCTCTGTTTCTCTTTCACTCTTTCTCACTTTCTCTCTTTCACTCTTTCTCGCTCTCTTTCTCTCACTCTCTTTTGATCTTTCACTCTCTTTTGCTCTTTATCTCTATTTCGCTTTCTTTTGCTCTTTCTTTCAGTCTTCTCACTTTCTCTCTTTCTTCCATTCTTTCTTTCTTTCTTTCTTTCCCTCTTTGTCTCTCTTTCACTCTTACTCTCTTTCTTTCTCTCACTCTTTCTTTCACTCTTTTCTTTCTTTCTTTCTCTCTTTCTTTCTTTCATCCTTTCTTTTTCTCTTTCACTTTCTCTCCTCTCTCTTTATTTCCTTCTGTTTCTTTCACTCTTTCTCTTTCCCTCTCTCTTTTTCTCTCTTTCTCTCTTTCACTTTCTCTCTTTCTCTCTTCCTTTCACTTTTTGTCTCTTTCTCTTACTCTCTCTTTCTTCTCTTCCAGTCTTTCTCTCTCTTTCTCTTTCTCTCCTTTCTCTCCTTCTTTCACTCTTTCTTTCTCTCCTTCTTTCATTCTTTCTCTCATTTTTTCACTCTCTTTATTTCACTCTTTCTTTCAGTGTTTCTCTCTATCTCTCACTCTTTCTTTCTCTCTTTCACTCTTTCTTTCATCACCAGCCACAGAACAAGCAGGGGAATAATAACACAGAGACATTATTTGCGTCTGGACAATGAATCACTTTTAAAGAAAGCATTCGCTTGTATACACAGAATTTTAAACCTGTCATGGTTGACAACTTACTGCATTTAAAATTATATAAAGACTGTATCTTAACACATAATGGTTTGTGATCTTTTTAGCACAAAGAAGAGTAAAATTGCCCTAAATAGTACTTTTTTTTTTACGACTACTACAGCATTTGACTGTTGCATTTCACAGGCACAATGAAGCAGATTTTAAACAAAAATAATAACGTACTTCGATAGAATATTTCCATGTGCCCTTTTTCTGAGTAAAATCTGTGCCATGAGCTCAGTGATCAGCAAGGTCTTGCTCAGTAAATTGCGATTCACAGCTACTTTAGTGTTTAACATCACTGTATCCTCTCAAAGACTAAAACACACCATTAACTGTACAGGGTATTATTTACAGCACTTTAAATCAGGAACTAATTTGTGCCTGGAAAAAAGTAATCACTTTTTGTTTTATTTGGAATGATTGCGACCAAAAGATAAAACTCCTATATAAATATATGTAACTATATATCTCACATTTGAGAAAGAGACTTTCCAGTGCATTACAGGAATAAGTGGTCAGTGCTTGCAGAAGGAAGAAAATAAACTTAATAATTTAAAAAATTTTGTTGAAAATACATAAATTCTTTAATTAACTTGTATGATATGAAGCATTTCCTACCTGCTTTTCAACACTTTGGTGGAAATTAGGTGCAGAATTTCCCATGTAAAGGGGGACTCTCTGCCATTGCTCTAAGTCTCTTTGGGAGGTGGGGGGTGGGGGGGAGTGGGGCAGTCACAAGAAACAAAGGCAACAATTAAAATGTCACGATATGATCTTAAGCTCTCTGAGGGGCCCTTCCACACAACAATTTTGCGTAGCTGCTAGGTCACTTTTTTCCTGGGTTTTTTCCTGAGCATCTAGTTGGCTCTAGCATCAGAATAGGGTAAATGCTGCAGATAAGAGACCTGTATATACTCTATATTATACTGATATATAAGAGATATCTTATATACTGCTATTTATATGCATACTATGTTGTTTTATTACAGGTAGATAATACTTGATTAGCCAGTGGAAAAAAAAGTGCCAGTATTATTCCCTAGTCATATTAATTAGAATTAAAAGTTAACCTCTACAAGAAGGCTTTCTTTCACTGCGTTTCATCTGAACATAATTAATTGGACAGTATATTAAGCAAATTAATATTTGGAAATAATTTTAAAATTTTCAGGCTAACTCTTATCATCATCAACAGTTTGATGCTCTCAGCTGAAACAAGGAAACAGCTGCTCCATGGACTTTAATTTAGTATTAACAGCTTCTGAACCCCACCATTCCCAGAGGTGGAATAACACTTCCACCATTAGTTTTCAGAGTTTATCTTACTGCTTAGGGTACTTACATTGAAAAGGCTTTTCCCTTGTGAGCCAGAACATGGTCAGTTGGGCAGGTTAGGCCAAGCCAGGCTATATCTCATTCAACAAAATATACTGGACCAAAGTCAATATTTAAGGTTTCCTATTAATATTTAGATACCACCCATACCTTTATTAATTGTTACGCTACTATGTCCTTTCTCTCCATCCTTTACTGCTCTTACTAGTCTTCTGTCTTGCAGTTTTCAAGGGAGAGGATATACTTATGAAGAAAGTTTGTACATGGAAAACACTGCCAAGCAATTTCTTGGGATGCAGTCTTTGTTGCACTTACTGAAATGCCAAGCCTCCTGCTGCCTCAGTACTTTTCAGGAGTTCACTTTATTATGGTCCACCTGTGAAGTGAAAAGGAATATGATCACTGAAGAAAGCTTTCTTTTACTTGACAGGTTTCGAGTACCAGATCTAATTTACATGCCATAAACTGACAATTTCAAAGGATAACGTTCTGATAAATACTGTATTAAAGCCAATACATTAAATGCATTTTCTCATTATGCCAGTTGGAATGGAAACAGTATTTTCCTTGCCATGGGTACATTAGACTTTGGTCATGCAGAAGCTGTAACAAAAACAGGTAGCAATTTTATTATAATTAAAGATAATATGTTCAGCTTCATACATGGAACTGCACAGCAATTCCTGCAGGCAGCTACTATCCATGATGTGTCATTTTAACAGAGCCACCCAAAAATATGGTGTTCTTGGTGCTATGCATTTGTTTCCATATGTCTATGTACTTTGCCTAAGTACTCAATACTTTGAACCTTTTTGTTTTCCACTTCATTAGAAATGAGCAAATGTTTCACAGATACTTAAATTATTTACAAGTTCATGAAAATATGAAGAATAATAGGAGTGGAGATCCCAACAATTCTGGATGAAAAAAAGGCTGAAGTGTGAGCTCAGAATAAGATTCAAGAGAATCCACACTGGAGACAGCAGGATCCCTGTGAACAAATGTCACACACAGCTCATAGTCAACCACAAGACAAACCCAGTTGGTTTCAGTATTACAGTGCTCATAAAAGTACTCATTTAGAAAGAAGGTGGTATGTTCTGTAAAAGAACAGACCAAAGGCAACTACCTGCTTGCCTTCCCACACACTCACAAGACCCACATGATCTGGAGTCCCTTTCTGATAGCCTCCCCTGTGCAGAGAGGCTACTGGGCTGGCAGGACTTCCTCGTGTCCCTAGAGAAGGAGTACTATTTTGCAAGCACTACCCTGTAGTAGGGATATATTCCCTGCAGTGAAAGCAAATCATCGTCTTATCTCCTCAGTTTTCTGCTTTGATTTAGGGACATCTAGAAGTAAATGCCCAGCTTGACACCATTATTTATTCTCTTTTACAGAAAGCTGATAGATAAAGATAGAAAGCTGTGTGATAAAAGCGCTATGCCTACCAGTACACCATCCCCACCCCTTTCAGACAAATATATGGCATGAAACATGACAAAAATGTGCACATCAGATTCTCCTCCTACAGTCCTGCTTTCAGATAAGCCATTCCCTGAAGGTTTCACTTTGCTAGTGTCACAGGACCAAAAGAAAAATACATATGGAGGAGACAGAGACTGAGAGAAAAAGGACAATTTTCTGAGTAATGCAGTCTTCAGATCTGTAGGTCATGAAGCCACAACACCAGAAAGGAACAAATCTTGCTACAGCCTTCCTGAGCTACAGGTGATTTAGTCTGAATCTTCTCTGATGCTGATTCCAGCACCAGCTATTATTATGTTATTGAACCTTTTAAACAAAAAGTTACTGATGTTTTGAAGGACTACAGGGGAAAATGGTCTCTCCCACCTCATTTTTGCTCTCCAAGTGACCCGATTCTGCTGAAGAAGGAGTGAAGGACCTGCCTGCAGCGGTTTCCCCACAAGGTGTAGGCGGTGGTGCAGGACATTGTGGAGAAACATTGATGTATTGCATTTATGTATGCATGCTCTGGTACTGGTGTGTCCAAAACCAAGACAAGTCTTAACCTGATCGCATCCCTATTGGACGCATCTCTTGATGCATCTCTGTGAAACAATATGCACATCTGTGAACTGGGGTTGTTAATCAGTAACTCACAAAGGTATTGTAGTTTAATTGTATTGTTGGCCAGCAAAGATCTATCGGGTAATTTTGGGAAAGGATCAATACCTCTTTAAGCACTCAGCACTCACATATGTCCATTTTTATATTCAAAGCCATATCCCATCAGGACAAGAATATGAAAATTAATTCAGTTGACATACTGGTGGTATGGTAAAAATAAAAAATGTTCTGATGTATCTCAAAGCCATTTGCACATAACTGCAAGGTACAGGTGCTTCCAAGAATCCCTGGCATGGCTTATGAATGCTGGAGTATTTAGCTTCAGGCTTCCTGGCCAAAATATGCTTCTAACACTATGTCAAGAAAAGAAACATATCAACTCATAGAATAATTCCTAAATATCAGGCAGTGATGACTTTCTGAAGAAGCTACTGATAATTTGGGGGGAGAAATAAAAATCCCAAGAGAAGGCGATTGTATATATGGGTATGAACTGGCAATCTCATATGCATGAGACATTCATAGCCTGTGGATCAAGTCTCTACAGTAAGTTGGCAATGCTTTGAGACAGACAACTTTTTTCCTGTTGCTTGCAGCTGCCATGAATTTACTGGAAGCACTGAGTCATGCTTAATTAGTGGTGCCTTGGGCTATTTTAATATTGTTTTTATGCATTTATGGTATCTGCTATTTCTAAAGCACATATTATTCTTCAGAATATTTCATTGTAATCTGGCACAATGATTTTTCTGTAAGTTATTGAAACGCAAAAAACCTATCTTTTCAATATCTTGTTTTGACTTCATTCCAAGCAGACAAATCTATGGATGATAAGCTTTCTTCATATAAGTAGGTTAATCAAGTAATGGATTGGTTATTAACTAATACATGGAGTTGGCTCCACACCTAAATTCCTCAGAGATAATGAAATGATACCTATTAGGATGATTGCACAGCTCTCTGTATCTAAACAGAAAACAACACTTTTTCAATCTGTAAGGAGAGAAGGAAAGTGTTAATGTTTTAAATCCCTGACAAATCTCAGTGGAAAACATCTTTGTTTGTAGTGTTTGTTCACCACATGGTGCATGTTTCAGAAGGTGCTAAATCAGCAAAACTGCTGAATTTGAAATATCGGGAACATTCATCTGCCTCTGAATTCAGTTATGCTATGTGTAAAGATCCTGAATATAATCTGATAGTGTAGCAGCAATGTGGAATTGCATACTAAACATACCTAACCTGTCATTAAAAACCTCTAATTACAGCCATCAGATGAGTCCCTGTGCTGCTACTTGTCATGCTATATCTATATGTCATTTTAACGAGAGAAGATAGTATTTCTGATTATGTCGCTTAATGTACAATATATGAAAGTTATGGGCCTGAACCTGTTCCCATGGAGGTCAATGACAGTTTTGCCATTGTCTTCAATTACAGCAGGATGTGGTTTTATGACACTAGAGTTTCATTTGCATTAATTAATTTACTTAGTAGGTAATGAAAACCTTGAAAAAAACAGCCCTCTGGCTCATGAGTTTGGCACTGTATTTAATACTTTCATTAGGAATAATTGCATTCATAAACTTTTAAGCAGAAATGGTTAAGATGGATCAGTGTATTAGGCAAAATCAAGCTTACCAGCAGTTGCTTGGGAAACCCTGAGACTGCCTTCCATGCCCTAGCCTTGTCTTCTTTTATTTGTCAGTGACTAGGTCTATGATGCTGAATCTTCAATGCTTATCAGTGTAAGATGATAGCGTTAAGTTTCATACTTTATGGGTTTATATGCTTTATATATTATGGAGGCATTTGCTCAGCAGAAATAATGGTTTATACACCACGGAGACATTTGCTCAACAGAACTGGCAGCTGTTTCAGTTTTCAGGTCAGCAGCCTCACTGGGAACAGCAAGGATAGATAGGTGATGAGGCTGAGGTGGTTCTTCACATCAGGGTTGAAGCAAGGAGCTACCTATGTGGGAAGATCCATACAGATGTCGCTGAACACAGACACAACACATTGGAAGGATTCTTACACAGCGTGCTTTGATTTCTTAAACTAAATATAACATACCAGTCTCCTTCTAACATTTTCAGCTTTTTAGCTGTTAATAGCATAGATTACGTTAGCATCATACTTATGCCTGGGAAAGATAAGTTGCAAAAACAGCAATGGAGGCAGTTCTGCCAAGCTAGAAGGTTTGCGCTGTGCCAGCTAGCGGGGATGTAGGGTAGTCCCAAAATGCACCGCCTGGGACTGAAGAAATATAAGAAGTCACTATGTAACACCTTTCACAGAAAGGACAGGAATCCATGGATCTTCTGGTGAGCCAGTGACAGCTGAAGGATTTTACAGTGGCTTGCTGGAGGGTTGGTATGGCCCAGCAGTGGATATACTTCTTTGGGATTTCTGTGATCTGGCTGATTTCCACATGCTGCCACATGCTTCCCCTGTCACCCTGGCAAAGCCACTTTTACAGCCTGGGGGTAGTAACTCCTCTTTTCCTCCTAAAGTTTCTGGGTTGGTTGGGTTTGTAAGGTGCTTAGTCACCCAAGTGTCAGGAGCTATAAAGTACCGAGATCAATTGAAAACCCGTCAGTCAGAACTTGAAAACCCATCGGTCTCTGTATTCAGAGCTTTTTATTAAATTAAGAAGAAAAAAAAAAAAAAAGTGAGACAATATTGGCTTGGGGTCTGCTTGCCCCCTTTAGTATATTGCTATGATTGTCTTGGAATACTTTTAGCCAGGCACACTGTAGATTATGGACACTATTGTAGAAATACTTGCTGAGAAAAGCTATTTTATTAATTGAGTAGTCTCACTGTAAACCATGTGATATCCCAGAAGACACTTTATAAATAAAGTGTATTTGCATCAGGAGTTTTTCAAGGTTCTCTATTGTACAAAATAATAATTCACAGACCAACCTAAATCCACCGAGGTGAAATTCACCAGTTGAGCACTTCAAATACAATTTCTAGTGCAGACAACAAATGCTTCTTATTTGGCATGATATTTTACATATCTATGTATCACTTTAAAAGAAGGTAATTGATGATTTTCTCTTGTAGAGAAAATGAGTTTGCATGGCAAGAAATGAGACTATACATCTGCCTCACTTGGACCAGTCCTTTCTACATGATTCTGAAGAAAATTTTCATCTATGGTTCCCAGAAACACAGTTGAATTCAGACAACAAGAACAGCGATTTCATTTGAAATTTTGTGATACTTTCCAGATTTGTTTTAGTTTGTGGCAATCATGTAAGAGCAGCAGAAAAAAAAAAAAAAAAAAAAGAAAAAGTGCTAGGAATGCTGCAAGGTAAAACACTGAGTTAAACACATTAAGATGAATTTTTATTTGAGCTGTTTTATAAAGAAAGATGGAAGGCTAATGCCTATGCATATGATCTAACATTTAGCTCTTCTTGTTAGCTAGACTGTAATATGTCATATATTCATTTTTTTAGGCTGATGGAAGCACTCTTCTAAAGTGCACTTTGACTTTTCAAAAATAAAAATAACACAGCAATGTCTTTAAACTTTGTAAACTCTTAGCTTACTACTTCACTAACGTTTAGTGGAAGGCTCTCGGCACGTCTCTGAGAAATGCACCTTGTTTAGGAAGTTCTTTGTCTTTATTTCAGTTTAAAGATTGGCAATTCAGAGGCTGTGAGCCGCTATTCCGTAGCTTATTGCAGAAATTTTATTTAGATTTCACCCTGACTTTGATTCAGTTCTACTTTAAACCAAAGTGACTGTTTTACTTCTCCTGTGAATGGAAATGTAGCATTATACAGAAAAGTTTTGCAACTCTGGAAACCTCCTTTTTTGTTTCCTGCAAATCTATTGTTACTGCTCCTTCTACAATGTATAGATGAGGGAACTTCAAAAAGGGGATTGCCCTGCTGCTCACAAAATGTATGATACCAGCAGACAGGCACGCTTAAGCTGGTTGTGCCTCAAGGCTTCTGCTAATTACTGTAAAATTTATGTCCGAGTTTCCAAAGTAACAATTCTTGCTTGATTAGCCAAGGAAACCTGTTCACCTATTGATTTCTCCCTAAAATCTGATTGCTGTATGTGGTAGATATAGCCTTTGGATATTACCTTCTTTAAAACTTCTTGAAAAGCAGCTGCTGGATGAAGGACAGAGAGCCAGGCTAATGACACCGCTGCGGAAAAAGACTGCCGCTCGGGCTCATCGAGACCTATTCTGTTTGGCTTGCAGGCTGGTCAATCAGAAGTGTGCTACAGGCCAACAGCACAGCAATCCCTCCAAACTGGCCACAGAAAATGCTGCCCCTTTCTCACCGATTAAGAGGCATGGGGGGTTAAAAAAAAAAGAGGGCAGTGACTCAGATGATGATGAGTGTCTTATGGCACAAGGGACTGAAGTTATGTTACTGCAACAGGAAAAGGATATAGGATCTTCATATAGAAATGCATGGAAAAGTATTCTTCATTAATTTCATTACTAAGGTATAATATGTTTGAAGTATGACTCAGTGCATTGTATCATAGCTAATAAATGGTTAAAAGAACCAGAAAGAGCAGTAAATTTAGATTAGAGGTTACCTAGGCTTCCTTTTTATTTTGTCTACCTTTCAAAGAATGGTGAAATTTTGCTTTTACTTCTGGAGAGTGCAACAGGATGTTTATGCAAATTTATTCACCTCAGAGCTATTAAGACTCTTCATTGCTTCAAAATATTCATTAGATATTGAGGTTATATAGGGGGGTTAGAAAATTTTATGTGAAATCTAATTATTAACAGCAGTCAAACGGAGCTTCCCTCCTCACTTCCTTCCTAAAACCATGCTCAGCTGCAGAAGACCCATCAGGGCATCTGTATACATCTTGAAGAGAAGAAGTGAGGAGAGGAAGTCTTCGTTCCTTCTTTAGTATTTAATTTTAAGACATCAAAGATCAAAGGGCTTGATACAAACAAGAACAAATGGATTTAGTATGAGCTGAAATCTCTCAAGTCTTATTCAGCTGGTTGTCTCCACACTTCATTGGAACTATTTGCATCATGAGCAGCAGAGGTTGTCTTCTCTGATGCTTGGAGAGTTATCTTTGGCTTGCTTTCATAGACTTCAGTGAGACAAAATGTCGACTGAAATCCCACACCTGTGCCAAAACTAACTTTCAGGATGTTCCATTTGAATCAATCCAGCTGGAAAACCACCTCACAACAGGATCTTAGTGAAACTCTAAAGCCTTTATCTGATAAAAGTTTTCTTAATAGAAATTCTTTTTAAACAAGACACTGAACTTGAATTTAGTGAGATACAGAATATTATTTGTCTAACAAAATACTGGATCCTGTACAAATTAATGGATGCTCAGGTGAAAAGAAATGCTTATACAAAAAATGTTTCCCACAACATGTAAGGCTTAGAAAACATCATTCAAAGTTATAGTTATTATCCTATAGTTTTCATTTTGATAATGTAAATACTAGTTTTTCTTTCCAGAGGTAAATCTTAGGTAAAGTTAGACATTGCTGGAATATGTTCAAGTACAAAAATGAAGAATTATGTCCTTGCTCCGTCTTTGGAAAGGTGAAGGAACGCTGAGCAGGTAGTCATGATACAGTGCGTAGCAAATGATGTAGGGGACCATTCTTGATTTTTTTTCAGTTCAGCACCTCTGTGGTCATATAGCTAGGAACACATGGAGAGGGCAGGGAATGATTTGTGTTTCTTGACATGTGTTTTTAAATCTGTTGGGAATTGCTGTCTTCAGGCTGAGGTCTCAAAATGATAGGCTTACATAGGAAAGCAACATTCAGAGCTAGACAGTTACCAGCCTGGAAAGTACTCCATAAATGTCAGGTCACCTTCACAAAGAAAAGTACATCAGTTTTGTAACTCAGTGACACCCAAGTCTCCAAACTGAGTAGAAAAAGGCTGCTGTTGCAATTTTTCATCATAGAAACTAACAAAGAAACAAGCACTCAGTGTTCATAACTTTCACAGTCCCACTGAGTACACTTCAGTTCCATTTGTGATCATCAAAGCATCCCATAAATTAAAAAGCGTGTTCAGCTCATGTTTGATGGGTTGAATTCTAAGTGCAAGACCACGTTTCCACATCCTAACAAAGTACAGCCAATGCAGCCCAACTGTGCAAACAATACTTGAATGCTTCAAAGATTTTTTTTTTTTTTGTATGAAATGCCTCTAAGAGGACAGGGAAATAGGAAGCTTTCATGGAGATGAATTTTTAATAGAAAGAAGATACACAACATTTTAATGAGTTGTTACATGAAGTACTAGCTCTTCTTTATGCTTTGAAGTTTTTTGTAAACTTACTTTCAAAACAACTTCTGTGATGTCCTGAATGTACGTCTGCCTGTGAAGAAATAATTTTAACTCAAGCAGCGGTAGCAAATCCTAAGAAAACATTAATGATGTTTTGCCAGTGGACAAAGGGTTCAGAATATGTTTTTCCTCTGTTAGAGGCACTGCAGCCTCTCTTCAGGGCAGCGACCACAGTCAAAATACATAAAGAGTTGCCATATTTAGAGAACTGTCATTCAATAACATAATTTTCTGAGTTTTTTAAACCCAGAAGTTTTTGCATTTCTTTATATAGTGCTTCTATAAAGAATGTCTGTGCTCCTTCTGTTTAACAGCTAAACATGCATGCCAGAAATCTCTGCCAACTGCTGTTTAATGTAATTAAATAATTAAAGAATATAAATATTCTGATTATTGACTAGCTATTTTGTTTTGGATCTGTCAAAAGAAGACAGCCAGCCAATGGGATGAACAGATGAGAACACAGAATAGCCTCAACAAGGCTGCTGCTGCCTGTGTGAAATAGTGCAGGGAGCACACACTGTAATCCAATCAACTTTCTATTAAAGGACATGTAGAGAACAAGCAGCAGCTGTGTACAAGTCCTGTTTCCTTCTCCTAGAATCAAAGTTTTAAAAGCAAGGCTGCAGAAAAGTGGAACATTTAATGGATTTCTCTGTATGATGGATATGTCACATTTCTTCCAGGGAGCAAGCCAGCAGTGGTGCTGCTCCTGAGTGGGAAACTTTTTATTATTCCTACAGCTGCATTACTGTAGGGTCTCCGCAGATTCAGGTAGGCTGTTCCTCCTGAACTCCCTGGTTTTGTAGCTTTCCCCACACAGGAGGACAATAAACATCTGTGTGTTCCCTGTGATGTTGCTCCCCACACATCAAGAACCCCTGATCTATGGGCCTGATTAGGCAAAGCAGCGTGTCTGGTTTTGATGAGGCACAAGCTGTGGATTCCTTAGAAACCAGGCTGAAACAGTACTGAAGTCAGACTTGTTTCAGTGAAGGAGTCTGTTTTGAATTATGCTTCCTATTAGCGGTAGATTTAAAAATTAGGGAACTATGAGTAAATCTGGAACTTAACAAGGCTTAAAATAGGCCTGGGTCACAAATCTCGCTAACTGTGTGATGGGCTGGTCTTCAGTGCAACAACAAGGAGGTCTTTAAGAAAAAAAGTAAGTAGAAAAAAAAGGTGACTAGACTATGGGAGGGTGGGAAACAATAAAGGTAAGTTATTTCTTCTCATTTGATGTTCTGAAACTCAGGGAAAGCTCACACAAATGGTAAACATATGGAATAAGTTACAAGGAAAAGTGATCTCAAAACAGACTACAACAGAGTTCAAATGACACCCTTGACTCATTTCTGGAACAAAAATGGACGGAGCCATAAAGTCAACACTAGAAAGTAGCATTATGATTAACCTGAAAAAGGGCAAGCAAATTAGACTACAACCCATTTTCCCATTCCTTATGGCAGCTTCCCAAGACTGCACATCTGAAACGTGTAATTTAACATTAGCCCAAAGAGCCCTCCTTGCCCACCACTGAAAAAATTAATCAAACGTATTCTTGTACCAGAAAAGTAGTAGGTATTTATACAAATGAAAAGGCAAGATCTATCTATACGTGTATGCATCCAGATGTGTGTGCATGTTTATTTTGAAATTAGATAACCAACCTAAAAATCATTATGCAACATTATACAGGTCAGTTAGTTAACTGCTTGAGTTTCAGTCAAGCTGGCCATAAAATCAGGTAATAAAGTGGCAATGCTTTGAAAACCCAGATGTATTTGAAATGAGTTGTTCCATGTAATTAGAAGAAATGTGAGAGGTCAGGAGAACAGTATAATCTAACACCCCGTCTACATTGCAGACTTCAGCTGGCACAGCTACATCAAGCAGAAGTACAAAACTGTTTAATACCTGACTGATACAGCTGTACTGCCAGCTGTGCCACAAATGGTAATACAATTACATTGGTATAAAGGTGAAATTTTATAAATGTAATTTCTTTTCCTTGCTGTTTTTTTCTACATTGCTATGATATACAGATGTGCTAATATAACTGTAGCTCTAACACAAACACTTTCTGTAGTAATAACATAGATATAGCCAAAACCAGCAAGGTCACAGAAGCACACGCCGAGTTTACTTTGACTATTTGACTAAACATACTCAATCACAGATGTGCTCCAAATACATACAACTAGGGATTTGTGGGAAAAAAATACTAAAGCTACCCCATAACCAAAACTTCTACAGTTAGCTCTTCTAGCAGCCCAGCTGTGTTGCTTAGGAACAGCAACTCTCCCTACCTCTGCCCGCACATCTGTGCTAACTGATGCCAATACCAACAGGCCTGTTACCACTGCTTCACTTTCCATTCCTTACTCACTGCATGCCTCATGCGTGCATGGGATTTCCTCTCAAGTTCTCTGGCTTGATTCTGCCAGCTGCTGTCTGGGACATCGGCACAGCTGCGGTCAGAGTTTGGGCTGCAGTCTGCTATCCCAAACCGTGATGCTGGTAACGATGGCAGGCCTGTTATCTCAAACCCCAACCCTAGTAATGGCAGCAGGTGAGAGGGCACCGGTGGCACCCGCAGGGCCTGCTGGATGCAGGGACCGACACTCTCTCCCTTGTTCCCTCAGCAGCGCCTGCCAAGAGGTAAACTAAAGTCAGTACCGTGCTCCGAACGAAGGCTGGAAAGATAATTGAAAGAAATTAGGTCAGAAATATTATATCCAGCCGTGCCCGCCCCCGTGAGCGGAGGCCGGGGCCGCCAGCCCTCAGCTTGGGAAGGGCTAGAAGTTTAGGCGGGACAATCAATAGACCAATCAGAGAGCACCTTCCTGGAATTCTTATCCAATAGTCAACTTCTCGTGGGCTTCGGGGCGGAAGCGAGCGGATGAGTAACGGGAGAGCCATGTTTGCATCTGGCAAGAGACACGGTGCCCTCACGCAAAATGGCTGCTGGCAGAGGTCACGTGGGAGGCAGTCCCCCGTGGCGGAGGCGTTGCTAGGGGGGCCACACTCCAGCGCGTGTAAACATAGGGGGGAAACGCATGCGCAGCACCGGCGGCGGGGGGGGGGGGCGCGCGAGGAAGGACGAGGAACTCGTCACGAAGCCCCGCCCCGTGGTTCGAAGCCCCGCCCCGGTGGCTCGCGGCCGGGCCGCTGCGGCCGGGGGGCG
>JAVJGJ010000047.1:109434192-109503944 GCA_035590215.1 Microhierax caerulescens
GTGGGGGGCTCCCTCCCCCCGCCAGCCGTCCTTTCCCGGCTGCGGGGGGGTTCCCTTCCCCGCGGCTGCTCGGCGCGCCCGAAATGAGGAAGGAGAGAGGCTCCCGGCCCGGCCGCCGCGCTGCGGGCTGAGCGCTCGCCGCCTCCGCGGAGGGCTGAGGTGTCGGTCGCCTCCGCGCCGCTGCGCCGGGGCTGGGGGCTCCTCAGCTGCCGCGCGTCGGCCCCGCGCCTCACCGCCCAGCCGTCGGGGGGGTTCGCCCCGTCGGGTCGTACCGGTGGCCCGGCTGGTGCCAGCAGGGCCGCTCCCCGAACAAAAAAAAAAAAAAAAAAAAACAAAAAAAAAAAAGAACGTCCCCGCTAAACAGCTGAGGCGAACGGCACCGCCGCGGGTGCCGGTGTCAGTGGGCGCTGCCGTAGCTCGCGGGGCCGCTTCTTGCCGTGACAGGATAGCGGCGGTGCTGGTAGTGGAGACTTCAGTACTCCCAGTAGTGGTTTTCCATGTTCAAAGTTTAGGTTTCATATTTAAAACTTGTTGTGGTCGCTCCTTAAAAATAAACGATGTATTTCCCGCTCGGGATTTCTTTTTGTCTTTATGGAAAAGCTCATGAAAGGCTTTGCTATCCTGAAACAATTTAAATTTCAGTGGGAGACCTTTTCTTTTGAGAACTTCTGTTTCTGCTTCCTTCTGTAGCTGACTTAAGCCGTTAAAATTACACATGCTTTTCAAAATCTCCCCTCGGAAATCCTTGATGACATGGCAGGGCACTGTTAGAATCCAGTATAGCTCGTCACCTTTGAAGCCTGTTCTATTTTTAACACTTTGATTGTGAGAGTTAACGCCTGAAACATACAACTCCTATGCATCGTCTCATCTTTAAGTCACTTCTGCCAACTGTCTAGTGTCCTCCTAAGTACTGTTTGTAAGTACGTTATTTGCAGATCATGCCATTTCTAGTAAAATTGCATGAAAGGCCACCAGAAGAAAGGAAAATTTCTGGTGATTTTTTTACTGTGACATAAATTCTTAATAATAAAAAAAAACCCCAAATTAACCCTGGAGAGCCCTTCTAAACCTTGGTGTTTTCTGTGGTATAACTGTATTTTGGAGCTTGTGATTGCCTGAAGCATGTGTGTGTGTTTCAGAGCTATTTTCACTGGGTAACGCTGATCTTGAAACTTCCACATTTTAAGTGCTTTTAGGATTTTTGAGGGGAGGGTGTGATGCAGATGGGATTGTTCCAGGCTGTGGTTTGGCTTTTTATCATGGTGCCTCATTTACAAAACTTGGCCTTCTCCCTATCTTTATCCAGTCTGCCATGGAAAGAGTGATACAAAAGTTTGTATTTTCCAATGGAACTGAGAACACCTGTTTTCCCTCAAGGGGGATGTGTGTATGTTCTTTCAGAGTCGCTATGATCAACAGCCTAAGTTATATACAGGTATCTGATGTTTGTGCAGTGTGTACAGCTTCAGCTTTTCTGGAGGAAAATGAGATATTTCTTTAGTGCTGTCTGTAAAACTGAAGTTAAGAAGAGAATGGAATGATTTACCAGTGATCTTTAAATCTTCGCTTTATTATTATGGTAGCATAAATGCTACATGATACATCTTTACAACTGTAATGGTAATATTTTCAACTTAATTCACATTCACATGCAATTTTGTTCTGGGACTCAATGCAAAATGAGGTTAACACTTGTTAATTTTATGACAATGTAATTAAAGTGTAAGCAGAAATCCAGCAGGATTGAGATGGGATAGTGAGGAACAACCATTAGTTTGTAACTTTTAATTCTTACTTGCAGAATTATCAGAGGGAGACAAATATAGTTATGGTTGTGCAATGTAAAAATTCAATAACCTACTTCCTTTTTCAAAAAACACGGCATTACTTTTTACAGTTTGTGTATGTTAACCTCTCCTTCTGTGTGTGTGGTTGGTTTTTTGTTTTTTTTTTTTTTGTGTGTGCGTGTGTGTTACTGGTCAAGTGCATAAAAGTTAGAAACCAGAGTAATTCAGACTGTATGAGCAGTTCATTCACTGATACGTTTAGGTTCTGGTAATCTTTAATTAGTCTCCTTCTTCTTTTTGCTCAAACTATTCATGTAGTGAAGATGTATGGTAATGGAGGAAGGAAAGGAGCTCTGTATTATCTTTACTACTCATTAAGAACCTCTTTCATAATACAAAGACTGCAGTGAGTAGATAGTTATTAATTTCTGCATGTTCTTCTTCGAGGGTACTTCTTAATGTATTATTTTAATGGCTCGCAAGTATTGATTCAGCACCTCTTTGAGATGAGGGAATATTGTTTTCCCATCGGTAAAATTAGTGTAATAAACAAGATGTGATCTGGGGTCGCAAAAAATAATCGATGGCGGAACAGAGTTAGAATTCAGATTCACCTGTCTCCATGCTCTGCTGGTTTCTCCAGGCAGTAATGTGAGCTGGATGTCTATATTCCGTGGCTATTACCAGTGCTGGGCACTTCATGTCAGGTTCTGTTGTGAACATGCGGTTAATGTCTGGTGACAAGCCCCCTTTTTTAGCCCAATACATAGCAGCAAGGCAGCGACACATTCAAAATCTCAAATGTTGTGTTCTTCCTCCTCTCCTTCGCCTTCTTGTCTACTGTTTCCAACTTCTGCAGCAAGTGGAGGAGCAATCATATGGATTTCCTTATCCCTGTTTAGCCTTGATTGATTGTTAAGAGTATCGTCCACCTACTATGCTGAATAAGTAAGGGTCCTACTGGGAAACATGCTAAGTGCTCCTGCAGTTAAACACGGCGATGATAGGAATAAACACACCAGGGGATGAATTAAAGTTGCACAGGAAACTTCTGACTTGTGAGTGCTTTACTTTGAACCTAAACAATATTATATATTTAACGTAAAACCAAATTCTGTCACACGTGCTGGCAGGGTCGTCATAGTTGCATGTCAGTGGCGCTGAAATGTTCCAGGCAGAAGCACAGCTTGAGCTCAGGGCTAACTGCATTAGTTGGAAACAGGAGGAAGCTGTTTCTGTAAAGTTGAAGGGGAAAGGTCAGTGTGGCAATAGGTTTATTGCAGAGGATCATTGGGATTTCACAATCCCAGCCTCTCTTCCCTGACTCGTTCAAGTGATGAGAGGGAAGCACTGGAGACAAACAGGGTCCTCTGGTCATGAGTTGAACTTCTGGTGGGAGGAGAAAGTAATTTTATTGTGCTCTCCTCTCCCTCTTTACACCTGGGAGGTGCGTGGTGGTGTATGTAACTTCATTCCCTACCTGAGTCTCTGCACCTTATAGACGATGCTTAAGATTTTGGAATTTAGTGAAGGAAGCCCAGCCTCATTGTGTCTTTTCTTCTTTTGAAAAGGTATCCTCTGTCTTGTTTATATGTTCAGGATCTTTTTGTGGGTGTTTGGCAAAGTGGGATGTAACTTGGGTTTTGGTTTTTTTTTTTTTTTTTTTTCTTGCTGTCAGATTTTTACTGGCTACATAAATTTTTGGAGGCTTGCTCATTTTTATTTTTCCTTTCTCTGTAATATGTGCTCTTAAGTTTTGGCTTGTCCACAGCTGAGAAGGATTTCAGAGGCTGCTTCTTCCCCAAAGGCATATTATTTCTCCCGTAACATAAATCAGGCTGGTTGCTTCAGTCATCTTGATTGGAAAAAAAAAAATAATCTTGAGTTTTTTCAGTAATGGAGATCTAGTTGGAGTCAAGAATTTTTTTTATATTTTTGATTGTGTCATGATCATTAGATATCATTGGTATCTTTTTCCCCTTTTAACTTCATGCCATCTGTGACTATAGGAAGGGTCCTATTGCTTTTAATTTAGTTTTCCTTTCACATTTTGCAGTATTTTGAGTATGAATCTTCTGTATTTATATTTTAAAATTTATGAAGATTTTTGCTATGAAAATGGAATAAACCTCTTTCTGTAGTTAATATGGAATGATATAAAAATCCAGTCCCAATATCCAATTTCCTTGTCCTACTAACCAAACCCCCAAAACTAAACAGAAACCAATGTTCTTTCCCTAGAGAGTGTTTCCACTCAGGTATTATTCAGATTATCTAAGTGCTTAGTCAGATTGTCCAAATGCTTTTTTTCAATGTGATTGCTTTAATTTTGTCTTTAAATTATTATTCTTTACCTATTTGTTTAGTTGCATCCTGGAAATAGCATGCAGAAGAGGGCAAGGCAAGAAGACTACAAGACTGTGGATCCAGTGCATGAGTTTAATTTTGCTTCCCGTTTATTTTTGGGCACTACAGTAGTTATATTTACCCCTGATGCCCAGAAAATGACCTGTCCTTTTTTGACCTCCTTGTCAGCTGTTGCTGCACTTGCTCCTTACGCTCCTGTCATAGGAAAAGCCACCTAGGTACAGCGTAGCTCTTCTTCATTGGCTGGTTCAATATTAAAATGCTATTGTTATTTAAAACTTTACTCTTTGTTTTAATGCATCACTTCCGTGTTTCCAAGGCTTTAACAAGTGCTGATTTTTGCTGAAGAATCCATCTTTGCAAGATAAGCCAGGGCGATTATTGTAGACATCTTCTAAGTAGACATATATTTACAGCTTTGGTAATATATATGTATTTCAATAGTAATGGATTAAGAATAGAAACAGTGAGGTGAAAAAATGCATGGAGGCATTCCTGGTAAGAAATAACCTCCAGTGATTTGAAACACAGTTCAATTGTCTCTGCCATAAATTTGAAAATAAGTGTCATATATGGGTGATAAAAATGGCATAGGCTATTTTTTATATACTCATTATTCACTTAGTTTGTCTTTTTCAATTAACGTGGAGTCTATCTTTCTCATCTGACTGGGTTTACGTTTCTTTCATAATCATATGTCAACAAACCACAATAGATGCAGCATAATGTGGCATACAGTGTAAATCTTTAGGTTAATCCTTAACATTTTTTTATTATACTTCATTTGGAATCACTTTAACTTGATCATGATTTGTACTGGTGTGGTTTTTTCACGATATGCTTAATATGTTACAGCTTCATCTTTTCTCACCTCTTTCATGTAGAGAGACGATGCTCGACTACTCAGCCAATGAGATTAGATATATATGCTCCTTGATTATAATTTTTCTTCTTTAACTTAAAAGAGATGTCTTACCTTATTTACTCCATTTGAGGAGTCTTAGTGGTTTGGATGTACTTCTGCTTTCTAAATCACTGGTGAAACTGTTGAGTGTCAACGTCTTTCATGACACTTACTTTGTATGTGGCAACATGACAAGATGGCCTTGCTTCTGGGGATTTAACGTCCAGCAGTTTCTAAAAGCAGGACTTTGCGTTAAAAGGAATAATCATCTACTTGTTAGGCTGGATCAGTGTGGTATTTTTAGACACGTTGGAGTGTCAGTCACTTATTTTACATCATGCATTCTGTTTCTGTATAAGCATGTATACATATATATTTTTAAGAGACAATTTAGCAAACTTGAGAGAGATAATTTTAAATATAGTTGGTAAGGATAGGGAGTGCAGAAGCAAAATCCTCAAATATTTCTTGATTCAGGGGGACAGGCAGTCACAGATATTGCTTGATAATTTGTCTTCAGACCCATTCCTTATTAATGAATTGCACAAAACCTTTGAAACCAAATTAATTCATTGCTTTCTAATGCTAGCTCCTGTAAAGCTGGAAGATACGTGGTAATCTGTTTAATGTGGGTCACATTTGGACAGTGTGTGTGCAGAAATGTGCCTAGCTTGCAGCTACCTTCCCAAATTCTCTGGCCTGCCTTCCCAAATTCTCTGGCCTGCCTTCCCAAATTCTCTGGCTTGTAGCCGGCTTCTGGCTCTCTCAGTCCTTGAGGTGGAGGAGGGAGATGGGAGAAGGCTGGTGGCTGGAGGAATTGTTCTGCTGATCGTGCCATTCCTTCTTGTGTGACTGGCAGCACATCCACCAGGTGACCCCATGCCGGTGTCCCTTGTCATATGACGGATGCGTGTCTAGCCTTGAAACAGGGGCCTGCGTTCTCCTCGGGTCACAGCCGGGGAGCTGTGTGCACGCCCTGCCATGTGAGTGGAAACACACCTGTCTCATCACCAGTTTATGATGGTTCTCTGTCATTTGACTGGTATGAGCTCATCAGGTGACGAAGAAGTGACTAACTTTTTGATAGTGATGGACAACAGTTTGGTTATCTGCTGGAGGAGTGGAGAAATGAAGACCCAGGACTGAGTGCTTCTGTGATGGTCTGTTTGGCCCACCCTGGCACAAGAATGTGGTAGTTCTGTCCTAAATATATTTATTAAGTGTGACTTATGATCACAGTATTAAACCTTGTGAATAACAAAAGTGCTACAATTTTTTATGATTAGCACTTGTTAACACAGCACTTGCTTTGGGCTAAAACTTTATAATGTTCTTGAAAAAGCCCATCTGCATAGTTTCAGCCTTCATTAAAGAAAATAGTCCCAAAGACTTAAAACAATAAAAAACTTGCAGTGTTGTCTGTTTATAATCATTGAGGTAAGGAGATCTGCAAAATGTTTTAACAAAGAAATGCAAACTAAATCTTAAGCTTTTTTCCTTGTAAAAGGAATGTGGATGAAAATGAAATTAAAATGGCCTTTGAGCTTTTGACTGTTCTGTGAGCTGGCAATTAAGCTTGGAACTGTATGAACCAGTTGAAGTGGACAGAACTAGACCGGTGTGACTTCCCTTTTCTGGCAGTTTGTAACCTGTATTGACAGAGCTATTTGTGAGTGAGTTGTATCAATCGGATCTTCCAGTTCGACAGCTATTGTTCATCTCTGGAGGCAGATAATTTCTCTAGGGTATGGTTCAGACAAAGTAAAAATCATGAGCGTTAAGAAATAGAGCATCAAATATGGATATTGAAGCTATCAGGCAGTCTTAACACAAAAGCTTAAAAAAAAAGCTAAGAGGTGTTTAATAGGTTTCCAAAGTTTATTGCTCTTTGAAATTGTAGTGTTTTCAATGGAAACAGCTGAGTCTCTGCAGTGTGTGATACTAAACAGCTGCTCAGTTTGTTAGGAACAAACAATTTAAGGAAATAGATCGTTTGTTATTTTTGTTGTGTGGTAACTGATTAGTAAAAGTGCTTTTAAATCAGAAGTCTGCTCAAGGTGGATTTCTTTTTGGAGTTTATATTTTATTCCTTTTTAAATTCCTCAATGAATCAACTGCTACTGAAGTGTGAAACAAATGTGTTCTACACTCAAGTGCTTGTGACTAGTAGTTTATACTTTTCTGTGTAGCATTAAACTAGCAGAGGAGGGGTCAAGTTTTGGATCATGCTGGAGAATGGAGAGCAAGTAAGTGACTAGAATAGGAGTGAGAAATGGGTAAATTATGGTGCTTCTGTTTGAAGCTCACTGTATGAGACTTGCATCTGTCATACTGAAGTCCTGAGTTCTGTTCTCATTCCAGGGTAAATCGCTTTGTGGAATGTCAAGAGAAATTGTGTGAACATTATATTAAGCCAGTGGTAATGCTTTCTCTAACAGCAGGGACTGCTCCTTCCCTGCTTTTCCACAGCGTGGAAGTACAGGTAGTGAAGAGATGATTGTGACTTAGATAACTTTCTTGCTTCTTGTCCGGAGGAGCTTAGGACATGATCCTCATCTCATATGCACGTGGCCCATCCTGGATGGATTTACAACATTAGATCAGAACATGGCTTGAACAAGATATGTAAGATTCTGTGTAACTGTGAGTAGATGAGAAAAATCTATGATAAAGGAAAGCGTAATTTTCAAGTAAACTGCTTCTTTAGTGTTCTGTGACGAGTACAGTGCAGTCTGATTTTGGATACCTAGGCTCGGAGAACTTGTTTCGTGATCTCACGGGAGAGGGGAGCTATCCTAGGGATGTCTTCTCTGCAACTGCAGCTGTTTAGAAACAACAAACTTAGTGTGATCTTCTGTGTGCTTCCTGTTTCTGTCTCTCTCCTTCGCCCCTCTCCTCCAACTCATTATCTACTTATATTGAGAATAAATGGAGCATCTACTGCTGCCCTGCCCCTCCATGGTTGAAAATTATGCATTACTTCTGCTTTTGAAGTCCAAGGTTTTCCAGAAAAGAATACATTCTGCCAGCAACATAGTTAATTCTCAAATTTTTGTATCTACAATGTATTTTAAGCCAGAAGTGGTCATTCTTGCTTATGGTAATTGACTTGATCTCTCTTCCCCAGATACTCCTTAAAAGTCTTATCTCAATATTTGTATTTGAAAAAATCTGTGACAGTCAGTCAAAACCCGAGATAGGACCCCTCAGAAAAGCTCAAAACCCAGCTGGGAAGAAGCCCACTGAATTTAAATGAAAACTTCTGAAGCAAAGTTCTGTGATTAATTCATGTCCAAAGATTACTGTGCAAGCATTGCTCCTTGTTTATAAACGTCACTAATTCCTCTAAGCTTTTGCATATTGCTGCTTGGGTGGAATTTTGAAGTTGCTATCTTATTTTTGGAATAGATACATAAAAGTATGAAGGAACAAATATTTAACCAGTATTAACAAATAGAACCCTCCCAGAGTGAAAGGTTGGTCTGTACTGGAAAATCCTGCTGGGTTTCATTGGCATTTTAGGTTTTTGCCCTCAGTAGTAAAATTATTGGTGGTTTTGACCTAGGTTTTGTGGTTGGTCAATGACTTTGGATTGCATGGGTCCTCATTTACCTGCTTGATTGACAATTCCAATCAGTGGAATTTATGAAGATGTATACATTTTCTATGGGTTAGGACCAAATGTTTCTAGGGATGCTTGGTGGATGGTATAGAGGCTCTTAGGGGTGTGTCTGGAGGATTCATTAATACATGTGTTAATGGCCTTTCCTGCTGTCCTTTTAAAGAAGGAATGCCATAGAACTAAGTCTGGTTCCCCCTTCTTCAGGACTGCTTTGGAAAATGTACTGGGAAAGCTTCTCTGTTTTATGGGCAGGGGAACAATGTAATTCTTCAGAACTCTAAGATACTTTTAAAAAAAAAGATTGTTACCATGCTTTGTGAAGACAGCAATCTAAACAATCTGGTAAATTATTTGTAAAGAACATCATCTTTGTAATAGCTATGGTAGTGTTCAGAAAGGGTAACTTTTGACTTGTTTTCTTGCAGCCTGTACTATTAAATGGTATATGTTTCTGTTGAACTTCTGTTTTATAAAGAAGAAAAGCAGGCAATTAATTTTTTCAGTTAGGAAATCTGCAGTGAATATTCATTTAATATTGTTTTACAATGTAACATTTTACACGCAAACATTTGAGTACTTAATTGGCTATTTTGTATTTCTGTATGAAAACAGAATGTCTTATCTGATTGGAAAAGTTACAGGATTAAAATAGTACTATCTACGTGTATTTGCATCTACCAGATTGAGCCAAAGTATGTTTGTGTATATATATATGTGTGTGTGTGTGTGTGTGTGTGTGGTGGCCAGGCACCGTGGGGGTGTTACATATGCTTTTTCTTATTTAATGAACACTTATTATCTGTACAGCTGAGAAATTCAAGCAAGATTTTCTGGTCACATATTCACTTTGCAGTTTTCAGGATAACCGTATGTTGGTTGGTAACTATAGGAAACTCTTACAGTTTGAGTTTTCACTATTGTTTTTGTTAATCAAGAGAACATACTACTGGAGGAGTTACACTCCCCCAGGTTCTCAGTCACTGCATTGGTTTTATCCTGTGGAATGGACATTTATTACATTACAAAGAACCACGGTAAGTGTTATGGAATGCTTTGGTTCTACATGACTGTGTAAATGTATCAACTGTATGAGGAAGGTTACAGTACAGGTTAGAGCCTTAGTTTGTGATTCTACAAGTGCAGGTAAGCTTAACTTCAAGTACATGCATAAGCTTGACTCCTTCAATACGGTTATTGTGCCTACCTAATTGTTTGCAGGGTTCAGGCTTGGTATATAAACCTTTAGTCAAGTAGGGAGTTCTGAGGTAATGTGAGAACATTTGACAATGCTGTAACCGGTAAGTGACCTATATTAGTAGCTGGGTAGGCGTTACTGCTGAAATAATGAATTACTCAACCATTTTTGTAACCTGAACTTCTGAAATAACATGGCAGTAATACACGTGTAAAGGCTATTTCCATGTTTTAGCTTTATCCCTTACTTTATGTGATGGAAAGTAATTGTTATAGTACTGCAATTTATTAGGACTTGCGTAGCATAATTAAGTGAGCCAGAATCAAATGTCACCGTAGGATTTGCTGTGCTAAGCATAAGTAGATCAGAGAACAGAATCTGAAATATACGTTAACTATGCTGTGTGTAGGCCTGAAAATAATTTTCTTGTTTTTTTCACAGTAGTATCAGGTCAAACTCATTGCGGCAGTATTTACCTTTTTTTGAAGTGTCTTTTTTTTTCTTTATTTAGATGTTGACACATTTATTTCACAAACGCTAAAAGGAGAAAATCTATCCAAGACAGCAAAAGAAAAAAGGGAAGTGCTTCTTAAGAAGATAAAAGATGTTAAGGCAAGGTAAGTGAGCTTCATGGCTTTAGTATATTAGAAAGCCAGTTAATGATAACTGAAGTTTTTACAGTCTTCTAATAACCATTAAAAATGAAAAATCTGTCTAGATCCTGATTTTTGTCAAATAATCCACATAGGTTCAAATCTTTGTATCTTTCTTAAAACTGCTATAATTTAGTGAGAAATGGGAACGGAAAGATTTGTGCTATTTGCATTGCTGTCATAATCTGAACCCTGATTGCAAGCTGGTTGGGTAGAGCTTGCCTTCACACCTCTGCTTTGGTAAGATGCCTTAAAGTACGAGAAATATAATACACTGAGAATCTGAATGAGCTGTCTGTGGCCATACTCAGCTGGTGTAAACCAGCATAATTCCATGCTGACTTTGCTTTACTGTATTTTCTGTCCTTTAGCTCTGTAATAGAAAATAGGAACTGAACTGGAAACTATTTATAGATCGTAAGCTTGTTTCAGCAGTGTTAAAATAGTGAAGTACTATGACAGACCGAGAAGAGGGGCTCTGTGAGAGGCTCTGGTTTCTTGCAGGGTTTTTTTTCTTTGTTTTTTTTTTTTTTTTCCTACTATCGGGTATGATTTGAGATTCTGTTGTGTTTTAATTTCAGTCAAACACTTCAGCTAAAGAGATTTGGCTGTAGTTTTATTTGTGCTACAAAATTTTCTTGGCAAATTCTCTTTTTTTACAGCTCTAATCAACTAGGGTATAATCTAGTACTTGCTGTTCTTTTCCGGTTGTTTTTTCCAAAGTGTTTTTCTACTGATCACTCCAGTGTGATATCTCTTAACCTTTCCTTTGATGACATGCTCCTGCTTCTGTGGCAACTTGTTTACAATTTCAAAGACAGCACAATCATCTGGTGAGGGCATCATTCTTTGTATCACACTAACTGTGGGAAGACGTGAGATGTGTCCCAACTTGTAATTAAAGATTTGTGTGCCTTTGATTCTGGCTGTGAATGCTTGGGGAACAACTTCTTTTTTTTAAAAAAAAAAAAGAGGAACCAGGATTTTCTTTCTCCTTTTTTTTGTGCTTTCCCTTCTGTGTTTTTCTTTTTTCTTTGGTTTTATGACTCAACTACAGGTTTTTTTGGATGATGAAATATCAAAGGAGGGAACCTGCAGTTATGAGCACAGTTGACACTGAATCTTTTGCTATCCACTTAATGACCCCGTGATTTTACATCTTATTTTAATTTGTAATTCTTTCCTCATCTCCTGTAATGTTATTCACTGTTAACAGTGCTTTGCTTTTCATGCAGGCTACAAAATATATGCACGTTGTAGTAATCTTTGATTTTCACTTCCCACATACTGGGCTGTACCTAACTATTACTGCTGTTTGCTGTGGAGCGTTTCTTAGATCTGGCCTTTTATCTTTGTTTGCATTTCTCAGTTTCTTATCCCTACACCCATCCTTTCTCTCCTGCCTCTTACTTGTAAGCATCTCCTTACTGACTAACCTGATACATGCACTACTGCTTACTGTCCATAAAGATGATCTTGGCAGCTGCATTTTATTTGCTAGTTATTTCTGATGAATTCCTTTCACATAAACTGTAGTCCATGCATGTTTCCTGAGATGCCATTTTACATAACTCTGTCCTGATTGTTTATATATCACACTGTATGTCAAGATTTATCTCTGAAGAAAAAGTTTTTTTTTTCCCCCTTGGAGGATATAGTCTTTTTTTAATGTATTGAGTTAGTGAGATCTTCTTATTTGAAAATGATGGTTTTTATTTAGACATGCATGAACTTCTTAATTTCTGGTTAATTGGTAATACTTTTTCATTTGGATTTCATAAATTACTGCAACTACGCTCACTATTTGTGGGTTTTTGCCTGTTGACCTACTGTGTTATTTCAGAGTGGCTTTTACATGTGCAGAGTTTTTTTAAAAATATGTTAATGTTTAGAAGGTTTTCCAAAATTAAAGATGCTTTTACCTTAAGACAAAGGTTTAAGGTATAAAGATATTTATACCTTAAGATATCTGAGTAATAATGTCTATTCCTAGAAGAGGCTGCTCTATCCGAGTTTGTTTTTTTTCCATTTTTTTTTTTTTTGTTTTTTTTTTTTTTTTTTTAAGCGACTTTGGGTTCTCTCAACTGGAAAGACAGAAGAAAACCGAGTAAATATTTTACCCCAAAATAAAGACTTAAAAATTATTAAGGAATACTTGCAGAGCTAAGTTTCAACTAGAAATCTCGTTAAAAACTCGGACTTGTCCTATGCTGTGTTCTAGTACCGCGGATTCGCAAGCGTGCATTGCTTTATGTTGTTTCTTCTTCCTTCTGCAGTTATCCTCGAGAATTCCAGGATAAAGGTAAATGCCGTTTTTTCCTTCCCCCCCCATCCCCCGGGTATCCCTTCGGGCGGGCGCGGGGGCGGTGCCGGCCGGGTGCGCTGTGCGCGGTGCCGCTGCAGGCCGAGGGGGATGGCGCCCCCTGCTGAGGGCAGCCGGGAAAGGCTTCCCCGTGTGTTCGCGTCGAAGCACCGCGCAAAGCCCTGCGGGGCCCTTCTCCTTCGTTCAGCGCATCCGAGGACGCTGACTGATGGAAAGATTACTGCAGAAACGTAGTTTCAGAATTGCATATGAGTAGATCTTGTTATGCCTGGCTTCATTAGCAACAGCGTAGCGTTGAGAAAGCCCGTGTGATACAGGTTTGTTGTTTGTTTGTTTTTAAAGGAAATGTATGCAAAGCAGCCTGCTTAGGGGATAAAATTTTAATAGGGATAACTTATTTCAGCTTTTTTTTCTTAACATTGCAAAAGTCTTCAAATCCATATTGATGTTTCTTTAACCTTTTAATAGGATCATCTAGTGGCGATATGATATTGGTTTTCGATCCACACTGAATGAATGTTTTCATAGTGCAGCGGCAGCTCAGACCTTTAGTTGGCGAGGAGATGATTTAGTGTATGAGTAATGAAAACTGAAGCGTGGGTTATCTATTGTCTTCTAGGGGAGTTAAAACAAAGCTGCAGAGTTCAGTTTAGAGAAGACTGAGGCGTTCGCTACAGTGGCCTGTTCTGTAACTAAACCTGGAAGGGCTCTTATTTCCATGATGCTAATTCTTGAGGTCATGACCTATAGCCTGTGGATGCTGGTATGAGGGTCACAGTGCGAGGTCAACAAAGCCTATGCAAAGCTTCACTTCTTGCAGTGGTCGAAGAACTGTCTGTTTCTGCACAAGGAGGTTCAAATGTGTAGGCTACGGTGTGCCTCCTGATAAAGTGAAAATATGTAAGTTGTATTAGGTAAGTAATGTTATAACAAGGCACAACAAGTTCATACATTTCTTATCCCTGTTTAAATCATGTTATATGGCCGTAACAGTAAAATTGAAAGAGGAAAAATACAGCTTGAAACTTCCCAAAGATTGGCAAGATTTTGTAATCTTGAGCTATGTGATTATTTAAAAATTGTATTCAAATAATTTGCTGGGGTTTTTTATATTTTACCTCAGCACTCTTACCAAGGTTAAAATGTAGTTTCCCTCCTCTCCTCACTGTCCACCAGAACTAAGTGTGGAAAAGTCAAATGTTACTTTATTAAGAAAGTGACTAACATGAAATTAAGTGGGATGGTTGTTCCATTGCAAATGCGTCTGACTTTCTGGAGAGTGTGTTTTTGACGATTTAGTAGCTCTCTGAGGCTATGACTCTCTAATAAACATGAGCTGTCTATAAAGGTCAGAGTTTGTGTTTACCGGTTTGCTTTTGTTGAAGGTCAAGAAAGTTGTAGTCTATTTACTTTCTTCATTGGCAGTTTGATTCAGAATTTATTTTCTGATTCAACAAATTATTAGTAAAGATGAGATTTCATTATCTCCAGCAAAATGGATGATTTAACTGATACAGTCTGGAATTGTTACTGTATAACTTGCTCTGATTTCTGTGAAAATTGTATTAGATGTTATTCTTTTTATTAGAGTGCATTTGATTCTTAAGAAGGAGGATATATTGCTTTTCCTAATTCTCATGACATGTCTCTTGATTCAGACTGTACAGCTGTGTACAGATGGTGAGGCTTGTGAATGCTGACTTTAGCTTTCTTTCAGTATTGTCAATAAAATGAGAGCTGTAAGGTTATACGTTTGTTTTCTACAAGTGAGGATAAACTTCTCCAAATTAATGTGCGTTTACATGTGTGAATATGAAAAATTAATGAGAAATGAGAGCCTGCACTCATTGCAAAATATTTGGGGGAATGTAGTTCGGTGGTATGGGTTGTTGGTGTAATTTCCAGAGTTCAAGAGGTGTGTGCTGAACTTTACTTGGTTGTTTCATTCTTACTTTAGGCCTGTACAAATTAGGCATGACTTGTGTAGGTGTAGAACAAAGGACCGACATGGAGGTAAGCAGATTCTTGGCCAGCTACTAGTGTAACAAAGCAGCAGCAGCAGCTGAGTGAGGTCAGCTTTTGTGCCCATTCATAGCTCTGTGCACACCTAGAAAAATGGAAAATTTGAGAAAAGATTAAAAACTGATGTGGCAGCGATGACAAGACATTTTCCTGTTCCTCCCCACTCCAGAGAAAGAAGAAATATCCTGAAATATAAGGTGAAACAGGAGAATATCTTTCAGGAAAAAAGGAGGGGTGAAAACAGAAATGTGGAAACTGCAGTGAAATAAACTGAAAGAATAAAAACTACTGTGCATGTCTAAACTTTCATATTTGCTGTTTGTTTTATGGTTGCAGTTACTCCACTTCTTAAATGCAAATAAAATAATCTTTGTTGTAGCTGAAAGTAAAGGTGAAGAATGAATATTATCATGGCCTAGTAATTAGCATGCTTCATTCATTATCATACTGTATCAGCTGTTTTCAAGACTCTTGTGAGTTGTGACCTGTTATCTTTCCAGAGGCATCCAGAAGAATCTTTTGGAGGCAGAAAGAAGTGGACTAACACTTTCCAAATTCATGTATTTCCTGTATAACATAATGAAACTTGACTCTGGTATCCCAAACAGCAGCTCCTCCAGCTTGTGAGTTGTCCCATGAGTATGCTTTGTGGGCATCAGCTTGTCACTCCATCCACTTCCATCATTGCATGTTCTTGACGTTCCACTGGCTTTACGTAGAGTTGACTAGTCAGTTTGGCCAAAGTATTGTATGTGAGTTCTTGTTGTGTGGACTTTGGCTACTAGCATACAGAATCTTACCTTCCTGAAAGATAAGTCAAGGAGTTTTAAAAGAGGAATAAAAATAAAAAATATTGAAGAGCATGTGTGCAAGTAGAACCAGGCTCCTTAAAACCAAAGTAATCCGTGTGCATATCTCTAACTTTCAGAAAGTGCTTGTATGCTTCTTTGCAATCAGATCGATGAATTCGAGGACTTTCTTGCATCCTCTTAAAAATAAACCTTCTTATGTTATCTGTTAGGTCAGTAAATATGCTGGCGAAAACATCTTTTGTGTCCACACACAGAAAAAATGAAGCTTTTCAGGGGAAGTGGGTACATGTGAAAATTAAAGACATGGAATTAATTGTACAGGAGAATATTTAATTCTCATGTGTGATGTGATATCTGATTTTACACTGACTTTTACAGTTAAGTGTAACGTTGATTCACAAAGTGCATGTTGTTCTTATGACCAAAAAAGTGCAATTATTTTAATATCCAACCCACAACTCTTGACAGATTTTATTTTTGTTCAGTAACTTTAATAAATACTTATTGTATTTAATTTATTCTTAAATTAAGGAACTCAGTAGAAATGTCTTTTTCTCTTAGACACTACTGTTTTTTTTTTTTTTTTTCTTCTCATTTGAAATATTTGACTCTTCATCTAGGCAGTTTAAGCAAATCCAAAAAGCCATAGTCAAAGTCAAAGTTCTAGATCTTAGAATTGGGAAGAAACTGGAAAACAAAGACAATTTTCATACAAATTGGATTTTTTTTTTTTATATAAGACTAATATTCCACTAAGGATATAAAAGTCTGGACTTTGTTAAAGATTCTGAGTTAATACAGTTTCTGGCATTTCTCTATTTTGAGATTAATTGAATCAATACCTTGGCTGCCAAAATGTTTAGTTAAAAGAACTTTGTTTTTGGCTTATGCTAAAAATAGTGCTAAAGTTGGCAGAAGCACCATAAGCCCTAGAAACTGTATTTGTGTTTGAAGCTGACTTGCCATCTGTTCTTTACATTTATTTTAGTAAAATTAAATATATTTAATCACTTTTCACAAAAGATACTGGCTCATTGTTGAAAGTGAGACACCAAAAAATACTAGCCAAATCAAGTCATAATATGGGAATTTGCAAAACAAGTTCTTCATAAAGCACTTAGTGCACCTTATATCTGATATGTAGCACACAATTTTGGCATTGTATGGACAAAAAAGGATGATGTGGCATATGCTAACTACCACTTCTCAGTCTGATAAAAACTGATAAAGGTCCACTTTCATTTTCATTTCACTGTAGTATAATAAAAGATAAACCTGTGTCTCTAGAGCATCAGTGTTCTTCTCTATGTGATTATTGGGAGCACCAGTAGGAAACCTTTAAATGACTCAGATGGATCTGTGGCTCTTGGCAGAGCAGTGACTGTTCGGAGCCTGAGACATCTGCTTCCTGGAAATAGTCAATCTGATAGAGTAGCACTATATGCAAAGGCTTTGTATTTTCTGTCCTTTTTCCCTCTGTTTTGTGTGGAGGTGATATTTCCTTTTTTTATCTCACACTGTTTTTCAGGAAATGGCAGCAGGTAGGAGTCTTTTTGGACTTGAGAAAGGGAGGCAGCAGCTTCTGATCATCGTAGCAGTATGTGGATCTGAGTTCTATGTTTTAACATACTTCAGCTTTCAGTCAGCAGCATAAATACATCATTAGTATTTAACCATAAATGGGAAAGATATGTCTTAGTTGTTATATAGTCCTTTGAGGATCATCGTGATGTGTTTCTGTAGAGACCATCAGACGTGTTAGAAGTGTGCCAAATACCACTCTGTCCTGGAAAGTCTGGAGGGTTTCATTGTAGGCAGGTCACTGTTTTGTCCCTTTCAGCTACAGGCAGCTGTTATTTGTGAAGTGTCTGTGCCAAGTGCAATTTCAAGCAATACAAGATGCAGGCAGCAGTGCAGCACAAAATGGTCTTATCTTGATGTGCATCATCAGAACAGGAGGCAACTCGGCAAGTAAAAGTTGTGTGTTGCTTTTCTTGCTTGAAGCTTATTTTCTTACAAACCTAATGCTGTTTTAGTATCATTTTAGCAAATAGCTGCTCAAGAGTTCCTACTTGACCTTTACAAAACAAGCCATTAAAAACCATCATGTTAATAGGAGACTCTAGAAGACTCTTCAAAAATGAGTGCGTTGGAGAAGATTGTATGGCAAAGCATACATTGAGAAAGTGGTTGTTGGAAGAATCCGGTCTTGCAAGATGACTGGTGGGTTAGGTCACTAGCATCTTCTTAAAAAATCAGCTGCAGCTAACAAGGGGTTAAAGTGTACCTGTGCCAGCTCAAAAGCATCTTTTTCTAGTTATTTTTGTAAAAAACCGTATAGCGAGAACCTTGTACTGACCTACTTGGTGGCTTCATCCCGTCCGTTGGTGGTTTTTTACTGCAGTAGAGGTTGGACAGGAGGAAGTGATTTCAACCTGCTGTGACTTGGGACCTTCTGAAACAGCAAGCAGCAGGGTGTTTTGACCTGTATATCTTTTTATTTTTGTGAGTTGTTTTATTTCTCTTATACTTGAACAATTTTAATGTATCGCCTTGTCTGAAATTTTTTAGAAATAAATTTGAAAGTGTTTAGTGATCTGAGGATGTAAGCTAGCAAGTCTCTTTCAAAAGCATTGGCAGAAACATCTTGCTCTTTTTTTAGATTTAGTGGTGGAAGCAGTATCTTTAATGCTTAGGAGTTCATTACTATAATCACACTGCTGCAGAAGAAAATGAATTCTTGGGGAAAAAAGCCTGTGTTTTTTTTTTTTTTTTAAATGGAATTCTTAAAGTAATAGGGTCCTGTTCATTATATTCAGCTTGTACCAACTAAATAAATCTGTTGGAAGTCTTCAGAACAGGGGGCAGGGACTGAAGTGCAGTCCTTGTTACAATGAGGAGAGTTTGTTTTATGCTCCATTCCTAATGTGGTACACTTTACTCTTTGGTATGCATTATTTCCTAAATCAATAAATAAGCTGTAATGTAAAAGGTAGTATTTAATAAGGGAAGACATTGCATGGAGTTTCTTAACGGATAACACAAAATATTGATTCTGCTATCAAACCTGTGAGAGGTTGGTTTAAATTGCAGAAACTGGAGAATAGGGTCAGTTCATATACATATTTTTGTTAATGTTGTAACTGTTAACTATAAACTTTTTTCAACTTGCAGATAAATCATATGGTATTCTGGGGAAACAAGAAACTATATTAATGAGCATCAACTCCTTAATTATCCTTGTGACTACATAACAGGGACACATTCATGTCATTTCTTTGTGCAATAACTTTTGCAAAGAAGTATTTTTAAACTGATCATTAATTTTATGACCACAGAAATGAGATGCAAAATTTATGCTGTTGTCATTGGCACAGGTTCAAGGCACTACTGACATTATGTGTGATCGTAATGGAATGGCTGCCAACTAATGAGTCTATAGACATTTCGTTTGAGCATGCTTTGCTTTTAGATGTCTTATTAGGCAGCAATGCTTTCAATTATGCCTGCAAATTGTATTGGATACATTTACCTGATGCCCATTGTTGCTTTGTAGTTCGGTTTTCTATTACATAAATGGAAGTTGAACGCTTTTCTTTAATTTATTGATGCTTTTCGGGTGTATTTTTAGGTACTTGGCACCTGAAGAGAGTAGTGGCTTGTGCTGCTCAACGCTGACTCCTCTGACTGTTCAGGGATTAACACATGTAGCTTCAAATGCAATTCTGTCTAGTCTTCCTCATGAGGTAGAGTATAAACTGCAGTGCAACACCTTAATGGAGAAGCACGTAAGTGGGGAAAGGGCAGAGATTATCCTGAGTGGGAATGCAGGAGGCTACACAGAACCAACAGGGTTCTCTGTGAGCTGTCAGGAGCAATATCCTGATATATTAATAGCATACCTCCTAAGGTGTCTGTTAACCCTGCCAGAATTAGGGAGGCAAACCCCTGAGCTTGATGCTAGCAGGTTCTTTTCTGTTTTTCTTTTATGTAGGCACGTTAAAATGTTGTGAAATGTTGCCTGTTAAAGCTCCAGAGCACATGGAGTCAGCTCTCCTGTCAAAATGCCTGCAGTTTTTCTGTACAAATTAGATGATTTAAGGATTGCATTTCAGTGTGTAATATAAATTTGCAAATATATTTATTTACTCTAAAATAAAAAATGGAAGATTTTTAGTTTAGTCTTGTCCTGCAGGGCCACAGGCTGCTTGTACCTCTATTTAGTGTCTATGACCTGTTCTCCACGTTTTTCACAGAAAGTGTGGGTACCTAAATGTAGTATTGTATGACATCGGATTTATGTATTTGTTCTGCTTGTCTTTCTCAGTGAGTTGGTTTTTTTTTTTTTTTCATGGAAGTCATCAAGTATTCTATAGTAAGGATGTATCAACTAGAGAATGCGTTAAAGACTGTAAACGCTAAAGCACCAAGTGTGTAATTCCTTTTTTCATAACGTTTCAGCTTGTTTTGTTGTTTTAAGAACATTTTGAATTTGGGTATTACAGACTTGGAACAGATACTTTTTTATCTACATTCAATGTACCCGTGGGTTTTGTTGTTTCAAATATAGTATATTTCTGAGATGGGTACATGGTGTGCCCTAAATATCTATGTATGCATTTAAAATTAAAATTGTTTTTAGATAACCTGCGGTTTATGTGAATGCAAAGCACAAACATTTACTGAATTTGAAATCCTAAGCATAATTAGAAAATGGTAGTATTGTGACTTAATGGAAGAGCAAGGTAACAGTGCAGCTATGCAAATTTGCGTAAGAAATCACAACTTCTCTGGAAGAGATACGTATTGCTGCATGGGACAAAATTCTCTGGAGATGTTCTTTCTACATATGTGCTCAACAATTTGTCATCCATAAGTGCTATTCATTTAGACATAAGTTTACTGTTCAGCCTATGTATACTGAAGTGTGGTGTTTGTGGAAATGTTTTCCTCAAGAAATACAGCCTAATATTTTAAATTTATGATGGCACCTTCATGAAGGTTAAATGATAGTACATTTATGCATAGCTGATAAGAGGACATTTTTGACTGACAACCAAGGCTTATATATACACTATATATGCACACACACATGTGTGTGTGTATATATACATATATTCTATGCATTTGGGTACTAGTGAAAATTTAGGACAGGAAGAGTGGAACAACTTTTGATACTGTATAGGTTGTGAATATCATGTCTGCTCTTTTTATAAGGAGTGTAGCATCTAATAAAGATATATATATATATATAGACAGGGAGAGATGGACAACTGGTCTCTGGCATGTAAGTGTGAAAGATGATCATGCTTGTTGTAAATATGGCATAATATTTTCTGTTCATGTGCTATCTGCTCTCTGGATTTCTGTTTGAAGGAAGAGGTGAATCCTGGAGAGGGATAATTTACTTTTGATTGGTTTGACAGGTGTGATGAAATGCAAATATTTTGATCAGATTAACACGATGGCTGGAGTGCTACTGGAAGATGGCCATGTCAAAAATAGATTGGAGTCAGGTTCAGATTCAAAGCAGGTGGTATCTGGCGTGGAAGCTTGAAAGGAAGCTTTCCCAAGAAAAGCATACTGTATTAATGAAGGGAAAACCAGCTTGGTGCTAAGCAATCTTGGGATGTAAAAGAACTACAGCAAAGCAAAAATCAGTCTTTGTTGTCTTATCTGTGTAGAAAGCTTGCTGTTCTTTGCTAACAACCATGGTGCTTTTTGGGCATGGATTCTGAATTTTCCATGGTTTTCTATTATTAAATGGAAGCGAAGAGGTAGAACTCTCAGCCATGGCTAGGCAGTCCTACTGATGAATGCAATTCATGTGCCTGTGGAGAAGAATATTTTCACTATGCGTGGGGTTTATTTTGGATTCCGAGAAATCAGTTACCCGATACAGTGATCCAAAAGAGAACACATGAGTTGAGAAGCATGTCTGGAGGTCTATGGAAAGTTTTCTGCGTATGAATATACCAAAAGGCAGTGCTTGAGCAATTTAGCTTTATGTGTTTTTCTAAGAAAATTGAGGGTAATTTGATCTATCGGAGCATCAGCTTTATGATTCTGGCTTGGTGATTTTTATCACATTTAATTATTAGGTTTTCCTCCTTCGCCAAGATGATTTAAATTTTTTTTTTTTTAAAGGAACAGTGTAGTAATTGTTATTTTTCCACCTATTCTTCACCTAGAGAGCAATAAAAATATATTTGAAAAAACATATGGAGTTTGGGATGGGGAAAACTTATATTTTGTCTAATTAAATGAAAACCTCAACTAATACTGATTTTGCTTTACCTTTCCCAGACCTTCACGCTTAATGCACTCTGACCAATGTATTGCATAGTTTAACGATGTAGATTTTGTATATATTGTAGTAGGGCTCTCAGTTGTGTAAGAAATTCATCAGCAGAACGCTGCATTAAGTCACAAGTTCAGCCCGGGTGCTGTCAGAAAGTGATCCCGTTGTTTAGGTTCATAGGAGGAATACACATACACATACAACGTGTAAAGTGGTGCCTAATTAGGGTGAAGAAAATTGAAAGTGGGCAGAGGGCGACAAACTGCTGCCAACAGGAGGTTGGGTGTTCCTTGGAGGAAAGTTGCTGCATCTCCTTCCTGCACTCGGACGGGCAGAACTTCAGATCTTGGCACTGCCCGTTTCTCCTCCTGCCAGTGTTTTCCCTGGCCTACCTCTTTGCTGTGGTGTGTCTTTTTTTTTTCTCCTGCTGTGTGAGAAGCTGTCAGCTGTGCAGTGCTTGGGAGAGGGTTCGTTGTATGACAGCGTTTAGGGAAACTGCTCCAGCAACATGTAGGTGGCCGTTTAGGAGGTAGCCCTGGAACAGCAGCCACTGCTCACAGCTGCGCTTGAACATACAAAGTGCGTGTTACAGGTGTTTGTGAGAAATGGGATTTATTTTCTTTTTCAGAGAGGAGTTGGTATCTTCCTTACTAATGAAAGTATTTGTCTTTGGATTCTCTGTGTTTTTATGGTAGACTGTTAACCAGCAATGTATTTTTAACTTTTACAGAACTAGAACATGAAGAAGAGTCCGAGGACTCGCTTTCTTCGCCTCCTGATCGTGTCTCAATAGCATCCGATCGATATGATAAAGAGGATGAAGCACCTTCTGATGGTATGTGACACGGTTTACCTTAGAACGTACTAGATTTGCCAGTTTGCTACAAGCTTATGTAATCGGATCCTCGTGATGCGACTGTTAGTGATGGAAATCAGATAAACAGATAAGCATCACAGCTGGGCAGAGCTCTTAGCTCTACGGCAACCTTTAAAGGCACTGAAGAGCGCTCTCTAGTGGTCGTAGAGCATAGTGAAGCTGTCTCGAATTCACGAGTTTTTTAAAAAAACTCGTGGTTTTTCATAACAAAGCATCTTCTTAGATGCATATGTTTTTAAAGATAGATCAGTGGCTAAACCAGTGTGAATGTTTGTAGTAACAAATCGTTTGTTAATTCAACATTATCAGATTCTTGCTTAATTTTATTGTGCTACTTAATGGCTTACTGTATTATTTATCTAATAAATAATGAAACAGTTTATGTGATTGATATTTTTCTGCAAACTCCATGCAGAATAGGTTCATAAAATATTAAATTAATTATTTCCACAATGTTTCCTTCCATTAAGACAGTCCTTCGTAGAATGTTTTCATTGTATAAATTTTAAATTTGAGTTTGCATTTAAAAAAAATAAATATCTGGGTTCCATAGCTGTTTTCTATGTTGTTTTGTTTTGTATTCATTAAATTTAATGCTAAATGCGACTGTTCTGAAGACATGAACAATTTAATATTTCAACAGTTAACAAGCTTGCTTTAGCATAGTGCCCATATTTTTGTGAGTCATCTGTTGTATACATACTATAAATACCGTCTATGGATAATATATGGCAATAAATTAAGTATATGTACAAATAAATTAACGATGTATATTAATTTGTGGCACTAGAAGTTAGATAGACTTACTAGTGAATGATGTTTTCTGACATGATATGATGATCAAACTGTGCAGCTCCATCTCAAAATACAATTGCTGAATGAAAATATGCTTCCTGCGACATAGCACTCCACATCTTATGTTATCCAGATTATTCCCTTTGGAAACATAAATTGCTTTTATGAGGTATAAAATTATGTCTATTGCAGAACAGGGATAAGTCAAGTACATGCATAAGTGATAAACCTTCTAACCACTGATTCAGAATAACGCAATTTTTTTTATATTGTGAACTCTCTAAAATATGTAACAATAATAATCACTTTATTTATTTATTCAGCTTATTGCATTTTGGCAATGTGACCTTCTATTAAAAAAGTAAAACCAAGCCTTTTTGCTTTCTGGTTGAGATGTAATTATCAGTCAAATTGAATATGGCTTTTAGAAAACCCAAGCTAATTTTCAAAACTACAGATGAATGCAACTTTCCATGTATTTATTTTTGCTTACAAACATAATCTTAACATTATTTCTAATGTTAACTTAATAACATGGTGCTGATTGCATAAAGGTTATGTGACAAAATTGTATGACTGTTTAATAGGAGATATGATTATAGGTTTGTCTCAAAACAGTTAATCAAGAAAAAAGTGATAATGTTCATAATCCTAAATAACGAATGGCTGAAGAATGCTGTTGCAAGAGTATGTGAAATACTGTATGAGTTTGTACAGATGGATGATTAATTTTTAGCCTGTTTTGGAAGTTACAATTATGAGAGTAGGTATAATAGCTGCCCAACAATATATTAGGTAATTTGTTTCAGTTTAGGTCAAAATATAGTGGGTGCCATTCTTTATTTAAGATGATTTTGACTCACTGGTTTCTCTGCATTTTATGATAAATCCTCTTTAATTGTCCATTGGGAGCGCAACATGAGGAGCAGCTGAGAAAAGGTGGTAGATTTTGATCTGTAAATACTTTTCATTTATTGGAGGAGTGTTTCTGTTTTCCTCTTTGAATGTCCAGTCTGTCATTCTAAGACCCTTTTGATTTTAACATCGTTCAATTCTAGCCACCCAGACTACGTATGAAAACGTATGTTGGGAGAATGTGAGGTAGATTGATCCTCAGAGGTGCTTTTTGTTTCAGTTCTCACAGCCATGAATGGGTTTGTTGAAGATTAATACTGTATCTTTGGTTTTTAGCAGTCTGTTAATGTTCAATATTTAAATGCTGCTCAAGAAGCTGGATCGATAAGGTAGATGTTGGATCTTACATGGTTACCGGTTTACTTCAGCAGGGCTCTGTGCAGGTGTAAAACCTTGTGTGTGTAGGATCAAGGTTCTTAACAGAGGGGCCTAACTGTATGTAATGAGAACGAGGTGTTCTTTTTTTATGTTTGAGTCCATTCATATTTTAAGGTAAAACCTTTCATATATATTTTTTTCTGCGTAAAATAATGAAAAATAAAATATACATTTACCTTTTACACAGTTGAGTTAGACTGCAAGGTTTGTACAACTTCTGAGTGCCCCTATTTCACTTTGCAGTGTAACTGTCAAAATACATTTTGTGAAGGCACCTGCTTGGTAACAGATAAAGAATTAGTGTATTATGTGTACATTACAGTCATTGTAAAATCCTGGAGATTTTGAGTGACCTTTATTTAATGGTGTATTAATTACAAGAGAGATAATCCCTTTAACAATAAGTTTGGGATAACTAAATTAGCACAGGTCACCTAAAGGCCTTTTGTCAAATCTGATTGTTATGTTGTCCTTTTGACTTTTACCTTATGGTAGGCACTAACAAAGTATCTAAACTTTGATGGATTATAAACTCTAAACATGATATGTATTTTTCATAATGCTAATGTAATTTTCTAGGTACTGAAAAGGTCAAACCCCCACGTCTCTGTGTGCATTCTAAGTCTGTCTTTCCTTTTAATATTTCTTTTTCTCTGTTCCTCTGGTTCAAAAGTTCACTCAGTTCCCAAATGGCCACCTAATTTTCCAGTTATTCCCTCAAGCCATATGTGTTTTGGTTTCTTTATGGTTTATTAGGTACTGTAGGAAAGTAGCATAAGTTATATCATCTAATGAAATTCAAGCACACTTCAGTGATGCTTTGACTTGATTGCTGGCAGCAATTAAATCACAGGGAAGGAGAATGATGCATAGGCTTACATGTCCAGACACCCTACAGAAATCGGGAGAGGGATAAAACACAACAAAACCCTCAAATAAAATAAAACCCCAAACCCAAGACAGACAAAACAGCACTGTCAGGCACTCTGTTCTTAACTTGATTTTTTTTTTTTTTTATTATTGGCTAACAGCCTGATTGATAGCAAAATCATAACTTGCTGTATGCTAACAGGCAGAGTTCACTTGTAGGTTATTGTGAGCTGATAAAGGGTTAGATGGAGTTTTGATTTTCGCATTGGTCCTTGGTGCACCAGATTAATGGAATTTCAATGAGAGACTGGAGTAGTCACAGCTTTGTCAGAAAAACAGATGGAGATTCTATAGCCATGTCTGCTCATTAATACCAGTTGCCTGAAAGGTGTACTACTTCTCTATACAAAAGACTCAACATAATTGATTTCTGAGTGGGGTGTTTTTTCACTTATTGATGACTAGGTTTCTTGCAACTTAAATGACAGGTTTTTGTATAGTACAATGTATAACAATGTTGTGTCTTGTAAATTCTTACTCCCTTTCCATCTGTATTTTGAAGAATGTGTGTCGTGGAAAGTACATGTGTCTTGATTAGTTAAAAACCACAGCGTACCAAAATACTTAAAAATTGAGATAGTAAGACTTTAAATAAAGTTGGTAACAAACTTATTTTTGGTTGAGACTTTAATGGGGAAGAAGTTACTGTTTTTCATTTAATTTTCAGGTTTCTTAGGATGGATGCAAATGTAGGTTTGATGCCATGCTGAAACTTTACTATTTAACAGTGTAATCTTCTTTTATAATCTCAAATTTTTTTAAAAGTAAAATTTTTTGGTTTATGGTATGGTAACTTTGTTTGATAGTAGGAAATGCATTAATATTAAAGGAAAAACTTTCTGACTTTGTAAGTACTGAAAGTGAACCTGCTGTTTAACTGGGCAGGGAGTATGTGATCGGGTAACCACTGGATCTAAAAAGATCACAGTGAGTGCTGTAATAAAATAATTTAGATCATCACCATTGCTATGGAAGGTCTTGAAATGTTGCCTTGAGCATGTAAGGATGAGAAAAAGTACTAAAAATGTCTTTGGGACTTGTATGTTCTCCAGATTATCATATTTGGCTATAGCTTATTGATATAATATTTTTTAGCAGAAAATACTTAAATAGGATGAGAATCTCGTACTAAAAGTTCCCCACAGTTGAAGTGGAGGAAGCTAGGGCCTAAGCAAGCAAAATAGGACATTTGGAGAACTTTGAGGAATCAGAATAAATTAAGGGGTTGTGCTTAACTATTTGTAATCAGAATCAAGAATGTAGTCTTGAAAATGAGCAGAATTTGTTGCTCCCTGCAACATGCTTTTCTTGGTGTGGTTTCTGGATGAAACAACAGGTTTTAGGAGTTTATTTTCCACTGGAAAATAAAGCTCCACTGGAAAAGTTCTGTGCAGGTCTTTGCAGGTTTGAGTCAACTATTTTACGTGATCTATAATATTTTCTTTGCATGAACATCATATTTTGCATTTTGATTGATCAAGTGAGAGTGAAAAATTGTGTGACCAAGTTTTGCATGCATGCTTCTTTTGACGTTTTAAGTCTTAATAAGTACTGATTAAGCTGCTTTCTCTCTCCCCCCCCCTTATATAAGTATTTTCCAACTTTTTTCAGCTACATTCCTGCTGCATTTATTTTTGAGGCACTATATTAAAGCAGGAACTGTGTTCTATCGCTAAGCCATTTAAGCAGTCTTATCAACTAAGTTAGCAAAGATTGGAGAATGGAAATTGCTCCTAGGATTTTTCTGTCTTCTCTCTCCTTTTGCCCTTCCTATTTCCCCAGCCTTGTATTGCTTTACCACTATTTTAGTATCGTAATTATGTACATGGAGAAGATGCTTGCTTTTCTTGGGGATGAAAGCATTGGAAATTTACCTGAGGTATTCTAGGAGATTAGTTATTTGTGTTGCAGTACTGGAGAGAGTTCCAAACTAAGTGCCTGACAGCCATTCAAAGAAGTGAGAAACTTCTTTATTTGTCTTGTTTTTTTCAAAGGAAGGTCTCTTTGAAGGCAGAAACCCTATGTATTTTCTTATTCCTTATAGCTCTTTAAATATCCAGGATTGATCAAAAAAGGTGATACTGAGGGGAGGTAAAATCTAGGTTTACTGGAACGCTTGATCTTTAGCAAAAAGAGGTGACTTCTACTTTGTGCTCTTACTAGGAGCTGGCAGAATGGTAATAGCATCAGTGCCTGGGAGACAGGTAAAGAATGGACTCTGCCATGCCAACTTTGTTTTGAGGGGATGCTAGTTCCTGTCAGAATTGTGACTGAGAAATAATGTAATTTATTTTGATATATGTAGGTAATTCTATGTTTTCATCAATGATTTAGTAGACTCTTCTGCTGTGTCTGAACAGGTGTATGGCAGAGGAAATACTATGTATTGCAGTGTATTATGATTCTGCATTTCTGGGACATTTCTGGCTGAGAAGGTAATGCAACTGATCAGAAATGTTGCTTTCAGAATTCTAAGAAATTGTAATTAGCAACTCAGTCCTAAGCAGGAAGACTGAAGTGTAGAATTTCTGATGTGGTATGCTGAAGCTGTCAGAGGAAGAATACATCACTGTCACCCAGAATACAATCTTTTACAAGCTGATGGAACACAATGAAAAGTAAAACATGTTAAAAAGGAACTTAAAATATTAAAAGCTTTTTTAAAAATTCATTTTATGAGGATAGTGGTGCATATGGGGACCATGTATGCATAAATTCCCAGATCCAAATCTGTTTGTTTAACACATGAGAAGAGGGTGCTAACTTTGTGGAAATCGTCAAAAGCTGTAAAGAAGATCAACTTCTTGTTGGATAGGAGAGACCTTAAGAGTAAAGTCAATGTATCACCCTTAGCCTGATTGAGATGTTTCTTGGCAGGCACCTGTCTCATTTTTCCTAAAAATCTTTTAACAGTACAACTTCAGTCTCCTTTGGGCAGCTTGCCCCAGTGCTGCACTGTACCGGCTAGTAGAGGATATGTACCCTAAACTCTTTTTGTTGGTCTGTTCACATTTGACTCTTTTGTCCATGAAGGACATGACAATGGTATATTTCCTTTTTTCTCTTCTGTCATCAATATATTTGAAGACTGAGAACAGTCTTTATAACTTGCCACGTGTAACTGCAGTTGAAACCTTATGAAAAGAACAAACAACTGAACTGCTTGCTTGCTTGTTCATTTGTAAGATCCATAGCAGCGAGTATAGCAGCAATGACTTACTTTGGAGAAGCAAGAAGTTTAAAAAAGGTGCATGTGAAATATGCAAAACTAATCTAATTAATTTTGATTTAAACCATTTGCACAGAACAGGAGAGATTGATTTCTGATAAGAAACAGAACGTTTAAGTGAAATTTTGGCCCTATTAAAGTCAACAGTAAAGTTAAAAATGGTATCATGTAGGTTAACAGTGTGTACAAATTGATGATACTAAAATGTTTGAACTTCTAATTATCGTGATGAAAAACTTCCTATTAAACAATAAACCCCTGTGTTCTTTTAACATTTACCTTTCTCCCATGGGAGAGATGACATGGTTTGTTGCTCATTTTATTTCATCTATGTTGCTTCAGTGACTGAACAGTAACAAAACAGCCATATATGCTCCAGCACTAAGCAGGACAATATCCACAATAAAAAAACAAATAATGATCTGCTTAACCCATTTATTTTTCATATTACACCATAATTTTATTCAAGACATCTAACAATATTAGGGTAAAAAAACCACCCAGAAAGCTGAACTGCAATAGAGTTTTCTATTTACTTTATATTGCTTGTTGAGTTAATGTTTTTCTAGATCAGCTCTTATACATCATAAAATAAATATTTATTTATTGAAATAAAAAGGAAGAGAGAAGGTTTTCCTTCAGCCTCTTTGATATGTGATAAGCATTTCAAGTGTGTTTTGGAGGCTATTAATTATGGATTTAGGACCTTATTAATGCTTTCCCTCAATTGCATGAATTTCTACCTTCTGATTTTCCTGTAATTCCTCTTCTTTCTTGCCAAGCAGTAGTGGCAAGTCAGCTTCCATTCTGCTCCTTACTCCTTCCCTCCCAGAACCAGACACATGCATCAACTGTAGATTATAGCACTACTTCAGTGGCACCTTGAGGTGGGTACCTTCTTCTTCTAGTACCCTTCCAGAGGTGAGCAAGTCCAACAGGTTGTTGCTACTTGGCATTCAGGGCAAGAGGCCTCTTTTCCTTCCTGGTATCTACCGAGTAAGACAGGTCTCCCTTCAACATACACTATGCAGTAGCCCCGGGCCTCTCAGAGAAAACAAACTCTGCATAACCACAGTGGGTTTTTTTTTGTTTTAGACTAGATCAGAAATATGTAAAACAGTGCTCTGTGTGGTACTTTGTGTTTTCTGTCTCAAGGATGCAGCTTTAGAGGGCCTGGATGTAGGAACCAACTGGAAGGGAGGGGAGAAAGAAAAAAGTACATCCTTGCATTACAAGTACAAATTAAGTTTGGTGTAGGCTTTTCTTTCTCCGAATCGGTTATAAGGAATTTGTGCCCATATTTAATTACATGCACCGAAGTATGTATCAATCCTAATGAACAGGAAACTATTTTTCTCATATTCCCATTTTTTTGTTTTGACTGTTCGGTACTTCCTGTAGAGGTGCAAAGTGTATCTGTAGTGCTTAAGCAAGTACAAACCAGGCCTGTTTTCTGTCAGGCCTCACGCAATCCAGACGTTAATTTAGTGGATTTGTGTTTGTTTCCATTTCAATATTTGTGAGTTTTGAGAATAAATTTGATTGGTAAAGTAAAACCTATGTCATGAAAAGGTTTATTGAAGTGTTTTGCAAAGAAAAAACACTGTAAATTAAATCTTTGATATCCACTGTATGGGCAAGTTCATTATTTTCTTCTTCCAGAAGATGTTGTAGGTACTGTTCACTGCTTAAAAATTGCAAAAGGAACCATACTTCTTTGGACACCGGTCACTAGACAGTATTAATTTGATAGTTTCCACAGTTCCTCTTCATAGATGTTTACTTGGATTACTTGCAACAGTCGGATTTAAAAGTAGAGTAGCCGATTAAAAATGCTGAATGCCATCTTTTTTTCAAACTAAAATTATTACCACAGTTTCTTAACTAATATTAGGCAGAGCCTATTCACCACTGACTATCATAGTAATGGCAGGTAATATCCCATATGGATCTTAGTCTTGTCTTTTCTACTACTGGTAGTCAGAAATAGTTTTGGGCCCATTTTGGGCAAGGAATTATGGATGGTCCTATACTCCAAAATGGAGGAAAACCTCTTCTGATCTAAACAAGGTTTTACTGCCCTTCTGAATCTTTACTCTGTCACTTGAACACACATTCCTTAATGGAAGGTACGTTGCAGCCTGATAATAACATTCCAGAGATATCCTAGTCTTCATATAAACCATCTTTTTGCTTGTTCCTCAACAGTCAGATCTTGCATTTTTGCAAATGGACACAGGTGATGTACAAATACTCACAGTGCATATTCAAAGATGCAGTTAGTTCATTATGTGCTTCGCATATCACTGAAGAGGTAAGGGTAAAGGATTAGTGTCAAAAGACTGTGAATGGGGCAGAAGGATGTTTGGACTGTGTGCTATACAACAAAAATGGAATAGAAACAAATGAAGTGAAGGTGGTCCAAGTCTTTTAGATAGGTAACAGATGAATTGTTCTTCTGTAAGCATGGATACAGGAAAGGGGCCTTATTATTACAGTTGCCTGGAAAAGAAGTTACTGGAAGTGATGTCATTGACTTCCTATTAAAAAAAAAACCAAACCACCAAAAACCTTGTCTGTTTTCAGGTGGAGACTCTAACATTTGTATAATTCTGTCTATTTTGTGTTTTGTAATTTGAATGTGTATGCATATGAAGGTGGTGGGGCAAAAGTTTTCCTTTTTGATTTCTAGAACAGCTTTCCTTGTATGAAAGTAGAAGTGGACTTCTTTTTCTCTCTTTAGCAGCTTCTTCAGAAGCTAGCTTTAATACTGTGTTTTAACAGAGAAGTTATTGGTGAGACTACCACAAACTTTTTTGATTGAAGCTTTTTGGAATATTTTAGCAAAATGGTTATTCTGTTATTGTGTGTGTAAAATAGCTGCATGTTAAGAGCTGAAAAAAACCAGAAGCAAATGCAGGCGTAACACTGAGAAGTGCAGACTTTTTTTTTTTTTTTCTTCCTTTCTGCATAGAAATGTTATCTTTGTAGATAATTTTTGAAATTCTAGGTCAAAAATAAGGCCTGCAGAATAAAAACTTTGGTTTTACTTGCTAATCACAGCATACCTGCAGGTTTCATTTGGAAATATGGACTATGTGATGCAGTTGATAGAGGTGCATTTGAGTATGTATTGCTTTTTTAATATATGGGATATCTTTTTTTTCTGTCTCAGATCACTGGAATCTTCCAGTGCTCTCGCTCATTTGAGCAATATTTAGAATGTGGTATAAAAATAATGTGAAAATGCCATAGTGAGCTAGTGATAATTGATTTACCCCATCACACTGAAATACCTCTTGCTTTCCTCTTCCTCCTCCCTTGGGCAATAATCATGGGATCAAGCTGCCAGTCTGTAGATATAATTTTTCCAGCAGTGCCATCTGGCTCCTTGGCACTGGAAGTTGTATTGGCTTCTTTGCTGTTTCCACTAATTTTGTCAAATGTTAGTCTGTTGATGAGATGTCTTCCTAGCGAGTGCTGATTCACACACCTCCCCCCGCCCCCCAGCAAATAGTTATGTTGTTTTTTTATTAGTGTTGTGAGGGACTGTTTATATTGTTTGTTATTTTTCTAAATGGATTTTAGGACTTAATATGGGATCTCTTTGAGGAAAAATTCGGATTTATATATCAACTGGCTTCTTCCACCTATGTTTAAAATATATTTTCCCATTATTTTTGTACTTTTTTGAACAGTACTAGCATCGTGTCCTCCCACAAATTTTTACAGATACTCAGTGTTAATGTAGAATCGTCTCCTTTTTATTTTTGGGAACTTTAACTTTTTAAAGAAATTATGGATAAACAATAAGAACTTGTAGGGTCAGTGGAATAGGTGGAGCAAGCTTTATATTTTAGATTAACCAGCCAACCGATCTATCTTTTTTTATCACAGAACTATAATTTTGTTTTGCTGTCAACTTCTTTAAAAAAAAAAAAAGTTCTAGAAATGATGGCTCAGTAGAACAAACACATCTGAGTTGCTTTATTCTATTCAAGCCTTAGATGCATTTCACTGCCATAGAAGATATAATAATGGTATTGATAAAGAGTTTAGGAAAGAATGCCTGGTAAATAGTATTTAAATGGGGATGGGAGGTGGGAGGTGAATCCCCTGGATCTAAATGGGTTTTGTAATTTTATTGTTCTTACTAATTTCTTATTTTTGAAAAAGTTTTATTTCTTCTACTGGTCAGAAACATGCATTTAAGTGGAAAAAAAAAAGAAAGCCTGAGGAGCCAAAGATACCAACAAAATGTGAAGAACAGAGTTTCAGATAACACATTTTTATGCTCCTTTAAACAAAATTGCTTTGGATGTTTTTTGATGAATAAAAAAATAATTAATCCAGAGCCCTTTCTATTATTATGTAATTGAACTCCTGTTAATCAGGACAAGGATAAATAATTTAAATCCATGTATATATATACATTTTTTTAAAAAAAAAAATATTTTTTTTTTTTATTTTAACCACTATTTTCAAGTGCTGTGTCTCAGAGGAATGAATTATACACACCCCTGGGTGTAAATCTAAATTTTCTTTCGTGTTGAAATTATTTTCTTAGAGTTGTTCAAGGTAACCTTGTGAACTCTAAAAAGTGAACAATTGTGTTTAGTTGGTCTGTTGGAGTATTTTTATATTATCATCCCTAAAATTAGAAAAAAATAAGCATTGATTATTTATCATAGTTGTAGTACTACCCTAGTGTAATGCCTTTGTTAATAAAATACTATTAAACTGGTATTTAAATCAATATTATTGTGCTTTCCCAGCACTGGAGAATTTGTCCAGTACTGGTGGTAATAGGACTAAAAATCTTACGTGGGGCAAGGAGGGCCTTGGAGAGGTTTTTGTAGCAGTTGACTTGAATTAAATTTCAAGGACCTCTTGGTGTCTCTTCATAGTAGTCTTTTAGAGAGGACAGACAGGGTGTCTGAATGTGGGTCCCTTATCAGTAACTTGACTCTGATACAAAGTGGGTATTTTTAACATAGGAGTTCATTGAAAGGATCTGTGGAAAGGGCTATAATATCAAAGTATGGCAAGCATAGCTAAATATGCGTGATCTATTGTTAATAGTTCACAGAATTATTAATAGAATCTATTGTTAATAGGTCCTCAGAATATATTCTCTCATGAAAGATTTTAAGGGTATAGGTGTATCATGATTTTCTAAAATAGCATCAAATCTTCTTTTTGTTTGTAACTAAATGTGAAGATAAAATGTTGCCGCTAATCAATTGTCTGGGATGCCACCTCATTAAGATTTACACGCTCATCAAAAAAGCCCAGAATTGTTTGTTGGCTATATCCTAACTCAGATACATAAAGGGGATACCACAGCATTTTTCTTTAGAATCACAGGGAGTTCAGTGACCTTTTGTGGCAAATTATGTAGAAAGAAAATATTTATATTCATTTAAAATAACCTCCATGAAGAAATAGTCTCATTACCCTGTTTGATCAATTCCTTGCAGCCTGAGCTGTAGCATGCTGCTATTGCCATTGGTTGATGGAATACACTGAGAAGTGGCTAATGGTGATGGTGCTCATCAGGACAGGGTTCAGCCAGCGGTCAGCAACAAATAATTCAAGACTGTTTCTAAGTTTGTGGCTGGTGGAATTTGCTTCTTGCCCCAAGCCAGCAGCATTGCTGAGCTGGGCTATTTGATTAGAAGAGAAGCATATTTGCTTCTTAGCAACTGCACATTTGCACAACACACAGACCTATACTGCCTCCAAAGGTTTGCCTTTTGTGATGGTGGAATAATACTTTTCTGTTGATTGACAGACAAAAGAGATCTTTGCAATGCAGAGGAGTTTACAACCAATGTTTTCTTTGACTTTTGTAAACTTATCGGAGGTGCTTCTTAATTTAGCATTGCCTGATGCAGATTTGTATCTGCAGCAAGACTGGCCATGATTTGAACTCCAACGTTTAAGCTATTGCTGCTATGCGTATTTAAAGGACAGATGCACACTTACGCTTAATTATTGGTATGTGCAGCTTTTTCCCCAGCAGGTCTACTTAATGGGAATTATTTTCTACTGTATTTCGAAATAAATTTAAATTTGTGTATTACTGTCTCCCCTGCAAGAGTGATATTCCTTTTTCTAGAAGATAATGTTCAAGTGAAGGCTGTTCTAGTCTTAGTGCTTTTTTTAATACCTTAACAGAAGTGTAGCAGTGATAGCAATTTTAATAGTGCCTGTGTAGTTTTTGATGTAACATTTCCCACAGGAAGTGAGTCTACAGAAGAAAACGTGTCTAGTTTACTACTGACTAGTAGAAGACAAAGGTATTTATAACACCGGTAATCCTAGAAAAAGACAATTTAGGAAAAAGAAAGCCTGAGATTTACACTCCTAGGAGGCCAGGGCAAGAAAAAAGCAAACTTTTTTTTTTTTTTTATGGTTTTACAGCTCTCTTCACTCCTGGCCTGTGTTTTATTGTGGAAGTTTCCATATTGCCATAGTAGAGCAATAAATTGCTGATGTGGTTACTGAAATGGATGAAATAGTAAGTACAGTTAGTGTAAATGTGGATCTTTGATGCAAATACCTGCTTGCATATTTCCCTAAACAAGATATCTTTTGGCTTTCTTAACTAAAAACAGGGAGTACCTTTAAAAGTGGATTTTATAGTCTGTTAAAACTGTGTCTTTTAAGGGATAGGGAGAGTTAAAGCAGGAGTGCACAATAAAAGGACTGCAGACCATATTAGCATGGCTAACGTAAGCATCCAGAAGTTTACTTACTAATAACCATTTCAGTGGCAATTCAGAGCCAAAAGAGGAGAGGAAGAAAGCTCTCTGACATGGTGAGTCAATAGTAAGCCCCAGATGTCCATCTTTACGTCAACATTAGAGCTGCCAAATTTTTACATCTTCTTGCATGTAGGAATTCTTTTGTAGTCAGATGAAGACTTTTAAATAAATCATAATCCAAAATTTTAGGCTTTTTAGATACGTTTGGGCATGATGAGTGAGTGAGACAAAATGAAAGTGATGAAGGGGTATCAGTGGCTGTTCTGGGTAACAGGTATTTGGGGTACGCATACTGTGGAGCAGGCAAGGTGTAGAACTGGGTGCAACTGTTGTTTTGGAGGCAGTGGAAGGGCTGATTGGTGACCGACTTCTTTCTCTTCCTTGTTAAATTTGATATGTGTGTGTATATAAATTTTTAGAAGGGTGTTTAAATGTGCTGGTAGGATTTCACAGTCAGCAGGGAGAGAGGTGTTAGCTTTGGCTTAATTTCTGAGCTGTTCAGAGTTGTGATAATGTGATAAGGTGGCTGCTTGTTATGCTGCTGAATTGCCTAAGAGATGCTTATGCCTTATTGACCTATTTTTGTACCTTGATACCTGTCAAGGTGTTACCTGTGCTCTACACAGATTTGTAGTTCTTTCAGGAATATATGCACAATGAATTAGTGTTGTGATTTTCTTGGTTTTTTTGGTTGGTTTTTTTTTTGGTGTTTTTTTTGCAAGCAGAGCCTTTTGCAAGCATTAGGCTTTTTCAACGAAGTAACTAAAAATATATAGGAATTGCCATGTTGCGACCATCAAAATGCAACTATATTCAGGGTAGAATGCAGGAGCTTTTACAATGGCATGATAAACAATACCCAGCAATTTAAGAGTAGGATATGAGGAATATCTCACCTAATTGAAATGACAAGGGGGATTTTGCAGAGGTAGATGCAATTATTCATATTGGAGGTGGGCCAGAATGCTGGGGTTATTCCCCTCATCTTGCTAATTAGGCTTTCAGTTTCATTAGTAGTCATTGAGATATTGGGTGACTGACTTGTGTATGAACATAACCATAATACATATAAAGAGTTATTTTATTTAATTATTTTTTATTCCTTAGAAGCATCTCTTGGACTATGTTAAAAAGTCTGTATAAAAGTATTATGGATCATTTTTGCTTGTATAGCTCAAGACAGGTAGAAATAAAGGAATGTTTTAATATCTGCAGAACACTGAATGTATGAAAACTGAAGGCAGCATGGCTATGCCTATTTTTGTGTAGACTGTGTGCCACAATTAAGCCACTACCATGTTTATGTTAGTGACATTCTATTTTCCTTTTCGAAGCTAGAATTTATGAGGATTTCTACCTTTACACATACATATGAGAAGAGGAATTAATCCAGCTTTGTTGTGCTCCCAGGATGTTTTCAACCTGGAGTAAATTTAACTTTGAACAGGTCTGAGGAATCTACATTTCTTGTTGTCTTTAAGCCCTAATTTAGGAAATACAACATAATGCATATGGCATCTTTAAATCCCCTTGCCACTCTAACACACTGTCATTGGATTATCATCATCATATCCCACCCCCCCCTTAATTGCCTTTGTCCTTTGGAAGCGCATTCTGAGGGAGGTTTTTGTTTGGTTTTGTTTTCCATTTTAGGGAATAATAATGAGGTGCTTTGATTCATACTGTACTGTGTTGGTACCAAATAGCTGCTTGCTATGTTTTGGAAAGGGCTTTGAGTGTCTGAACCTTAATTAAATATGTAGGCCATTCTTTTTTTCAACTGACTTCTCCTTTTCCAAGTTCTATGATGAGTGTCTTCTCAGGAATCTCAGGTAGAGAATTTCTTCGCTGTATCTGCAGTTAGTGATGATTCAGGTCTTCAATTAAAAATAGCCTTCAATGAAGAACATCACAAATATAAAATAAGAAGGTGAAAGTAATGTAAAAAAAGAAAGTCTACTGAGTCAAAATGTTTAAAAACCCCAAAATTGTGTGTGAAACTAAACAAGCTAAAACAATGATAATCACTGTAAAAATGAGAAATAGTCCTTGAGAACTGGAGTGGTTTAGGGTGTTTGGATTCCCCCTGCCTTTTAACAATTAAACCAGAACAATGCTATTCTAAAGTAACATTATCATAAACGAGGGAGTGGTTATAACATAACTAGTTACTCTGGTTCCCAGTGCTGTATAGATGAGGCCATAATTTGTCCTTTCGGTTTGATACTTATTTTCCTGTAGTTCTTCATGGATCCTTTGGGACCGAGGGTTAGTTGTCTAGCTCGATGGCTTTTTCATGTTAGTTTCTTCATCTGTAAGATTGTTCTAAGAAATATACCAGTGATTTGTAAATATTTTGAATAAAGTTATTTCTGTGTGGTGTTATCTCCCCCTGTACCTAGAACTAATATTTGTTGCTGGTATGTTTTATTGGCTATTACATATATTATTGAATAAAATGATGTTAATGAAATAAGAACAAATAGAACAGTGATAAGTAATTTTAGTCAATCAATATACATTTTATACATCCAGTCTTGCACAGAAATGGGTTTAGTAGCGATGTAAAGATACATACTGGTATAAATAATGAAGAAGTTAGTCCTGGAGTCTTGTCCTTTATTACTTCTGTGTCACTGACTGGCTTCCGTGTAGAGTTCTCTAGCATGATTTTGTCAAGTGTTCTTCAAGAATATATTGTCTGTCCTCTTTAGAGGATCGTAAGCTTATGTGAGGAAATCTGACAGTGCATTAGCATAACTTGTTAGATACTAATACTCTTGTGGGAACTAACACAAAAAGGAACCTTTATGATTATTAGATTTTTATTTTGATATGGTTTTGTCGCTAGTCATAGATTCACTGGCTGCTTATGAGAGTTCAGTTTATGTGCTGTGATTTATCTTTTGGGGTGAAAAAAAACGAAAAAAAGCTATGAAAATTGGCTAAGTGCCAATAAATGTGTAATGTATTTTTCATGTGCCATCTTATTTTCATTGGATCAAGGCAGTTTTAGTATTTATGTGCCCTTAATTTGAATGAGTCCATGGCTCAGAGAAACTAATCAGGATAAAAAAGTGGGAGAAAGGTTTGGAAACAGATATGCAAATATACTAGTGGAGGATCTAGGGCATACAGACAGCGTGTAGCAGGGACTGGAATTAAATCTGTCGTGCCAGTTGGAGTCCGTAGAAGTCTTTTCCTCCTTAACTAGAAATGTAACTGTCAATTAAGAGGAAGCCTAGGTGGTAAGGAATACAGCAATATTATTCTGTGCATTGCCACATACTTATTATTATATACATATCACTATATTCAGGCTTCAGTAGCATTTTTTTGTTGTGCTACTTGTTCACCACTGCAGGCTATACATGTTCTTGATGTGAGCAAAGAGGTAGAGTGACAAAAGCGCTGTTAAGTCCTTAAACTAAAACCATGTAATTTTTACAGTTAATATTTTGGTTTTTGAGTGGTGAGTTGAGTTTGAGTTGAAAAAGTACATGTTCAAACTGAGGGAAGATTTTGGCTTCAATGTTGGTGTATATTCTGAACTATCACCATTTTCAATGAGCTATTTGTATGTGTTAGGTAGCACCATTTCTACCTGATCTGATTTTACATTTAAGAAGGAGGGGAGAAGGCAACATTATTATGATCAACAATGTTTTTTCTTGGAAAACAGATTTCATCTAGATAATCAGAGTCATCTTACTGTTCACTGTAAAGATCAGCTTTCACGGTCTCTTCCTTGCTTTTATGCTGTCAGTCTGATGCATGCTGTAGCTGTCACAGAAGAAAGTATGCAGTTTTCTGTGAAATGCATGAATCAGTACATATGTGACATCCCAGTCTTATACATGCTGTAACCTTCCCTCCGCCCCTTCTCTCTCCCTCCCTCCAACTGCTTACATTTCTTTGAAAAAATATGCGTGTGTGGGTGCGGCAAGGGAGAATCAGTAAAGTGGCAGAGCAGGCCCGAAAAAGGAATGTTTTCCCTTGTAATTTTTTTTTTTTTAAAAAAAACCCATAATGAAACCAACAACATTTCACAGCATTTTCAGAAAGATGTGAATAGTGCTTCTCTGTTATGAAGAGGAGCAGTGGAGGCAAAGTAGCTCTGACTTGTCCAAGATTGCAAAAGGAATCTGGGTAAGAGCCAAGACTAGTTCTACGTTTTCTAGCTCCTGCTTACATGGTAAGATCTCTCCGTTATGTCTCACACTTTCCAGCTTTCTGAAGTTTTTGACAATTTGAAATGGATATTAAAGGGACATAGGGTAAACTTTTTTTTTCTGTCCTCAGAACCACATCATTTATTAACAGATGTCATCCTAACGTGTATACAACTTCCATGGCTTTGAGTGTTATTGTAAATGGTAAAAAGACTCTTTGGTTGGGTTTAAACTGATGCCGCCTTCTGAAGTACAAGAGGTGGTTGTAGTTCTGTATAATGTCTTGCATTTAATAATATTATTTTAATATGAAATTGTTGGTATTCCTTTAACTGTTTTAAAGCCAGCATATTCTGCTTTGATTTTTTCCAAACCCATTTAGATAATACAAGGTATAGGACCCCAACACCTCCCACCCCTCCCCAGGAGTTACAGCTGTGCATTAAACTACTGATACAGACACTAAAACTGTGAGTTTTCCCTTGGTGGTTCATTTGAGGGTGTTGCTTTTTTTTTTTTCTTTTATGGAAAAAATGGTGGTGCAATTTAAAGGCTGGTATATAGACCATACCAAAAGTAGGAAAGTACGTTCTGGAGGCAATAGTACAATGCTTTATATCTGAAAGATCATAGCTTACTTACATAAACTGGTGGAAAAGTTTGTGAAAGTTACTTTTCAACTTGCAAGTGATTGAAGTGATTTGGCTTAACTTTAAAAACAGCAGCCTAAAACTGAGCTGCCTGAGCATTATCATTACTCCAAAGCAGCGTAATTACCATTAGGAGAGAATTGGTTCCTTTAAAGGAAAAAATAATGAAGGGAAAACTTCTTAAAATGAGTTTTATTACATTTTTCTTATAAAATTAGTCTTTCATTTTGTTGATTAATGCTTGAGTTTAAGATTTTGATGTAGGCATTTTGCCATTATAATTCTGAAATATGGGAAGTCCTTGAAAACATTCCCGGATTGCCTTCTGTCTGTCTGCCTTGTAAAAGATCCTTTCAGTTAAATGGACCATCCTCCTTAAATGATGTCATTAGCTTGGATTGAAAAGACATTGCCTTCAGGGAAATCATTTAATTGTCTTAAAGTGCTGTACTTCTGTAGATCTTGAAGCAGCACCCTCACTTCCATCTTTGTATCAGATAATTCATCTAAAATTCTGTTTTTAATCTCTGACGAAATATTGAGATGTAATTTCCACTTTTATTGGAGAAATTTGAGACCTTTTATAGTCTTGTCTCTGTCAAATGGATGGAAAAGTTTCACTTGTTGAAATGCAAATGGGTACCCTCTTTTTTGACTTAAAGAATTAATTTAACTTGCATTCATGCAGTGCTTTATAAATATTAATGTATTGAACTCTTGCATTTCACTGACACTAAGATACACTTTTTTACATGTATATTTCTAAAATCAGTAATACTTAGTTCAAACAGTGAGTTAAGTTTTGGGGATAAATGCAACCTTTTTTATTTTTGTTTAAGGTAATGCATTGCATTTAGGAAAACAAAAATAATGACCATCTGCCTTTTACAAGACTGAGAAACTGGTAAATCCAATGAAAAAAGTCAGTTTGACAGGCATATTGGGAATTTTTAATTGAGTAGGCATTCAAATCACTGAAAAATAAAACTTATGTGTATGAGTGAGCTCCTGATTTAATTAGAAAACATAATGCTTGAAAATGTGTTGTATATTTTTGTCTATAATCTGTTGCACTTAGGTTTTTAAACTATCAGTCATTTAATCTTAAATACTTCAAAGCAGAAAGAAAAGTGTATTTCCAACCCCAAATTTTTATATATGCAGTTCCTGGCTTGGAGAAATGTAGTATTGAGAATGCTATAAAATTTTCAGAAAATTTTGCCCCTCAGGCTGGTTTTGCCTTTAAAATGAAAAGAGGTGTTTCTCATGGTTTAATATAAAATTAGTAAGTCTCTATATTGCCATCTTGCTCTGCTGTTGAAATACTTTAAAAATGCATTTCAAGACTACCACTGGATTGGTTGGGTTCTAATAGTTGTTTTCTCAGCATGAACTTTGTTACTGTGGCTGTTACTTTTTTTTCCCTTCTATATTGCTCTATAGGGGAAAGCATGGTAATTCTGAGCAAAGGGCATTTTAACCTTGTTTTTAATTTTGCTGGCTTTTTTTGCTCGTGTTTTCACTTGGTCTCAACTGTTAAAAGAAGACATTTTGGTAGCATGCATAAAACCTAGGACTGCAGATCCCATGTTTGTTTTTCTTCTAACCCTGCCTACTAAGCTGGGAGAGGGACTGGTTTGTTTATTCTTGTGGTATTTTAATTGCAGTTTGTGTAAGTTGAACTATGCTAGAAATGCCATGTGAACTTTTTATCAGAATAAATATTTAGTGTCTGTTCCTGCTCCTCTTGTAGCTAGTGTCAGTTTTCTACAGAGAGGTACCAGATCAGGAAAACCGCTCTGTTTTGCTACTCTTAAATTTCTGGAGTTGACTATAATCCCTGTCAAAAGCTTCAGAAATGTGAGGCTGTAAACAGAGCGCTGATGAACACCCAGAACTGAAGTTGCTTCCTAGGCCACACCAGTGAATTGCTTATGCTTCGGTTCAAAAACATTTATATCTCTTACTGCTTATTATTCAGTTTCCTATTAGCTATTATGGCGTAGCCATAATTATTTCTTTTTTCAACCTTGCTAAACCCTGACTCTCAAATGGTAAGTTCTGTGGATAGATTGCTTTTTCAAGTATGTCTCTCTCCTACTTACCAGTATCAGATTTGTTGCCTTTCAGTTTCACTGAATGTCTCCTTGTTCTATACAATGCAAATGGCATTCAGCACTCCTGAGCTTTACCATTAGCTTCACTGGGAGCTGACTGAACATCTGCCTATTAAAGTGCTTCATAATGGGGAAAAATATAACCCTTGATATTATTTACCTAGGAGTATAATGTAAAAAAAAAACCCAAACCGAATGAATTTTTTCCTTAGCTTACTAAATATATATTTTCATTCAGGGGTATTTTTAGATGCCTGGTCTTTAGTGGTGGGTCTATAATTCTAATTCATGTACTTGCTTTTGTTTACTGTCTTAAGAATAAAGAAGGGACTGGGGCAGGAGTGGGGTGACCTATTCCCCAGCCCTTCGTTACACGCTGAAATTTGTGGTGCTTTTTCATATACTGTAATGGGGAGACCAACCTTCTGGTGAATATAGAGAGACTGTAAGAACTTTAGGAGAATTTTATTAGGAAGGGCAGTTGTTTGTAATTTTTTTCTTGAGTTTAGGTGATTCTTTAGACTTGGACTACAAATTTTGTTGGATTTCTTGGAATTTGTGTGCATTTGGGTAGTGGTAATACCAGAAACAAAGGCAGAATTTTAATAAGTCTACTGTCAGTGAAAGGTCAGTGAGTAGTCTTCTGTACTGGCTAGGAAATAATAGTATCAGAATGTCCCCTGTGTAAGAGAAGAAAAAGCCTAGGTTTTTGATTAACAAAAACAAGTTGTTTTCTGCAGTAAAACGTTCTTGGTCTCTTAAAAATGTAATACAAAATTTGTAACGTGCTATCACAGTTCTGAGGGTGTAAATCCAAACCTGAGACTTTTAAGGCCAACCTAATGATTTTGACAGTTCTGATATTATTTAGTCCTTTCAACAAATTGATATGAACCACACCAAGATCAGTCACAACAGTATCCAATTTTCTCCTAGTCACAGGTTCACTGCTGGGTCAGCAAACTCTTACAGAGGAGAGAATGAAAGGGCGTGCTGGTTTAGAGCAGGTAATAGGCAGCTTTTTGTATCCAGGTGAGAAGGTTCCTAGTTTCCAGACCTAAGTAATTAGGGGGTAAGAATCCTCAGATAATTCAGCCAATAAAGGTGTTTAATGATAGTATGAACAGTTAGGGGTGATGATTAATTGGCCTGGGCATTTCGGGCTGGCTAGTGTGCATGCTGTACTACATACTGGCCATCAGCTGGTAGGCATGCAGTCTTGTAAAGGGCTTTCTGTGCTGACACTGGTCATATATCATTGCAGCTGTGCCCTTTGATTACTGGGAGGGCTTGCAGAGTGATTAATAGCCAGGATCAATGTTTCTGCCCAGCACATGACATTTGGTCACAGAGCAACCATATACTTATTCCCCTTTGGCACAACGCTTAGGAGAAATGAAGGATGAGACCTGCCAATTTATAGCTGAGGAGCTTCCAGTTTATAAAATGAGTCAACTTTGACTGTACAAAATTATTCCCCATTGAAATAATTAGTGCGGCATTAAACACAATTAGAACTAAAACTACGGGAGTATGCTTGCTGAATCTAAGCCAGCTGACAGATGGTTAAGGCCTGATATTTGGCTGCCTACAAGGTCCAAGGGTTATTATTTTGCTGAGAAAATGAAAAAGCTTGGAAATAGAGTGGATGCTTAAAGAAAAAAAGATGAGTAATAATAATAATGTAAATCTGTTTTCTATTTTTAAAACTGAGATTTCCATTTGAAATTGGATCAAGCTACATAGTCATGGATAGTCAAACTGCTATGTGAATAATGTTTTCTGGTATGACTGTACATTTAAAAAAAAAAAAAGTAATCTTTGCTGTATCCTTAAAGGTCTGTCAATTTTTTTCATTATTTACCTTGAAGGTAAGCAGCTGATTAGCATTCATTGAAGTTTATTAAGTTGAATTCAGGTCATGTGGAAACCTAACTTTAACACAGATATTTTATTAACCTTCTTTTTTCTTGCATTTTCTTCTCAATCACACCTCAATAGTGTTTTTTTAAATACTGATTTAACATGTGTGCTTGATGAGAAAATTAGAAGTGCTACTTTTTAAGTTACCAGTTGAAGTGTTCATCTTATGATAGCATGAATTTTTCTTCCATCTTACTTAGTTCTTGGAGTCCTACGAATATGAGATATCCTCAGCTTCCACTTAAAAAAATCCGGTTGAGGTCTATGTTCTAGTTGTCTACATAATGATCATGATATAGGGTGGGAGTTTTCAGTGCATAAAAGCAGAAAGTGGCTAAAGAACCTGAAAGCAGTTCTCTGAAAACTGATTTTTCAAAAATATGAAAATATTGGCATGAGAGAGATGTGTGATTCTGGAATACAGAGATGTAAGAACTTTGTAATAATCTTTTTGCTTATGCTTTTGTAATTAGTCTGCATTATGAGTGACCCTTAATTTTCAGATTTTGACACGAGGAATGAGTAATTAGGCTTTTAATACTGTCTTGATTTCTTACTACATTCTGTTACATTGCATTAATTTCATATTGTATTCTTCTACACATCTGTTGGAGGAAATAACATCTTACACGAAGGTGAAAAGTTCTGTGATTGTTTTAAAAAAGCATTTGTAAATGTCTGCAGTAATTAAAATTAAATGTATTTTATATGTGCTAGACTACTTTGCTATACCAACTTGAATTTTCATATTTTCATAGTTCAGTAAAGAACAACACAGAAATCTATATGAAAAATTAAAGGAAGGAGTTGATCAAGGCTTGGCATTTTTTCTGTAGAGTAATGATGTGTTTCCCGCTTCAGTGTCTTTTTATGAATAACACCAAAGTTTCTATGAATTCTGCTTCTTCCAGTCAGATAAGCTGGTTGTTGAAAGAATGAAACTGTGTACTGACTGAGTTTGGCTGAGGTTTCTGAAACAAGGACCCTTGTAGCTTTCAGAAAATTGGTGGTGTAGAGTCAGTGTTTGGTTAAAAGGTGGGAATCATTAGATGTTCCAGAGATGAGATCCTCATGAGTCCATTAAGACCAGGAAGTAAACACTAAAAATGTCTCGCGTCCCTGTGGCGTCCTTTGGAGAAGAGTAGGGGGGAACATAAAACCCCCCCAAGTCAGAGAATGGTGTAGACTTAAGGAAAATGTTCTGTCCTTGCCCAGTTTTAACTTCTGCTGATTGTAATGGAAGTTGTGCACTTGCTCTTGAGATGATACTGAAGTATTAATTGAAGAATAATACCTAAATCTCTGATTGCTTTTAAATTTCTGGTTTATTTGGCTTTTGTCTCTGTCAGGTGTGCCGGTTCATTCCACAAGTAAGTATGTGTTATTCCAAGTCCTCTTTGAATGGTGTCATAAAATCACAGCATAATTGATGTGATTAACACATCAGGCTAGAAATTGACTTCTTTGCCAAAACTGTACGGTGCAGTTCCATGCAATATCATCTCTGTCAGTATATTGGGAAGATGCTGGGAACTGCAGAGATGGTGTTTGGGAATCTGCATTTTGGGCCTACCTTTTGGCTAATGACAATGTTAACACTTCTGTATTTCCACAGGCACAAATTTCATTGTGCTAAGTATGTCTGACAAATCATCTACATCTTTATATTAATAAACTGCATTGCCTTTTCACAAAACTATCTATAATTCAGCCACTTCACTGAAAGCTGCACACAGGTGTTTGGTGCGCTAAAGCCCTAAAATAATTCATGTCTATTAGTCTGACCCTTTTTAACATTAAAACAAAACTGTTTGTGTTGCTTTCTTCAAAAAGCTTTCAATATGATGAATCTCCAATAAAACCAAATGTGGCTTCTGATGATTTAAACTGATCTTTTAAAAGATAAATCAGATTCCATGGTTAGTACTGTAATCATCTTGTCATGCTTAGTGTGATTATTCACCTTTTAAAAGTAATAGCAAAGTTTTTCAGGTTCTGCAGTCTTCTGCATGTTCCTGGAATGAAAGAATGGTACACGTACCATGTCAAACAGACCACTGGATGAAGCTTTACATTTATGATTCCAAAACCCATAGAAAATTATATATTGGCTTCATGTTTAATCCAAATGTACTATAAAACTAACAGGTCTTTCAAGACTTAAATTGATTTAGTTAAGGTTTCATTAGAAAATACTGGCAGTATGGCCCTGAATTTGCTAGGCAAATAGTTGTGCCATTATCTGCCACCGTGCTAATAAACAGTTCAGAGTAAGTTAGGTGTGTGCATTTGAGAGCTGCAACTGTGGAAGTCTGCCCTGTATTTTTAATTTGAAGTATATGCCTTAGTCTATATTGATCTGAATTTAACACCAAGTATTCAGTAAAGAAAATTATTTTTTAAATATTACTTTGCAATAAAAAGTTTCTTGTCTTGGGAGAAAAAAAGATTGTAATTATTTTTGTGCATCAAGCTCTTACCTGGTCTTGCAATTGGGGGATATGTTGGCTACTATGAGTGCATACATCTTAAAAGGTCCGAAATTTTATTTTTAAACTTCCTGTTTTGATTTGGACAGTGCTGAATGGTGGGAATTTCTGCAAAATTGGATACGCCCTGTTTTTATGTTAACAGAGCATAGGCAACAGCTGTAGTTAACATCTTACAAAATACAGTACTAATAAATACAATTAGCATTATTTTAATGGACATTTTTATGTTGCAGTGATCAGCGTAAGCTTTCATAGTGAAGTACAGTTAGTACACATGGTATTGCTACAGTACTAATTACATTTATTGCAATGGCTTTTGCTCTGTTTCAGCCATGGTTTTGTGCGGTGGACTGTTTCATAGAGGCATGCTGATAAAATATATGCTATGAATGCAGCAGATTATATTAGAATAAATACATGTGGAAGTTGGTTATAGCTGTCTGAAGGCCTCTTAGTTATGAAATACATATCAGTGTTGGTCCCAAGGGTTTTGACAGTAACTGTGGCAAGAAAATATATGTTCAAAAGAGTGTCTGTTCTATATGGAGCTTTCCAAATCTGTTGATACGAGCTCTGTCATGTACATGGCTTCTTATTTTTACCACTGTCATGCCTCAAGTGCTCAAAGGTTGCAAATAAAAATAGGGTCCCGTTGTGGTAGGTACTCTTGCAAATAAAAGAAGACAGGGGTGTACAATCCAGCATGAGCCGCTTATATAGCAGCACTTATAGTATTAGTCTTGCAATGAGAAATAGTGGAATTCTATCATTGCAGCAGCGCCCATGGGCTAAACAGCCATTCTGGGAAGTGGGACCAGTGAGCGTGGGCACGGTAGGGCGCAGCCTTGGAGGTATGGCTTTTGAGGATGGAGCTTGTGTCTGTCTGGCATTGTGTGCTAGTCCAGTTGTATCCAAGCTTTGATTCAGAATTGCAAGAGGGTAGCCGATAAGGTTACCACACCATACTTGGTAGTTTATTACTTCTGCATAGGTAGTAGCTGTGCTGTCCATGAAGCAGTTATCAAACCAGTGGCAGACATTTACTTTAGGTAAAACTAACCCTGAATTGGGAATAAGGGGAAGTTTGTGAAGACATGTGCTTCCCTGAGGTCTTTCTCAGGCCTGGTTTTCTGATTGATTGTTGGTTGACATGGAGTGCCTCTCATTCTGGCTCCTGCTGGGGTGCTGCTGGTTCTTTTTAATTGCTGATATGGTTTGGGACCGAAAGCCTTTCTTAAATTTTTAATGCTAGAAGACTGTACCTGTGCTAGAGTATAATAAGTGAAGACTAGGGCCACAATGGAGAAAGGGATATTAAAAATAGAAAAGTAATAAGATACTTTCTGCTCACATCTAATAAGATGTTCAAAGCTGATCAAAGAGGATGCTGAAAGGAGAGGGTAAAGCCAGCAAATGTCTTTGCCTTTACCTCACTGTCTGGAATGTCTTAACCTAGGAAGAGGTGATTCCTGATTGACAGGCTGGATGTGGTTTCCCCTAAAACAGCTGACCTGTCTTACAGTTCAGTCCCTGACACCTGTGCCTCGTGGGCAGAGGCTTGGGGGTTCTATTTCTGTGAGTCTAGCTGGCAACAGGACCTGTGCCCAGTGGAGGTGACGCGCTCACCCAGTTACAACTGTGGCAGGAGAGTGGGGATATGTAGGAATAAAGAGCTCACTTGGGTAAGGATGTCCCTGATGTGGAGAGGTGCCAGTGAGTAAAGTGCGTGTACAACGTGCTGTGGGTAATGGAGGGAGTTCAGTCCTTCATAAATGAAGGAGGCCATTAAGTAGAGCAGGTTTTCAGGGAGCTGGGACTGAAAATACAGAGAAAGGGGATAAAGAAGGCAAAATGATGGGAGTTTAAAAGCAGGAAGCAGCCTGGAGAAGGACATTACTGGATGTAGGAAAGGCTCTGAGGGAGTACGACTGTAAGACTTGGTGCACAAGAAAGGGTCTTCCCAGAGATAGGCATCTGTGTCAGAAAAGGGAATTGCTGGAATAGAAAGAAGTGGGGTGGGAAAGGTAGTATCCTTTTTCTTCCAGCTTCTCTGCAAGAAGGTTACTGTGCTTTCCTTAGAGATTTGTTTAGCAAATCTAAGTGATTATGGGAGAAACTGACAGTGTCTCTAAGACAGAGCAGAGAGATTCATTGCTTTTACAGCTGTGTCTGGAAGACCCTCCATCTCCACTCCCATCATGGGAGGGGGAATATCTATTAAGGTTTTCCCTAATGGTGGGAGAGAGGACGGTCTGAACAGCCCACACTTGATGTGGTGTTGGTTGGTATTCAGGTGTGGTTGTGGGCAATGAAATGGTCAAGTCAGGCTGTATCAAGAGTTCCCAGGCTTGGTGTCTTTGAAGCTTCTGGCTGGAAGGCTGCACACTAGCCATTTGGATTTAAGATCGGGAGATACTATTCCTCTGTGAAATTGTATTTATACCACAAATATTATGGCAGAAACACATTTCCTGAATTTCTGAATACTTCTGTTTCACGTGCTTTCCTTTACCTTTGATAGAGATCTTTCTAGTTCTCTCATATACCCCTGCTAGGCTTGATGATACCTTCTGTGGTCAATGTATGTTGGTTTATAGTACGGGCAGGCCCAGCTCCATTCCCTGTGCCCCCTGTCTGCTTTCACAACCTGCCATTGCAGCTTGCTGCTATTCTCCACCTTGAAGGTTAGAACAGGGTTAGGAAATGAGGAGAAATGGGTGCTGGAAGTCAGGTGTCCTAAGGAAGGCCCCACAAAGCTGTTCTCCTGGCTGCATTGGGATCCAAGATTCTCTCATGTCTCAAGGAGGGTGAAAAAAATGACTCCTTGGCACATTGTTATAATACTTCCAGATGAGAAGAAACCTTTGAATTAGTTGCCTTAGAAAGTTAGCCACAGAAACATGAAAAAAAAAAAAAAAAGTGCAATATTTAAGAGAACCCACTGCTGAAATGTCTGGGAGTACACTTGTTTTCACATGCTTTAATTATTTCGTGCTGTTCTTAGACATTCTTTTGGAGAAGAAAGTCTGCTTTTTTTTTAATGCTTCAGCAGTGTGGTGTTCTTGGGATACTTGGTCATGACAGCAGGTCTTCAGACAGGTCCTGTACTCAGTTTACTCTAGGGTACATGCAGCAAGTGTGACACAACATCGATAATGTCGTTACTGTATGTGTGGTGTAGAGCTGATTTTATGCAAGCTGTTAGGTTGGGGGCTTAAGGCAGCTGGCAGTTTAGCCTGGTATATGTGTGCTGGTATACGTGTAGAAGTCTAATGACTTAGCACCAAGAGCAGTAAGGTGGTAGATGATGGCAAAAATTATAGACTGCTGCCCAGAGTAGTAGACCTGTTCAGTCTACTAAAGATCAGTACAAACAGGAAGCTCAATGCCACTAAAAATGCAGTAAAAAAATAATCTTATATATATGGACTATATATATGCCACTAAAATGTGGGAAAATATATTATATATGTAATACATATGTAAATATAATTATTTTTTCTTCCAAGTTATTTTGTTGAATAAATCCTCTAAAAGACAGTGCAGAAGATTCTGAATTGTAAAGTTTAGTTTTTTATTGCTCACAGACTTGTTAAGTGACAAGAAAGTTCTCTGTAGATGCCAACTGAGGGTAGTAAGCAAATAATTTTGGTGTAGCTTTCTTTTAAAAATGTGTGTAACATCTTATTTGCAGAGCACATCAGGAAGAGTGTGCAAACTAAACCAGTGTCCGATGTATAGCTTTATGCTGCTGAATTATGCAGGTTAAAAGCTGAGATCAGTTTGTCTTTGTTTCAAAGTGCAGCAGCTGTGGTGGCCCTAAGCACGTATCAGTTAGGTGAGATAGAGGTGTGACACTCAATGTTGTTGCAAAAGACATATTGTCAAAGGATTTTCTTCATGGTTTGTGAAGTCCAGGCATGTGTATTATTAAAAAAAAAACCACCCAAACCCTGGGGTTACAGTGGCAGCTTTTCATGGTAAGGGACTGTAGCTGATCAGTGTAGAAAGCTGCAGTTTAGTCTGTGGCTTGTGTATCTTTGGTTTGATAAATTAGTTGTTGTCTGTGCGCTTGTTGTTGTGAGAGGCACGGTTTGTACTAAACTTCTCTAGTGAATGCCGGTCACAAGCTTTGAAAGATTTTAGTGAGTGTTTGTTCACAACAAGCAAATGTGAATGGTTTCTTCTTTTTTAGCATTTCTTCTTCCTACTCTATCACTGATGCAACTGCTCTCTCCAGTATTGAATAAACGGTCCCCTGTTAGAACAACTGACATCTGGAAGACTCTTCACAGTACTTCACATAGCAATGTTCTGACTCAGCCATTAGTTGTCAGAGCTCAAATCGGGGTCATCTCAAGAAATCTGTAATGCCTTTTACTTCTAGCAAGAGCTGGCCTGAAAATCTGCTTAATGTTGTCATTCAAAATTTACATGGTTTCATTAGGCTTATTAAAAGCAATGAAAAATGCAGCAGTACGTAACACTGATAAAGCCCTTTCACCTTGCTATTTCAAATCACGTTTATGGACGATGAATTTAGCTTCCCAGTAGCCCTGGGCAGAGGTATTATCTCCGTTTTATGGACAAGAAAACTGAGTTAGATTCAATGACTTGTCCAAGGTCATACGTAAGACTGATAGTATTGGGGGGAAAAAAATGTCCAGGCTTCTGTCTTAATTGCATGATAATTTTTTGAATAAATGTAGTGTCTTAAAAAAGATGCATCTATGTCTTTGTCTTTAGGGTTTTAAAGATTATTTTGAAGGATTAATTTAGCAAAAATTAATCAGTATTTCCCTCAGAAGCATGATTCTCACGACTGAGAATATTAAGAAGAATTCATACCCTATTTTGTAGACTTCAGTTCACTGCTTCCTACAAAAACTTTGTTGTAGTCCACTTTGGCTGTGTTGTTCTCTGCCTTTGTGAAATAAAGCTGCCCTCATTATTTAGCATTCTTACATTTGCATATGTACAAGAGGGAACAGCTGCTTTCTGCAGGGATTTTGTGTACTCATTCATATTCCCACAGTGGTGGCCTTGTTCTGAAGCACACTGCTACCCTGTGGAAAAGCAGAATAATACATGGATGATATAGAAATGAGTCTGTTACTAAACATTTGGAAGTACAGCCAGAAAGGGAAAAATATAACCACAGAGCTGCGTTTTTAAATCTGAAGCCAGTGCTGTGTAATGGTGATGTATAAAAGTCTCTTCCTCTTAGAGCTGCTGGAAAGTTACGGGGCAAAAATTCTTTTCAAAATAAATTTTGCAGTCCTCTAAAGTTTTTGAAAAACAAATTTTATGTTATTACTAAGAATGTTTTGTTTAAAAAAATAATAATTGGTAGTGGTTATTTCTCATTTGAAGGTTGTTTTGGCCTAGATAATAAATAGCTGTATCTATATCCATGGACAGAAAATTATATGCCTTTATACTGATATCATCTGGAGATTTCCAAGTATGATTCAGGTAACAGTTCAGTTCCCAAAGATTTGTGAATAGCTAGGCAGTCACAGGAGTTTGGCCTTTCCTTTTTTTTTTTTTTCTTTAATAACACTTTTACTGTGTGTTTTCTAATACTTAAACTTAGATTTTAAAAATATATGAAAAATTAAATGACAAAAATAGATTCATTCTCTCCATAAACTGGAGGACTTAGAATCCTTCATCCATCTTGGAGGCGAAGAGAACTAAAGCGCTAGCTAGAGGTGTTAGAAATCATTAAGGAATATAATTTGTTCACATTGTGTAAAAATGCAGCATCTTAGTGATTTTTGAGGACTTTGCTTTTCAGTTCTTTAGAAAAAAGCAAATACATTCACTTTGCATTTGTCTTTAAAATTTTGAAGCATCTTAAAGTGACTTGGAGAACTTTGGATCCAAGCGTATTCAATTTTATCGCAGAGCATTAAGATGTGAGGTTGTGAAAACCTGTGCAGCTAGAATGGAAAGTGTTAGAATGTGATAGTCACAACTGGAGGACCCATTTAATGTAATACAGTACAAATATGATTCTGAAGCATTTGCCTCCTTGATGGAATTTTTTTCTTGCTATTTAGACACCTTCTACTGTTGAACTTCTTGTTTTAATAGTAGCTTGGTATTAAAATAGTTTCAAGAGGGATGAAAGTACTTACAGAATTATTAATAGTTTGCTTATGGATATCTGAAGAAAAAAAAAAAAAGGTCATAGTTTGACCTGGAGACCTTGGCAGTGTCCTTTAAACAAGCATTAATCATATGCAGTGCATCAAATCATCATGTGCAAGATAACATTAGTGACCTCTCCAACTGAGAATAACAAATGACTCTTAATTTTCCTTTCTGTTCATGACAGTAGTGTTGACAACCTCAACGTATATTTTTTTGCCCTGTACCTAATCAACTGATCACTCTCAACACAAAATTTTCCTTGAAGTAAATCTTTTCACTCCTGTTTCTGCATGATAGGAACCTGTGTAGAGACCATGTAATGGATTAGTCATCATATGTGCACGTTTGCTTCTGTTGGGTTGTCTAAAAGCAAAGTAGTTTCTGTGTCTTTTATGCTGTGAAATGACCTATTGAACAAGGGGAATTGTATTACATTGACTAGTTAAAATACATAAAATTTATAAAGCTGTGCTTCAAAATGTGGGTAAGAGTACGCTGTGCTACAGCATTCTTGGGGAAAATACATATTGCTTGAAACATTTTTGATAATGATATATGACATTTAGTTGTATGAAAAACCTAAAATAATCCGTGCATCTTCATCATCTGTGTGAAAGTTGCTGAGAAGTCCTAAAGGGGGCATTACTAGTTGGAACTGGAATTGTGATGTGCTCAGAGGTATGTCTATATGCAGTTAGAGAGTAAGAGTAAATATTTTAGAGCTAAACTGAAGACTTAATTGCCTGTCAGCTGCTGCAAAGGTTGTTAAACCAATTATAACCCTATAATGCCTTTGCCTTTATTCTGCAGTGGCCAGTGCTGCAGCTATGGGGTACTGGAGGATTCTACAGCATCAGTGTGTGTTAAAGGGTTAACAGACACCATAGGCAATATTTCGTGACTGTTGTTGCCTTCACAGCAATTGCCTCAGGATTTCAGCATTCTGGCCTGTCATTCTTGCCCTTGCTCCACTACCTGCAGTCTGATTGCTCCAGCTGGTTTCCTTCTTCTCCCAGTTTTACAGCCTGGCCTTAAGCGCGAGCAGTGGCTGCTCGGCCGAGCCGTGCAGAGACTGGCAGCTCGTTGGCGATCTTGATATTCATTCAGACCTTCACTATGGATTTGGAGGCAGAAGCAGCGTGCCATTTGTTGGCACCTTGGGGTGCTGCAGATCAGAAGTCTGGCCTTGCTTATCTTTCACTGGTGGTGCCAACTGTTAGTCTGGCTCCCCAGACGTTTTCTTGACTGAATTTCACTGAACGGCACTGGGACAGAGTTCACAAAGTCTAATGTATTTTAAGATATTGCTGCAGCTGCAGACTTTCTCGGTGGCATTTATTTACTCGTTTGTTCTTTTTGATACTTGTGTTATTTAGAGACCAAATTAGCAGCCTCTGCCGCTAGTTGCTAAAACTGAATGGTTCATAGGAGAATGCATGAGTAGAGAAGGATGTCAGATTAAGTCTCAGAAGACTGAGCACTCCAAAGTACCATGTAACATCTTTTTAAAAAGTCATAATGGGTGGCTAAATAAACTCTGTGGGTTTTAGCCATGTTGCTGAAAGCTTTCAGGAAAACCCTGAGTGGTGGTTTCAACCACCGTCCACTGGTCTGTCAAGACTTGAGTACAGTTGGGCTTTTTCAACCAGTCAGTTAGTAAAATTGTCGGTAGGGTAAAGTGAAACCCTTGAATTTGATCGTACAGGCAATGTCTAGGATACTCATCATGTTCACTTTGGTTGAAATAAGTGTCTTTGTCCTGCTTGCTCTTTTCATTGATTGCTTGGGATATTGCAAATTAGAGAACATTAGATGCTCTTTCTGTAATCCAAATAAATATTGAAGCTACATTTGATCTGTAACATTATTGCTTTGCTGAAGTCCTCTGTGAGAGCTTTGCTAGAGGTTTAGAATTCCTAAGGCAGATCATATTCTTTATTACAGAAATCTTTCTAAAAAATATTTTATACAACAGCTTCTAGCTCAGTGAGCTTCGATTTATGAACATCTTGAACAACAGAAGAAAGATTTATTAATCTGAGCCACTGTGCAATTTATAATCCTTCACATACCTACAAAATGCCTTTTTTCCTAATAGGCTTAAATTCTAGTATGCTTTTTAACCAGTAAGATTCAGGTTTCATAATTTTTTGTTGGCTTGCCTCAAGGGAAGATCTAGAATTTTAGTTTCATAAAATTACTTCTACTCTGAATTTGAGTTTCTGATTGTCTAAAACTCTTCCAGAAATTGCAGAGAAAATGCTTTGTGTTGCACCCTACTGTGTTGCAGGGTAACAGCTGTGCAACAATGTCGTATCTACTCAACCTGAAAAGGGCACCACAAGTGACAGACATGAAGTTCGATATTTGCCTCCTGGTCTGTGTCACCGCAGCTAGCCTCAGGTGGTGACTCAAGTCCCTGATTTTAGGAAGGTGAATTGTTTCCTAAGGTGAAAGAAAGAGAATCAGAAGATTGGTGTGTCTTTTTTTTCTTTTCTTTCTTTTTTTCTTGAAATGTGCTACCTCGATTTACACTGCCTCTTCAAATGGTGTTGTTCAACAGTGACACTTTTCTGTGTTTAATAACCAAATGATAAACTTCAGGTTGTTCCACATTGTAGTACGTGTCTTCAGTCATGTTTATTGTGTTTTCAGACTGACAAGAACTCAACAGTGGAGCAAACAGAACAATCTACTTAAGATTCTGTTTTGTTAATCTAAATCCCTCTGTTTGCTTTAATGGCTTTCAATGTTGAAGTTCGTCACTGGCCCTTCAAATTAGTGCTCCTACTATAGGTTGGTTTTGTTGGTGTGTTGTCTGCCCCCCCCCCATTTCAAATTATAAATGAAGCACATCAAGTTTGTGAGGTATGCTGTGTCTATACCTGATGACTAAGTCACTTCTGTGCTCTGCTGGTTGTGTGTAAGCGCATTCCTGAATCTAGGTTGCATCTCTAGAGCCAGCTCGATAATTTAAGCTCTGTAGCCTAGTAATTAATGTATTGACCAAACCAGTATGTTTCAGCTTCTGTTCTGAGTATCAGCTTCTCTAATTCCTCTCTTAATGCTTATTTTCTTTATTTAAACAGGCAAACCAACCAACCCCCATCTTGGTCTGTTTAGTGGTTTTTTTAATGATGTATTTCCATAGATCAAGAACTGTTATGAAAATTTAAAAATTAAGCAGCTGTGCTATTCTAACACTGGGATTTAATTCTGTATGGACATTAAAGTTGTTATGCCCTGTGCAGCTAATGTGGTATTGTGCTTCTCTAAATAGGTTACCAAGAACTATAAAAGTACTATGACTTGGTTGATCATGCAAATTAACTTTTTAATAGTTTTTATTGTATTTCTCCTTAAACATGAGTTCTTGGACTTGTACCTTTAAATTTTTTTTCAGATTTGTTCCTTTAAGTTGCCAGTTTAGTTGCATAATCTAGATTTTGTGGTTGTATACAATGGAAATTAAGCACAAATAGTTTCATAGATCTAAAAAAATGGTATGAATTTAGTGTGTAGCTGAGAGTGCTGTCTATGTTCATTCTTCTTAGTTGTTTGGAAAATTATGCTTTGATTAATATTTGCCTCTTGTAGGGGTGGAAATCTAAAAATAGAGAAAAATTTTGAAGGTCCACACCAATCTTTATTGTAAAATTCAGTTCAGAGCTATAAAGGTATATGTAGATGTAATTACATACTTTTGTTTCTATTGTAATTAAACAGTGTTGTTTTTTTCTTTCTCATTATAGACTTCACAGTGACCTTTTTCCTGCAGTCTTAATCTAGAGCTACTGCTTCAGCTAATTTCTTTGAATAAGGGATGCTAATTTACTTTTATTTGTGCAGATGGATGTCTTATTTTTTCACTTAATATGCTACAACACTCTCACATTCTTTGCCATTTTTCCTATTTCTATAGAAATTTCTTGCTCAAAAAAATATTTGTGTGACTTCATCATTATAGTAATTTTTAACCTTATTAATCAAAAAAGGCGGAGGGTGCCCTTTGGGGCCATAAAATATGACAGTAGGTGCTGCCTCCAAGAAATAATGGAAAAGTGATAATATGTGTGAGGGGATCTTTCTGAGCGTATATGTAAACTTTTGATTTCTAAATGTTGCCCTCAGGCTTGGTAAGAAGAGCTCAGTGTTTGTAAAGATTATCCTGACAGCAATATGCTGGGTCAATTGTCAAGACATGTTTAGCATGGAGGGATGTATTAATCTGCTATAGCTACCATTGTAAGTGGTTGGAATAAATAGAGGGCTCAAGCAGATGAAGAGGGATTAACTGTGTAAATTGAGCAAACTCTTCAATCACTAAACCAGTGATTTTGCAAAGGATTAGTCTGCTTTTACAAATATTGATTACTGATTTGTTACTTGGAATGAAGATGATATAACTTGGGCAGTTGCTATGTGGTATGCTATGTGAAGTGTTACATCATTCATATTAATGGGATTGTCATAGGCATTACAGAAACTGACAGATTTATTACAGCAGTGCCGTTAGCATTGTCATAGTTAAGGTTGTGTCAGCATTTCCATTAAAAGTCCCATTTTCTTTTTTTTGTGTGTTCATAGATTGACTTTAAAATTTGCTCCATTGAAATCTGGCAACACCAGTTTATAGCTTTAACACAATCATTATTTTTTTGCACTTTTAAAGAGAACTGAAACAACACATGTTAAATTAGAAAATAATGTATATGATTTTTTAAAAAAACATTTGCAGGTTTGAATTTTTTGGTTTTAGTGCAGCTTTTGAGTGATACTGTGTGTGTTCAGTATTTTCATTAAGCCAGGTTTGTTGGAAGAGTGTATGTGTGTTAACCAGTTGCTATAAAGTGAAAGTAACGGTGGAATTTTTTGTATAAATGAGCTCTTCTACCTGTCTAAAGGCTTGTCTGGCTTTTTTTTCCCGGGACTGCTAGTTATCTGATAAAGATTATTAAGTTTTTTACAAATCCTGTCCCACTTATGTCCACAGAGCATAATATTATCACTAAATACTGTCCACAGAACAAGCAACACTACTCTGTTAGCAGGTTCAGTTAATTCATACACCTGTAATGTTACAACTGGTTTAAATTTCAACAGTTGCATGTTTGGTGGGCAGTTTGTCTTTCTAATCCTTCATTTAGATTTCTGTGCAGAGGTAGGCTTAAGGAAAATTCAGGTGTGGTGTGAGAATCAAGGGATGCAAGATGAGAGTTCAGTGAGTTTGGAAAAAAATCCCAGTGACATTTATTCAGCTACTTCCTCATTGTCAAAGTCTTAAATTTTAAAAATTGCCCATTTCCTCTTATACAGGTATCACAAACCTCAATCACAGCTCTTCTGTTGATTCTCTTTTCCCAAATTGTGGTCCCTGTTGCAAAATATGATGGTAACTCTGGTTTGTGAACTCTAATCCCTTAACACTTTGGGATTTCCCGTGGTGGATGCTGAAGATACAGAAACCTGTATGCATCTACCATAGGAAAAGACTGGCATTTAGCAAGTCTATGTAAGTGATCCCATTTCACTTCTGGATTAAAATCCATAGATGATACCCAAATAAAAATAATTGTTGCTAACTGCAAATGAAAAATACTATTTCAAATATTCCTACTTGATACCAAAACTAGTAAGAACTGCATAGTCATCTGAGAAAGGTAAGTCCTGTGGAAAACATTCTGTAACTTGATAACGCTTAGAAAGGCCACTGAAAAATTAAAGTGGACATTTTGAGTGACTAGATGTAACAAAATGGGACTGACAGGAGAATTGGAGCAGTTGGTATGATCTCTTTTATTCAGAGAATAACAGCTTCTGCCAGAGCTCTTGCTTGCATTTTCTCCAGTGTATGACTTCTCCTGGAGACTTCAAATGGAAGTATTAGTGTATTAGCATTAGTATTCAGAAAACTTGGAGTTGATATTGGAAGGTGGTTCTTCCTGTCAGTCTCAGAAGGTGAATGACCACTGAAATTTAAATCTGGAAAGCTTTCAGCAAACACAAGATAGTCTACTGGATTCTTGCGTTGTGCTCTGCTGGCTTCTTACAGTGTTTCCCTTGTTCTTTTACATTTGGCCCCATGCAATTACAGTAAAACGGGAGTATTTTTTAATCTTTGTGGTAGCAACCTCCTTGTGAGAGGAGGTTTGAAAATAGTGATGTGTTTTTCCAACAATAAAACCTTTGGATTTTTATTACCTCTTTCAGAGTACTTAGAAATAAAGACACTGTGTTAGTTACTTTGGAGTTTTTTACCTTTAAGTTTTCTCATGGTCTTGCACTGTAGGCTTGATTTTTGTAAGTGCAATGTCATCACTGCAGGAGACTGTAATTCTACCAAAACTTTGTAATTCTACGTGCTGAATGATATTTGATATGCATTTTGTGTGCTGCAGTGGGAAAACTTGAAAGGCTCATGTGAGATTTTTTCTTTTGGTTTTTTTTCATTTGAAAAGGCTTGTCTTTGCATGCAGACTGTAGTGTACAGTCATACCTCCGTCTTCATCCAAATTAGCTTTTGAATGCAGAGGAGCTTTGAGTGTGATAGTTCACTGATCATTGAGCACAGCTTTTTACTTAAATTATTATTAGTAGAAGAAATGTATCAAAAATGAAGCAATGAGGCAGAACATTCAAGCCATTTTGTGCTTGCAGGAATATATAAAATGTGGAAAATGAAAACTGTAGTCGTGGATCTCTTCATTGAAATATGCAAGTGCCACTTTTAAAGATACGAGTCTGCTTTTAGCTGACTGTAGGAATTCTAATCTCTTCCTTTGTACAGATGAAAGATTTTTTTCAGCTCCAACCAGTAATGTTAAAACTTTTTTTTGATCAAGGATATGAGCTGTTGGAACATTTAAAATGCTCAAAGTGTGTATGTATGTTTTCCTTCAGAAGCTTAGCAGGCCAAGCCTTTGGCCAGGAGTCAGAACAGTTGGAACTTCACAGGCTACACAGCTAATCCGAGAGGGCTGCCACTTGGCATAAGTGACTTCCATATATGAAACATCATACCATTTATGTTGGGGTTATTCATTGGGGGTTTGCCTTATTTCCCTGGATTTCTTTGATATTGCTCATTGTATTTCCAGTGTGTTAAGCTTCTGATGAAAGCAGTAGTTAAATTGTTTTCTTGCTCAAATATCCCTGTCACAGATTGAAATTCACATTGGATGATTTTCCTGTTCAGCTAAATCTGGCACTTCTCAAGCCGTACTGGTTTGTTTTTTCTTTTTTCCCCTTTTTCTTTTTTTTTTTTCTTTTTATTTTAAAAGGGCCTTAAACTAGCTTCAGGAATTAGAAAGAACAATTTAGTAAAGGAGGTATACACAGTAGAGCTTACTTAGGAGAGGAGACAGGGCAAAAAAATTGGGAAATGCTAAAATGAAGAGGAAGAAAATGTATATGCTTTTTGTTTAATGGAGGTGTGATTTGTGAAGAATCTAGCTTGCACGGTATTACCAAAATCTGGGTAAGAGTCACAAGATAATGTGATTTAAACATGTCATAGATCTATCAGAATGTTAAGTAATAAACACTTCAATTACTAGGATGCTGAAACTAAAAGAATACGTACTACTAATTCTTTAAATACGATTTGAAAGGTCATTGTTCAGCTTTCAAGAAATGATATTTGGCAGCTTCTCTGCCAAAGCATACTAAATATTTCTCATGTTCAGTTAAATAGTTGTTGGTTAGTCTCAGTTTAGACTTATTTGCTGAACAAAATGTGCATGATGTCCAAAGATTGAATTTTAGATCCTTCAAAAGTACTAATTAAAAACATTATGATGAAATCAGAGAAGCAATAGGAAACGTCTAGTTCCGATTACCGTAAGTTTCTCTTAAGGTGTTCTAATACGTAGTTATTTCCAAGGGATTCTTATGCTTACCAGGTGGCTATTTAAAAATAGTAGTAAACTGCAGTGTACAATTGTATTGTAGTATTACCTTTTCCAGATGTTTTAAATGTAAAGCTGAAAATTGTTTTTTTCACCTGGACATATTAAATGCTAGCTTTTAACTTGCTGTTTGATAAACCTATAGGCCTTTCTTCCTGTCAGTCATCTGGGATTACAGGAATCGTGATGTGGTTAAAGATGCTATCCATATGCAAGTTGACATTATGTTGGTCATACTCCAGCTGTAGACTCTTTATTCCTGGCTTTTTAATTTTCTCTGATTAGCTAGCAGCACCTTCTGTGGTTCAGATATCGTATAGATATTCTGGATCTTTACTTCGGGTTTCTAATCAAAATTGGATGTGTGTGTTTGTCTGTGAGACAATGCTGGGAAACTTCAGCTTGCCTACATAATTTCATGAGAATTTCCAGTACCTCTAATTGATCCATGATGGTCTGTTTTGACTTGCTTCTATCTGCAATGCAGAGGCATTGTTTTTATCTCTGTATTTTCCTGCATATTTTAATTCTCATTACAAAGTAGGAAGCTCAGCTTCTTGTTGCATAGGCAAAATTGTATTGTCAATCTCTACAACTGGTACTCTTCTCTGTTAGCTGTAGTGTGGGCCTCTGGGTGATTGAAACCTTTTTGTCTCGCGCTGGAATGATTGATTAAACTTTAATGACCCTTGGAGGGATTTAAGCAAAACTTTTACGTTTCTGTGCCTTATATTGCAGTGGTGTGAGCAGAAGACCTTGTACAAGAGACCTTTTCTTTACTGCTGTATCTTCTTTCTGTCTTCTTGTGTCAGAATCTTCAAGAAACAGCAGAGGCAGGAGGGCTGCTCCTGTGAAGCATGTATTTGGCCCCTTTTATAACCCTGGGGGATAATGCTTGCTTGCAGCAGAAAAAATTACCCCCCTCCCCCCCTTTTTGCCATGTGCTGTGGGTGTCATTTGTGAAATTTTAATAATTACCTATGTGAAAGTCAAATCTGGTTCAAGGAGTGAACATGACTTCCTCTTTACACGAAAGTGCTATACAAAATGTAACAGTGGGTGTTTTAGAACCAGTTTGAAAGCCAGCAAAAGAATTCTTAAGTCCAGGACAATGTGGGTTTATAAATTCAAAGTTAAGTTTGGATGAGGAGCGTGTGATCCAGCATAATTCCATTAAGCTGAGGATCCTGGTGAATGGAGTCTGTCTGGCTGACTCCAACAATTTATTAAAAGAAGAAAAAAAGTCTTTGTCAAATCAAATATGTTACAACTACTAAAGAAACTTTCCTCAGGAAACAGATGAATGTTGAGAAGCCATAGATGTAAGATTTAAAAAAAAAAAATTAAATACCTAAATATACGGTTATTTAGTTAGGGGCCAAATGAAAATGATGAAGAGGCAGATCTCAAGTATGCAAATTGCTTAAAAAACCTAAATATTTCTGTAAAGAAGGCTGCCTGGCCCACTGCCTTCTCCTGAGCTTACAGGAAGGGAAGGAGGAGACACGCTCGTACTGCTCATCTTCCAAGGGAGCAGTCAAGAAGAAATACTCAGCATTTAAACCTCCGAGGGTGTGGTATCAGCATTTGTAACCCAAGCTTCATAGTCCAAATTAGAAAGAATTAAAACGAGAAACAGATGACGCTGCTTTAAGTATTCTTTAATAAAATACACTGCTGGCTCTTCTTAGAGGCAAGTCATTCCCTAAAAATTATTGAAACCCATTGGAAGATGCAGTGGTGATGGGGATGGCTCCAGGGCAAAACTTCACAGACTAGGCAGTCTTTGGAACAAGTGTTCTGAAGATCAAAATGCTAACTTCTCTTGAACCAGTGTTTCCAAAGCTAAACAGTTTCATTATATTTATTCCCCTGAATGAAATGCATTTTCTTTAACATTTATCTTTTGATTCTTGCGTGCTAAATTAATTCAGAGCTATTAGGCTACTACATTTGCAAGGTGCTGAAGTAGTCTTTGTGAAAGTATTCAAGACAGTTAATGAAGCTAATGAGATTTTATGTGATCTTCCTACTGATAACTTTTCACTAATCAGAAGACTCTAGGAAATGGGTTTTTTAAAATTCAGTATACATTAATCTTTAATAATAAAAAAAAGTAGGGAGAAGGTATGCATATGAAAGTAAAACACCTCCTCTTTAACCTAGATTCACAGTGCTTGTGCAACAGATGTGACCCCAATGTATGGATTCAAAGATAATTGAATCCCTCTGTAGTAGCTATTAAAAATGTGTAAATGCTATATTTCCAGATTAAAATGAAATGAAGAGATACGAAGAATTTTGGGAGAAGTGTATGAGAATGGGGGTGGGAGGGAAGAAAAGAAGATGAAAATACTTTTTGTGTCGCTAAAAATAATGCTGCTACTTTGCTGAACTTTAACACAAATATTTTCAGAAAATCTGTACCATTTTAGAATTGCAGCCTGAGACATATCATAAAAGCCCTGAGCCTGAAGACACCCCCCCATTTTCTGCATTTTAAAGAATATTATTTAAATACTTAGATTTTAGAGAAACATCCAGTTTCATATTAGATACAAGCTACACTTCCATATTGCCAGCGTTTTTCCTTTGTTTTCTAGCTGATGTCAAAGTTATTACTAACAGTAACTCAAATATATATAGATTTTGGTTTCTTTTTTTGCATAAATGGGTATTCAGTGAGTAAGGAGGAGGCTGGAAAAAAATTCAATAATAGTGGTTTTGTTTCGTGGGGGTTTTTTGTTTTGTTTTTTTGGTTTTATTTTTAGAGGAAGATTAAGAAATGGAAGTTGCTGTTTTTTCCATATAATCAAATTGATGTATTTTGTCCCAGCAGTTTTCTTTTACAAGGACTGAAGAACAGTGAATTATTCTTATTTGAACAAGAAATCTTTACCATTATAATAGTTAAGCCTGTGGTCCTCTACTAGGAAAGCAAGCTGTAATCAACCACTTCGCTGTTACTGAATTACACTTATCTCCACTTCGCCTGTTTAACTTCCCATAAGCATGCTAAGCACCTCTTTAGAATGCATTGACCTCTAATTATTTCTTGCTTTATGTATCCCTTAGCCCACATTGAAGAAATAAAAAATATTCCTATTGGTATACAGTGCAGAATAATACAACCTGGTTTTGTTTTATTTATTTTGTATACAGAATGAAATTTTAACACCTTTGGGTCCTCCAAAAACCAACATGCCATGCATAATGATTGAATTTCATGCTTTATCATGTGAAGCAACACTGATGAAACTGTTTCTAAGTAATGGGCTAAATTTACTACTGCAGTAGGGTGCAAAATTGCACATGCAGGCTTTTGACTGTCTGATTACCAAGTTGAAAAAATTGTAGCCACGCCATAAGCTGTATCTGAGGTCCTCTGAAGTCACAAGATGCACTGGATTTGTGGGATTTGTGCAGTGGAACTTGTACATTAATACACCTACGTTAATAATGTTGATTTTTTTTCTGAAGTCAAAGCATGACTGGGAAAAGCTGGCTTTATGCTTGAATGAGAGCGTTTCACTTTCTTTTCACTGGAGGAATTTTTAGCCTGGCAGCAATAGCATTATAATAACTGCCAGCTGCTCACTTGGCACAAATGTGCCTAGAACCAAGAGGAAGAGCCTGGTGCATTATATGTGTAATTTACTTTTCTCTAAAACTTGAAGGTTTAGACCTCATAAATATTTTGATCTGGTCTTTGATGGCCTTTGTACGTATCAGTCTGGGAATATGCACACGGAGCATAGCTTGCAGGTTTTAGTTTGGAGTACATTGAAGTAATTCCCACCACGATAAGAAGGAATTATTCTGGGAGATTCATCTGTGAGTGGGTGGTCAAGAAAGAAGGAAAACCTTTAATGTTAAGCAGATGATCTCATTTTATACTGTATATTGGGGGTGCAAGATAATAATCTCCCCAAATATTGGGTAGTATTGATCTGATTAACACATCAAAAAAAAAAAAAAAAGGTTCAAGACATTATTTATGAGGTAGAAAGTCAGGAATGAAAAGGAGCCTTTTTTTGTATCCTCCACTTTGTGCTTGCCCACCGCTGTCGGGGCAATGATACAGGACAAATCAGGTCTGGAAGGGTATACAGAAGCGATCGTACCTTTCCCCACCTGTAAGCTTGCACAGCCAGAAGCCACAGAACGCTGCTTGACTCACAGTGGTACTTTACCTTTTGGTGTTTAAAATTTATTTAAAATTGGCTTCAGAAATTACAGTGTACCAAAGGAGAAACCAGGGAATACTATGGGTCTTTATAACGTATTTATTTCCAAATCCTTGAGACCTATCTGGAAACAGACCATACAGGGGTAGGAAGACATCTCTGCTTGTCTGATTTTGGGAGAGGAATTTTGCTCTGATCTGGTAGTCGGCTTGACCCTAAGTATCTGAGCAACAAACACTCAAGAAAGTTAATACCAGCAGGTGCTATCATGCATCTCTGCATTTCATTTGTTATAGTGGGCAATCTCTAGTGAAGTTAGAGGAAACTGAAATTCAGGCCATTGCACCTGCATCCATTAGGGAAGGGAAAAATTTTCCTTGTCACGATGTCCTGGGGTGTGCAAGGAGTATAATATTTGGGAATTCAGAGCTCTGAACTATAAAGGAGCATGTGACTCAAAGCATATTGTTTTATTTGCTTCACAGTTCTCTGTTTAAAAAAAAAAAATTAATGCCTTCTTTCTTGGCAGTCTTTCTCTGTGTTAAATAGTTTTTTGTTTTTTTTTTTTTTGGAGGGAGCTGTCTTATTCGAAGTCCCATGCACTAGTCAACTAATGAGCCTCTGATCTCAGCTGTTAGTGCAATGTAAACAAATGCTGCCTCATTATAACAGAGTGCACTTTAGTGATACTTTTTTTAGGAGATTTGTGTCAAGCCTGATCTATTTCAAATGAATGGGGAAGCAACATTTTGACTGCAAAAAACAACCTCCTATGCAAATTCCAAACTTTCAGTTGAGAGTTTCCACATCTAGGGATTGCAGTTCACTCTAAATCCTGTTTGAGATGTGGACAAGAGAGTAAAGCAAGGGGAAAAAAAATGGAAGAAAGGTAGAAAGGTAACACGGTTTAGGTGTCTTCCATGCTGACTAGGCAGTAGCTGTAAACAAGATGTCATTCTCTCTTCTTTCATCCCCCCATTGTTTTTGTAGCAGCATGGGGGTAGGAGTATATCTGTGTTTGTGCCTTCTTCCTGCCACATATGCACAACACCTGTGAGTAATGAGAACCTGAAAAGAGGTAGTTCTTTCTGTTTCCTTTATACTTTTCATACTGCTTAGTCTCTCTCCCCTTCCTCCTGGAGGTACAGGGCAATGAAAGAAGGTATTTAGCCAGATTTATGCTTTTTCTTTCATGTACAGCTGATGTGTCTTGGGATATTACAATTGGGTCTGTTTCTCCTGCCCTTCTATCATATTTTTTGGTTCCCAGGCTTCTCTGACAGAAGGATGATAATATGCGTGTGACCTGTTTCTGTTTCAACTACTTGCAAATTGTGAGTGGCGGTGGGGCTGACCAGCTGCTGTTTGTTTCGTGGAGTAACCGCCTCGTGCTTTGAGGAACAGAAAAAGAAACTGGCATCTCTACAGGTTGAGGGTGGGAGGAGGACCTCCTTCTGCAGTGTCACCAGAACAGTGGAAAGCTGCCTTTTTTTTCATGAAGGTTCTTTTCCTTGCAAGCTTGCAGTGCCCTATGCAAAATAAATGTAGTTTCAGAAAATGCCATAATCAAATTTATCTGGACTTGTCTCAGCAGAAGTAGCAAAACGGAGAGTGGGGTTTTGACTCTGAAGGAGTCAATTCAGATGAGCTTCTACCTACAGACACAATAACATTAAGGACTCCCCCAAGTATGTGTTTCTCCGGTACTGTATGTCCCATTTGGTTTGGCTGTTCACTAAATGTTCACTTGCCTCATCAAAACCCAAACTGACACCAACGATAATATGTAAAATTAGATCCAAATAGTGGTTGAAATTCTTAATATAAAAAATTTAAGAGTGAACTGCTTTTGTTTGTTTGTTTAATTAGGTTTTATGTCTTCCACATCTGTGGGGATGCCGTGTTCTAAAATGAGCCCTACTGGATGAGGCAAAGCTGTAAGTCTGGCACACTGATGCCTCCCAATGACCAATATAAAGCAGCACACTATGTATATTTGTAAAACTTTACACCTCCCCCACTCCTAGTATCATCATTAGGTCATGTTGTTAAATAACAAACTTCCCACATACCAGCCAGCCAGTGTCTTTGTGTTCTGATTGCATAATATCAAGCAAGGGGACAGCTGCATCATTTTGTAATGCATGTACGTGGAGCCACAACTCTTGTATCTTTAATACAGTAGTAAAAATTCAATAGAAGCTGAAATAACAGCCTAGTGTACTCCTGATCCTTAAAAATAATATTAATAAAAAAAACAAACCTCAGTAGAAGTGTCAATGTATATAAAATCCCATCTACTACCTTATGGTATCCAACAAAATCTTTTTTTTTTTGTCTAAAAAGCCAGCTGTATTTACAGAATGCAGACTCATTTTGATTGTTGTCATACTTTTAAAAATAACATTCTCTGTGTGTTCCTCTCTTTTTCTTGTCTTTTCCCTTTCACTACTGTATTTAAGTAAGTCTACCATAAACCAACTCATTTGTGGACCCTGATTAAAAAAATTCCTATTTTAAGTGACAACCTAAAAGTCCAGGAAGTTGGTATCACCTTCCAGAGACAGTGTTCTTGGTTCAGGGTCAGACAATTGATCTTTAACCCACACTGCATAGTTTAAAGTGGTTGTGGGTTTTTTTTTTTAGTTGGTTTTTTTTTTTTTTTTAAGCACAGGGGTTGTCTGCTGATATCAGTCCTTTTTGGTCTCTTTGTATTGGTAAAACTTAATGAGATTACATATTTTTCGATGAGTAATTGCTGCTTTTTAAACTTGTCATCTACCTACAGTGGCTGTTATGAATATTTGATGATAATAAGTAGTAGGAACTTCACTGTGCTGCTCACATGCACTTAACAAAAAACCCAGCAGCACAGGGTATAGCTTTTGATTTGCTTTTTTGCTTGTTGTAAACAGTATGATTTTTATATACATGTTAATTATTAGACATATATAATATATTTGTGTTGTTAATACTAGGGGTTCCATTTAAATCCATTTAAATAATTCTGTTGTTTTAAGAGTGGAAAGATGCAGCATGGAAAAGGTAATTTTTAACATCTATTAATTTTTTTTAAAATTTTTTATTTTAATTTTAACATTTTAACATTTGAAGTTGAGGCAGGGCCAGCTGGTCAGTCTCATGCTCCTAGCTATGAGTTAGCAGTTGAGAAAAAGGAAATAATACAGTGGAACATACTCAGTATTTTTCAGATGCAGCCGTGTTCTACAAAACATGTAGATCAATAATTTTGTAAATTTCTGTGCAGTGTCTTTGGTTTATCCAGTATCGCCTTATAGATCCTATAGACAATACTTTTGTGTCATAATGCAAATTAGGCAATGTCTGTCAAAAGCAGGCATCACCTTTTATTATCTCTTCATCTGGTTTCCTTTTTTTCATACACAGTGTAATAGGGGGTCCTCACCTTGTATGTTGTTTAAGGATGGTTTTTGTGTGAAGCAGTAATTGAAAACCGTATTCCTGATTTGCGTTGAGTTGTGATACTTGATTTTGTTTGCACATTTGAAAAATTACTGCTTTCATTATCCTACTTGCTTTACAGAACACGTTCAGAATGCAAATGAATGTTTTCTAAGTTGCCATAGCTTTGTTTAATTATGTATTTTTCCTTCTGAGACTTGCAGGGCCTGCTGTACAGCTACGCTTTTCCTTACTGAAGTGGTGAGGACAGTAGTAACAGCTCTGACATAGTTGGAGGGGTTTTGTTTGTAAAATAATCTGGCATAGTAGTTACTAGAATTGTCTTTTCCAGTAGCTCCTGCATATTGACAACGTAAAATCCGTAAGTTTATTAACACTACTACGGCATTTTTCTTCAAAAGCGGTGCTTTACAGAATTTATTTTTCTTTCAGGGAACCAGTTTCCCCCTATTGCAGCTCAGGATCTTCAGTTTGTTCTGAAGGCTGGATACCTGGAAAAACGCAGAAAAGGTAAGTCTCAACAATCTTTGTGAAAACAGTGCATATTTTGTATCTGGGAAGTCCATGTGTCAGTATTTGATTTTATACGCAAATAACTTTATACAGGAGCGATAAATAAAATTAAATTGAAGCCGAAATGTTGAAGCATTGCTATGCAAAAGACGCACAGCACATAATTGCTCCTGTAGTATGAAAAGAAAATCCTATTTCTTTATTGACTAACAAAATCATGCTATGAAAGTCCACTGTCAGCCATAATTCAGAGACTTTCAGATATTTTCGAAGAAAACATTAGGAACGTATGTAAAAGTACCATA
>JAVJGJ010000047.1:109504044-109552383 GCA_035590215.1 Microhierax caerulescens
ACGTATGTAAAAGTACCATATGTTGACTTCATGTTTCACTGAGCATCAAGATTTATTTTCCTTCAAGAGGCCAAATATTGATCTCAGCTTTGGTTCAGTCAATATTTACCTTGATTCAATAAATCTTACATTGTCACTTTAATACCCACTTAATGCTGCAATAACTCTAGGAAATATTTAGGAAGTTGTTCATTATTTCCTTATATTTAATGTTACACATGACTTCTCTCCTTATGTGATTTCAAATTCTCATTTCTTTTCTTACCACCAATTTTTATTTTTTTATTTCTAATTTCCTTCCCAGTGCCATACATTTCTCTTCTTCATATCCAGATTTTCTTTCATTTCCTTAGCACCTTTCTTGCTTCTTCCTCCCTCTTACCTCACCCTTGAAAAGAAGTAACATATTTGTGTTTAATAATGACATAAAGTGATGTAACACAAATTATATTAATTGCAGACCACAGTTTTCTTGGCTTTGAATGGCAGAAGCGTTGGTGTGCTATCAGTAAGACGGTCTTCTATTATTATGGAAGTGACAAAGGTAATTATAATGATGATGATAAACTATAAAAATAATCTTTTAATGCACAGGAGAATATGAAAGCTTTAGTGGAGTTGGAATCTGTGAATCTAAGGTCATTTTAAGAAAACAGGTGAAAATTTCAAGAGGTTAGTTTGTTCTTAAACAATGCTGTGAAAAATGTATAAATATTCTTCAGAATCTGTAAGTGATGTGTCATTTTCTAAAGCAGGGAAACTGAGCAAAAAGATTAAGCTACTTGTAAAGCTACTTTGTGTGCCAATAACAGCTAGAGCTATTAGGTTTGATAGTATGCTGGTAGTTGGTTTACTGGACAGAAAGTATTTTTTCTGTCCAAATAGAATTTTAATTTTAAAACACCCTCTAGCAATTATACCTTCCGAATTCTTTAAGGATGGTTCTATCCAGGAAAATTTTAGTTCCAAAACTGCATAGTAGAGCTCTGTGTTTCTTTCTATATAGCTTATGTTTTGAAAAAGCTAGAAAGACATAATATATTTAACTAAAAGCCAGTCATGGAGACTGAAGCCAGCTTCTGAAGGTGAGTTTTAACTTTTAATAGTCGGTTTAAAGAGAAGCTGGCATAAATATTGGGATATCGCTTTGCATTTTTAAAAATTGTCAGTCAAATAAAATATCCTTTAAATTGTGTGCCAAGTGTATTTGATGTTTAAGGGTAAAACAAGTGATATAAAGATATGTTTGAGCAAATTTAAGAAGTGTAATTATGTCTCCCTCCATCCCCAAATACTTATTTCTGGGCAGACTTTACATTGAAGGTTTTTTTTTTTCCTTCTGCTTATGTTTGGGTGACTGTACTTGAGGTTAGTGCCTTACCTTAGGAGGTGGTTATTTTGTGTTGTTTCATTCAAAGACTAATGTTAATTTGATCCAGTTTGTTTCATTCCTCAATTTGATGACCTATTTAAACTCATTCTTTCTTTAAATCAAAAGAAATAAAGGTCTAATTCTAAGTCCAGTTTTCATCTTGCTACAGTTTCCCATGATATTTCCTGTTTCCAGACTATTGTTAGTATATCTGGTAAATGTTCCCTTTTCTTCTTTACTCTTTCTTTGGGATTTATGGATTGATTAAGCTTCAAAACCATAAAAAAATCTTTATTGAAAAATTTTGAGGAGGTGTGGCTTAACACTGATTTGTCAGTAATGATTTATTTCTTTATCTGGAAAATTAACGTGTGCTGTTTGTTTTTATATAGTTATATGTTACATAGGACTTAAAAAATGGCAAATATTTTAATCAGTTTTGCTAGTTCTTAAAGACTGTTCTGGGTTTTTAAATCTTTGTCTTTTCCTCTGCTAGTTTTTGAAGGAAAAAAAGAAAAAGCTTGGTATTTTTTACTCTTCCCCCCCTTTATGTCTATGCTAATGATTATTTATGCTTTTAGCATATGGTTTTTGGATTAAGGCAGGAAATTGCCCACCTGCCCTTTCCCATCCTTTTTTTTTTTTTCTCTCTCTTTTCTTTCTTTTGTAACAACCTGACTATCAAGGCTGTGTTGTAACTTCTAATACCAGTGCTGAAAGTTGATACATGGGAACTTGTTCCCTAGCACTCGGCAGGTTGGCGTCATGTTAGGAATTGCCTGTGATATACCGTGGGATATACACAGATGCTTTCGCTTACATATTTATAGCTTGTAGGCTGCAGAGTTTTTGGGAGAGATCTTCTTAACTGTAACCTAATGTGGGAGAGGCACACAGTCCATGGGAATTGTATTGTATAGGCATGGTTGGACTCCAAACAGTAGCTCGTGGAGGAAGCAAACAGATCAGATGGATGAATTTCTGCCCTACTTCCATGTGACTGGTGCTGTTAGTGCAGGAAAACTCCTGCAGCATGGTGGAATCATTTCGTCTTGCACATCTGAGATGACCAACAGTCACTCCAGAAGCTGCCATTGAAGAAGAAAGCTTTTTCCTAGACTGATCAGAGGTACTTTCTTCAGCCCTTTGATGCCATAATACATAAAGTTGCCTGTTCCAGTGTAGAAGCCAGTTGCCATCATTGTGCAGAAACTGGATACTGGCGACTGCTGTAGTTCCATGGCAAACTAGTTTGTTGCTGAAACTGGTGGTTGTGAACGTATGTTTAAAACTGGTTTTTATCAGGCTGTTTAACTGCAGACTGTATGTCAGCATGGGCGACCTGTGCGATGAGACAGTCCTGAGGAGACATGGCATTTAATCACTGGAAGAACCTGAAACTGTTTTCACTCCCACTATTACAGCCAGCAGTGGTACCTGCTGTAGCATGCTGTTGTATTGGGGCCCTTCTTCTTTTGCTGTGACCCTTGATGCTGATAACTTGGACCACGTGGAAAATCAGGATGTGTGCTTACAGACTGTAGAACGGCAGTGAAGTGTGCCTTTGCGTGGCTTCGTGCAAATTGCTGCCACCTCCTGAATTGTGGGGATGGCATCTGTCTAAATGATGCCGGTCTGCCCTAGCCTGTGCAGTGTCTGCAGATGTTTGTGTCAGCTGGGCCCTGGTTTCTGACAGGTTCCAGGGCTGATTCACACAACAGGAAAATTCCCCCTCGTTGACGTGAACCTGGTTGGAAGAGAGATGAGGATTCAGTATGTGCTCAGTCCTGCTGCCTGCGTCACTTTTAATGGGTGATGTAGTGCTCGCGCCTGTGTATCGTGGGATGTAAGGCAGAGAAGCAGCAGAAATTTCTGGGTCCTGCTTGGCTTGTTTTGCATTGTGTATATTTATAAAACTGGACACCTTGGTGAATAATACGTGAAGGTTATTGTGTGTCTTGCGCAGTGTCTATTTTGTTGGCCAAGGTTTGATTTTCATGCTTAAGTATCAGTGTAAATGTAACTGAGTGCTGAATAGGATGCCTTTTTATTCGGTCGTATAGGTTTATTGTTTCCAAAACACTTTTAATTCTTCTTTCTGCTTTTTACATGGGGAAAGCAAGAAGTGTGGAAGTGTTTAAAGTTCACAAACACATGTAAGGAAAAGTTTCAGAATCATTTATTCAGAGCTGAATGATGAAAAATATGAGGCCTAATCCAGGAGAATATAGTACAAGCTAAAGCCTGTAAAAATACAGCAAATGACTGTGTGTTTGTGAATGTGTGTGTGTTCATCTAAGAAACTGCAAACATTCTTCTAACAATTGTGATGCCTGCAGGCTAATGATTGTCTTGTTTCCTCCCCTATTTTCTCATACATTTGGTGAGCATTGGATAGTGAAACAATGTTATTTATCCCTGCAATATAGAGGGGTCTAAGTGACTCACCTGCATTTTTTCTTTCACTGATCAATGATATGTGGAGGTGATGGAGGAACAAGGCTTAAAGGTTTGACCTAATTACATGTCAGAAATAGGTACTGCGGGAAGCGCATGTACATTTGTGCTTGTGCTGCAGTATCTATTGCCGGCATGTGGCCCACACCATTGCAGAGAAGCACGTTCAAATGTCAGAGCTGGCTTAGATTTCCAGAAGCTTGCCTGGTCGTCCTTTTCAGTCTTTCCTTCCATAAACCTTTTATAAACCTTCCCTTTTCTTTGCTTCCATGCAATTGCATCCCGACTGGGGCACCCTGTTTGCACACCTTTTTGCTGTGTGATCTCTGGCAGTTCCTGTGTACTGAGGCAGCTAGGTGGTACGGCTACCCTTTCAGACCTCAAAGAGCATGTGAAGAAGGAAAGTTAATTTGTTGCTTTATAAATGAATGAATTAATGGCTTCATTACTTCTTCCTCACTAGGCCACAATGTTATATGCCCTTCTGTCTCAGCAAACTGGAGAGATCAGCTAAATGTTTAGCAAGACAGTAATTGATAACATCATGGTAATTTTTCCCCCTGTTAATGGGCACTAAAAATTTATTTTCATTTTTATAACTTGAAAATGGGATCTGCCTGCCTGCCAGTAATACGATGTTGAAGAGGAGGATAATTCAGAGGCTTTTAGAAAACTCTTGAGTGTTTTTTTTTTCCAATTATTATTCTTTATTTTTAAAATGGACATGAAAATTTTGGATTTCTCTGAATAGTAAGATAGTGATGGCCAGGCCAATAGATGGACTATGTCTCTTTGTGCAAAAGAGAGGTTTTGTTTTATTTTGTGTCTTGTTTTTTTGAAGAACTTGGTGACTGAACAATATTAAGGGAGAGGGAAACCTAATTAGAGTTGTATTTGAAAATCTGTCCTAGTGACTTGCCTACCAGGCTACTGGAATTTCTGCCACATGCTAAGGTTGCGAATTTCTCCTTCTAGGAGTGATGAAAGATACACAAACCCAATGGAAAGCTGTTGAAGTATCATTTTGCTTTTAGCTACAGACCTCCTTCTCTTAGTCTTCCTTCTCTGAACAACCACAAAGGAAAGGCAAAAATCCTCGTTTAGGTTCAGACTTTACTTTTGACAGAGTCCATAACTGAAATCTGCAGGAATTGTGAATGTTCAGCAGGACTTTGTTGTAGCAGGGTGATGGCAATCAAAGGCATCTATCTAATGAGTACTGAATCTTCTGCTATGAGAATGTTAAATTCAGACTTCGAGAGGCACGCTTGCCATTAATAGTACATTATTTAAAAAATAACGATTGAGTATAAGCAAACTGAATATAAACAACTGGTTCTCTAAATAAGGTGTTTCAATCATTGCCTCTGTTCCTTCATTTTTTAAAATTTAGATTTCTCAGAGGACTAGATTAAAGGAAAGGGAAAACCAAAATCAATTGTATTTCAGATCTGCTGTCTGAAAGGGCAGAACTCCTATGGATGTGTTTGGAAAGGACTGTTCCAAAAGCTGGAAAAGGAATTACCATTTTGGAGTTACTGGCACTTACTATTTTTAGAAAGCTGACATCCTGCATATGGAAAAGTATGTGAAACTACATTTTAGCGTGAAGACTTGTAAACCATAAGATCTTACAGGCTCCTAATTTCAAGATGAAGAGAGTTAAATTATAGATTAGAATAGTATCTATGAATACTTTATCGCTCTCTGAAATTTTGCTCTTTGCCTTTGTTCCTTTTGCCTTTCTCTGTAACTTCTTTCCTCTCTACTATCGAAGTCCTCTCTGTTCTTCAGACTGCACTAATTCTTTTTACATGTGCTAATAATATGGGCACATTGCCTTAGGCCTCAAATTTACAACCCAATCATTTCAAGACCCCATTGAAGGTTTACCCTTCTTTGTTTTAAAAAGTTCCCATGGACTCAGTTACGCAAGGTTACTCAAAACCCTTTTTCTCTGCTTCCCTTGAGACTTTTTTTTTTCCCCAATATAATATTGGCCCTGTTTCCGTTGTTAACAACATTTCACTATTTTTAGGATGAATGACGTTTATAAGTAAGAAAAATGTTTGAAGTAGCTCTCAAATTTCATTCAGATCTCTATTTTCTCTATTTTAAATATAGCCCCTCATATTTATTTCTCTCAAATATCTATGTACTATAGTTTTGACTTCTTTTTTTTTGTTTAATATTTAGTGCCTGACTCCACACTCTGTTATACTAGCTTTTTAAAATTCTGAATTCTTGATGCAAAATGATCTACACAGATTCAGATTTATTTTTCTGTTGCGTACCTGATAGGAGGAGAAGGGAATAGAAGGATAAGGAGATGAGAGCAAAGAAAGATTTATTCTGAAATAAGATTGGACTTAATTGTAGAACAACTTAAGCTTGATTATGATCATGATTTTTTTTTTGTTTGTTTTTGCAAGGCTGATAGCATTATACTTTTTGCAATTCTTTTCTATGTTGTTCTGGGACAACTTCAGGGTTTCCCATTGTTGAATTGCAAACCCCTATCTTGAGAAAATAAGAGGCAGCAAGAATGTTAATTGTTCTTCAGAGAAGTATATTCCATCTGCATGTCTCTCCCTAGTTCCTCCTAAATATGCTGTTGTATTCCTGCCTAGGCAAAACTCAGGTTCTGATTTGAGGGTTCAAAATGAAAGTGAAATCTCTGTAATGTAGATGTGCTTCCTGAAGCTACTTCTAAGGCTCCCACCATAAAAAACAACCACATCTAATTTTAAGTATCCAAGTAAAATATTTGTCTTTGAAATTTTTTAAACATCAAAAACTGTTCAATTCTCCCTAAAGCACAGTCTCCAGAAAATATTTCTGATATATTCTGATATATTCTGAAAATATATTCTGATATAAACAATATGACTGTGATTGTGAAAGTTGTGAGGCACTAACTTCACTGGGCAGTTTTAAATTGAAAGCCAGGTCTGGCTGCACACCTATTCAGCTGCACACCTTTGCTGATAAATGAAGTTGAGATGATCGTAGAGTCTGATATCACAAGATGGACCTGTCTTCAAGCCTGCACCTGACCACTGTGCCTGGCCAAACAGCTACCATGGGTCGTGGTTTGCTCCACGGTGATCAAGTGATGGTGTTGGTCTCCGGTCCTACCTGGAAAGGTGTGTTCTGCAAGAGCAACCAGGATTTGTAGACCTCCATTGCTTGTCACCATCAGAGCATGCAGCTGAGCTACAGCTGACCTGTGTCCTGCCATTCTGTATTTGTGGAGCCGTTTCTCAGGCCATACCAGGTCCTGTCTCTGGCTTGCTGCCTCAGAGAGGGTGAATGCACACAGAGAGTCTTTCTGTCAACTTCAATGGGCACTGGGTCAGGCCTGTGAAGTATCTCATGGTCTTAAAAGTTCCTCGTGGTCATCATTTTAAGCATGTGCGTAATGCTGCACTGGACTTCAGTTAGAGGTCCTTAACTGCACAGAGAATTTGAAGCAAAAGTAGCAATCCCATGACTAGTCTGTTGCTGTAAAGGTCAGTGAAAGGATTTAATACCAAAGGATATATATTTTTTTTGGTGGTGCATACAGGTGATTTTCATTAGCACTGGAATAGCATGTTCAGAGAGGTAAGACAATGTAAACAATAAAACCATCAAATGCAATATGGTTATTATGCCCTGCATTCCCCTTCCAGTGCAAAGTACAGCATCCTTGTGTTTTCAGTGTAATGCTCTTTGAAAGAATGCGTACAAGTTCAGAGGTCATCTGACATTAGCTCTGATGAACTGTATTGCCATAAAAGCAATCATCCACGTCACAGAGAAGCAGTCTCAGAAAGAATCCAAGAGACTAAATGTGAATGCTTGCCTCATTTTTATCCTGACAAAATGTTTTTACCTTTTGGACATGGTGTTTGTTTATTCTGTCTCGTGTGCTCCTATCTTCTTGGGTTTCGATAAACCTCCGGCATGGGATATTGAGAATTTAATGTTTCACTTCTTTTCCCTGAGGTCACAAGTGAGGGAGCAATAACGTTTTTAGGCAGAAATGAATTTCTTTAAAAGGGGACCTAGTTAACCTATTGCAAATTATTGTTTCTAATACCTGCCTTGGTGCGATTCCATGAATTTTGCATCTGTGTGCTGTTTGATATAGGAGTGGAGGATTGAGCAAATATAAAATATTAGCACTATACCATTAGTACTTAAGGCATAATAAAACTTACTGTGGGGGAAGGGACTAGAAGAGAAAATAGGGCAGTGCCCTGGATTTTCTCATATAATTGTGTTATTTGGTATTTACTTGCCCTGGGTGAGAGTTCATAAAAAAAGTGAAAGGGGCAAAGAATTTGTGTCTATATGCATGTAAGATTACTGGCAAGGGTATTTGTATGGTGACTGCCCTTACATCCATTGATGTTCATGTTTCTGTGGTAGCCAATTTTCACCCTCTCAAAAGTAGAAAAAAGTTACCTTTCCTATGAAATTTGCAGAAAGATGACAAAATTATGATGAAATTTGTAGTTTTTCCTGTCTTGTCTACTGTAGAAGTTTTCTCCTTTGTTGACAAACATAAGCAATAGATACTCTATGTGCACCTAAGTTCTGTTCAGCGATACTTAAAGTAGTTTTGCTGTTGTGCTTGATGCTTATTGTTAATTGATTGTTTTCTGTACTGTGGAATAAAACCACACTTAATGGCATTTTCTTTCATTTGCAACTGCACTTTTTTCTTTGTCTGAGCAAAATGTGGCTGATGATGCCTATCTTTGCTTGAATGCTGCACTGTGATCTACAGAGATTGCAAAACTGAAATACTTTTACCAATTTGGTTTGGTTTTAGTATTCACCAAAACATGCCAGAGCACGTAAAATCGGATGTAGGGTTTGGTCTGAAGAGCTCAGAAGGAGCACACAGGTGCCGCTTGCCCAATGTGCAGCATATTTAAACTCAGCCCTGTTTGAAGTGATACTTCTATAAACCAGAACTTTTGAAAAGTAGAATTGTCTTTAAAACAACCACATGGCTCTACATAATAAACTGTGGTAGGGTTCAGTATTTTTATTAGCTAACTACATGTTTGCTGTGCTGAGAGAAATACTTTTGGAACACACACCTGAGTTTATAACAAAATCCATTCTGTATTTCTGCCATGTGAAAAGGAGGCACAGCTGGGGGTGGGTAGCAGAATGTGAAAGGAACCTTTTCCAATTGCTTGTAAAGGAGTTTGAAGTTTATTTTTTGAGTGAAGTGGTTAGTTGAGGAGGGAGCTTTGCAAGTTCTGAGCTAGACAGGTTTTCCTATTGGTTTACTGAACCTGAAAGAGACACTGATTTATAGGAAACATGTCTTGCAAGTTCCAGTTCTTGGCTTTCACTAGATGCAAATGTCATAACATGCACTTCTTACTAAATAAGACCACCATCTGCAAACATACCCCTGTGGAATTCCTTAGGCATCCTACAGAAAAATGTTCTTTTGTGTACATCTTCCTTTAAAAGAAAGCTTTATCTCCAGAAGCATCACTTAATCATTTTGCTAAAAACCTCCCTGTTCTTTGTAAAATTCATGGAATAGAAACCAAAATCTGAATAAACGATAACCTGCTGAGCCACTGACGTTCACTGTTGTAAATGAAGCTCTAACTTTGTTTTTTATCTCCAACAGACAAACAACAGAAAGGTGAATTTGCCTTAGAGGGCTACACCATCAGAATGAATAATAGCCTTCGAAAGGATGCAAAGAAAGATTGCTGTTTTGAAATCTCTGCTCCTGATAAGCGCATTTATCAGGTTGGACTCTTTATATGTTGACTTGAAATTAAATTGATAAAGCCGTTACAATTCCAGTTACTGAATTAACATTTCAGTAAAACAACTTTCACTGACATCTTAATGAAAAAAGGAAACCCTTGCTTGCTTATATCATATATTCATATATTGGGGAAAAATCTGATTTGAAATATGTATGTGTGTCCTCCAATATCTTGTTGGACAAGAGCAAGGAAATCTATCATCTTTATCTACTGGTCATTTCAATGTTAGCATTTTAATAGCTATTGTATAGTATGTCTGTGATTTCTTGGACGAATTAAATAATATAAAAAAAAGTTGAAATTTATACCAGTGTTGAATACATATTGTATTGGTCATGGCTTTGGAAGGAAAATCTACGTAAAGGCACATATCAGCTTTGCAATTCAGAGATCTATCAGCTAGACATCAATATGGAATGTAAGTTTAATAAGTTTTAAATATCTGAGATTGCAGTTGAAAGCCAGTTAATTAAGCTGTCAGGTAGTGTGTTGGAGTCTGACAAGAACATTTTTAAGAAAACTGTACCCAGCAGTCTAAAGAAATTCATGGGTGTCTTCTAATTGTCAAGGGCAAATTTTGTTCGTCAGTTCTGGCTTTGACATTGATGAAGAGAAGCAGCTTTTTTCTGCACAGCTGCCAGCTGCTGATCAGAGTTTCAAATCCATCATCCTCTCCTTCAATTACGTAAATTTGTCAAAATTAGCTGTACATTATAAGAAGCATCCTTGCAAGAAAAGTACCATAAGACATGAAAAGAATTACTAATGCTTTTTTGAGGAAGTGAGGAGAATGCTACAGTCTTTTTATTTTTTTATTGCTAATGAAATTGTAATTGTGTTTTTGTCATTACTGCTAGTAGTTATTAATAAACATTTAACAGTTTACAGCTGCCACTCCCAAAGAAGCAGAGGAATGGGTACAGCAAGTCAAATTTGTGATTCAAGGTAAGTCAGCCAGTGAAGCAGTAGCCTTTATTGCCAATACTGCTTAGTGATGGTGATTTGGTCTATTAATGTATCTGTCACGTTTGTATATGTAATATTCTTACTTGTCCACGTTTTGAATAGCGAGTCCTGGTTTTCAGTCATGTTTTAGCTTTTATATGACCTTTGTCCTTTTGTAATATTTCTGGTTTTCTCCAACAATAGTATTTAGCTCAAAAGTTTTCTCAGATGAACATTATAAGAAAATTAGCAGAATATACTGTAAGCACCAGGTCATAAAATAATTGTGTTTTCATTTTGCATGAATTTCTGCTTAGGCATTCTTTTCTTGTAAATGTTAACTTTTTGAACTTCTGTTATGTAGATATGGAATCTAATACTATTCCTGAGGAAGAGGAAGAGGAATATGATGACGTTGGACAAGTGAACAGTGAACCAATAGATGATAGCATTTATGAAGAAGTTAAAGGTATTTTTGAAATTTTTACTTCGTGACTTGTGATCATTTTTTCTTCTCTACTTCTAGTTAACTCTGAGCGGCTGAAAGTAAGTGTGTAAAGTAACATGATGAATAAGATACTTACACATTTCCAGTTCTGCTATGACATTGAAAAAAAAAGTCTTCAACCAGGTCCAAGTGAGAGCAATTCAGTTTTCTTTAGCAGGGGCATCAAAATATTGCAGAATGTGTAAAACTGGTCTCAGGGGACTTTGGGCTCATTAACATTCTCTGGTATGCAATTTTTTTAAATTAAAAAATTGACTTGCCTCACAGCCTTTTCCACCAACTTGCCCACCATTTTTTTCTTTATTCATTTTGTCATTTGTATTAAGCAGAAGTTCGCTATCACTCCGTACGTTATCAGCTGCTGCCTTATACATGGTACTATAATCCTGCAAGAAAGCAGTGTTTTGGTTTGAATGGGCTCTGGAGATGAACTGTAAATAAAGCAACAGGAGTAATGACGCTGTTTTGTTTCATATCTTCTGGCATGACGATGATTATACAGAAACTTTTACTTTCTGATGTGGGCAAATGATTATGCCTGTGGATGTCCAAGTGTATCTATCCGATGGCAAAACAAAGTAAAAAGAGCTTGGCAAAAGCTTTGATCATAGACGTTCAAGTTTTAGGTGAAAGGTGGTCGGTTTTGGTTATATTTTAAGAGGCTATGAAAAAAAATCAGATTTTCAGTTGCCATTAGCTAAGAAATGGTATTTTAAAGTGGTATGACAATTGATAATCACTTTGTATGTTCTGCACCTCTTGCTGTTTCAAGCAGTGCGATTGTCAGCGATAACTTGAGAGGAAATAGTTGTGTCACGTGATGCTGACTAACTCTCTGTGTCTTTTAGGCTGAATATTCTGACCATTGGAGAAAAGAACATTTTATAGTACACCTTGGTTTTCATTTTAAGGTCATTTCCATGAACCAAGGAAGCAGAGAGCATGAGTGGTTGGTGAAACTGATTATTGTAAAATTGTAGGTGCGCTCAGTTCTTTAAGCACCTTTTATTTTGGTTGGTGTTTGGTTGTTTTTTTGTTTTTTGTTTCCATTGCTTTGAATCAGCACAGAATACATGTTCTACTGAAATGGGGTGTCGTGTGTCATGCATGCTCAAAAACTCTTCTGCAGTGAATATAAAAGCTACATGACAGGGCTTAATCTTCCAGCTAGGGGATACAGCCAAACCTTATTTCAGTGCTTGTTAGATGCTGAGGCTCTTATAGGTGGTGATCTTGGATGCTTGTTTATGCTTTTGTTAAAGAAGCTCTAGATGTGTCCTGGGGTAAATTACTCTTTCCTGAACTTATCTTACCTGTTCATTTGAATCTCAAAGAATAAGATCCGGAGCAATAACACATACTGGTAGAGGGACAGTAGTTAATATATGCTTTGAGTTCTTTGCTTTGAGCTCTGTCTTCAGAGAATTGCTGCCTTGCTATGATTCTGCATGAATTTAGAGTATTTTCACGTAGATCCCATTTTTATGTCTTTTTCAGGAACTGTTGACTCCTAATATGGCTAATAAATCTGAAATGTAACAGAACAGCTGTTACAAAGAAAAGATAGTTCTTCTGTTATTCAAGAAATATAGTTTCAATTTTTAGTTAAATGAATTTCTTTCACCATGATCTTGGAATGGTGCTTCATTTTCATGTTATCAAGTAGGAATTATCTTTATCTCATGCTTTCTCCACCTTGTCTGTTAATAAACTTTTCAGAAAGGACCATCTTACCTTGTGCAGTGGTGCTCTTCATTTTGTCTGTGATGTGTTGGCATAACTAAGTATAAATAAAGCATAAATTTGCAATAGATTTTAGGTGATTAAAATGTCTATTTCTCTTCCATAAATGTGCTTTAATAGTAATTAGCTTAAATGGAATTAAAAACTTACGGCTTTGATGCCTTAGAGCAGTCCTCCTTTCTTAATCCGTAGCGTATTGGAGTCTTAGGTGAAATGCTAGTTGACAAACCTCGCAGGAGCAGGTCTTATTTGGTTCTTGTATAGCTGTTCATCTAAACTGGATGGTAAAAGAGCATACTCCAGTTTGGTCTCATCTACCTTAATTAGGCCTGATTGGTTGCATTTAATTCCAGTTGGCTGTCCTTTCTGTTTTCCCAGGTTAGTGAATTACTCTTTCTTACTTTCATGATCCAAGGGTGGAGCATCGTTATCCTTCCTCTTGTCTGACTTAATAATATAGAACAAATAAGGAATTCTGAATGCCTGTTAAGAGAACAGAAAAAAAGAGAGTTACTTGTACAGCTGCAAAACTATGCTAAGCTCTGGAATGCAGAAAGCAAATATATTTAGATCCCTGTGAAGAGGGAGAAGAAATTAATTCTCATTTTGTTTTTATTCTCAAAGCATCTTCATGTTAGCGGCTTCTGATCCTCTCTTTCTGCAGATCCACTAGCTTTATAAATATTGAATTTCAGGTGCGCCGCTCATTGTATCTTGTTATTGTTTATTTGGCTATAATTTACAATTTCTTAAGTAAGAAAATTTTGTGTTTCTGTGGTTCTGTGGTATTTTTTATGTCAACATTTCAGAAGCAAATGAAACCAGTTTGTGATGCAGTCCATTTGGTAATATTTGGTTTGGTATTTGAATAAAGAGTGTTTGAATTAAAAAAAGGATATGGAAATTTTTGCACACTTTTGAAAACTAGGATTTTTTGAGAACTGTTGCAGTAATCAGGACTGACTGATGCTGTATTCTCCAGTTATCTCATTGCTTAGCTATTTTTTTTCCACCAACTTGTGGCAGGAGACAGCGTAGATGAATTTTCCAGGCAGGAATCGGATAGCTTCAAACCAGTATTCAGAATAGTCACAGTCTATTAACCTATTAAAAGCACAGATTTCAGTTTCAAATTCAATTTGTCTGCTGGCAGGAGGAGTGGGTTGATAGTTGGAGGGGGTACAAAGAGAGGTGGGAAAAATAATCTTTTGATCTGTTAAGTCACTTTCTTCTTTAGTAGCATGTACAAATTCCTATTTACCATAGAAGCATAATTTTCCTGGTTTTCAGTATTAGCTGGTGTTTTACGTGCTTATTCAAGTAGAGTAAAAAATGTCAGAATTGCCAAAGATTTCCCAGCTTGTAAAACCTTCCTTGCAAGATTGTTCAGGAAGAGAAACCTTTATACTGTCTTCAACAAACAAAATGTTTGTCTTTTTTGTTTCTTAATAAAAACATGGAGGAAAACTTTGTTAAGCAAAATGAAAAATATTGTAAATAAAGGCCCCTTTTTGCTTAATCAGATATTTATTTTCTACCTTGATACACGTTATGTAATTTGCAGTCCGCAGCTGGATATTTTAAGGTGTGACATAAAATAACTTGTAAAAATATTAAATAACTGTGTAGAACTACCTAGAAGCATAGAGTTTCTAGCTTAGTGGTGTTTTAAGCAGCAGACTTGTCCTTGTCACAAGAGTGAACGCTTGTGGCTCTAAAGATGATGCCATCTGTTACAGCCCTTGACTGATTTTTTTTTTTTTTCTTTTCTTCTTTTATTAAATCAGGGTTTGTGACATAATTTTTAAGGGCCTTCAGTATGATCTTCTGTGGTTTCACATCTGTATGGAGCACATACCCCAAACTGCAGTGCTAACTACTGCCTGTCACCTTGATCCTTCCTACAACCTCAACAGTTTGTGTAGTGTCTACAACACTCCTGTACAACAGGAGGAAAGAGGTGTTAATCTGAGCTAACATGCTTAATTTTCAGTCTTGTGTTGTCTTTTTTCTTCTGCTCTCTTTCTGCTCACAAACCTGTGTTACAGCAGTAGTTTCCATGGTGTACAGTATAGTTTCCATGAAAATGATTCCAAGGATAAGGTTTGATTCTTACTTTGGTGGTGTTTTGTTGGTGCATGGAGAAAAAAACCTGCCCTTAAAGAATGGGTAAGGTTGGGTCTCTTCTCAGCCTGTCCATAATATAGAGAACTTTTGGGTGAGAGAGAGGTAAGGATGATGAAATTCAGTGTTGTGGTGATCTCTAGTCAGGGGAACTGCTGTGCAGAATTTACCTAGCCAGGAACTAACTTCCATCGGTTCTTAGTTTACTGTAGATTAAATCTGAGGATTGATTCAATCTCAGATTGGGACATGGCTCATGGGAATGGAAAGCTTGCTTTTGTTTTGATTCCTGCTATCAGTCCTCAGTTTGGTCAAGCCCAGGATTCTGGCCGATAATTGTGTTTTGCAGTGTATTGGAAGCATAGCTAGGGAAACTAACTAAAACAGCTCAGGAGAAGGTAAATGGCTTAAGTTTTATCCAGTAACAAGAGTGCTATGCAAAGAAATGCCTTTTAATTTGTTTACTCAATTTAAACAAGGTCTTTTAAATAGTTTTACAATTCTATTGATATTTCGGAGCTTATTTCTGACATTGAGAGTTAAGATAGGAAATGATCATCCTGTCTCTATCTGATGGTTGTCCCTTTAAGCAGCTTTGTGGCTTTCATTTTTTCTAACAGTTAACCTCTGCAGTTAGGCACCATAATGTAATATTCTCCTCATCTCCTCTTGCTACTGGATTGCTTGAACTCTGAAGAAGCAAACTTGTATTTTGATGGTGTACTCTTTTCATGAGCATGGAGGGAGGGAAAAAAGAATGTGATCTCATTTACCTCTTCTTGGGCAGAAGGAAGTTATGATTATGTAGTAGAGTTTGAGTGTAAGTTTGATCTGTCACAAACACCACAGCAAATATTTGTGTTCTCAAAATGTGTCAGATGTATTTACTTTTTGGGACTAGAAGTGAAGATTTCACAGCGCTGTGTTAATGAAAATGCCTTTTCAGGACACCTTTGCTTATTTTAGAGTTTTCAATATGTCACAGTCAGCGTCTGCGGGCGCAACAAAGCATTTGGTGTCAAGCTTGTGAATTACAGCTGTATAATCAAGTTTCTAAAACCAGTAAGCTAAAATGAAGGAACTGTTAATTGGTTATTGTAAACCTGAGCAGTAGGTTTAAGTCAGCAGAGACACGAGTGTTTATGGAATCTGAGACGTTACCTGTGATCATTGCTGTTAAGTCAGTATATCATGTATCCTGGTATATTGTCCAAATTCCTCCCAGCATCTGTTGTTTGCCTCAAGTAGTTATGGAATTCTTTACTTCTGGTGCACAGAAGTTCTATATAATGCTGATATGCTATCAATTTTTTTTTTTTTTTCCCACAGAAAGAATTCTAAATGCTTTTAATTTGTAAATGAAGTGATTTCAAAATATAAAGTATAAGTAGGGAAGTAGGGTCTAGAGTGTTTGAAGCTGAAAAGACCGGATGTAACATAAACATTTTTGAGGACAGTACTAAAGATGAGTTTCCAAAATAATTGCTGAAAGTATTTCAAATAATTTCAATTAAAACATCTTTAAGATTCAAGAACACAGCAAGGGATTCTTTTCCTTTTACAGCATTGAACATTCTTCAAAACCGTATTTTCAAAGATTGGATCTCGGTGTTGTTAAAAAATTAGTATTTTCCACTTTGTTTAGCCATTGTGTTATTTTTGTATATGGTCATATCTTGCTCATAGGTAGAGTACCAGAATGAGAAGGGGGTGCTATGTGGCTTACTCAGTTTGCTGTAAAAAAAAAAGTAATTAAAATAATACAAGAGCAGTGAAAAGCAAATGTAAGCTACATTTTGGTGTCAGGGAATAGTAAAGATTTTTTTGCTGTCCAAAAATGCGTGATTTTTTTGTGTCTTGATCACTGGGATTTGGCGTCTGCTAAGTGTCTTTGACTACAGGCCAGACATGGAAATCATTGAAAAACAATCTCTTTCAACTGTGTATTGCTAAATCCCAACTGCTGTGATGAAATGGAGCTGTGTCTGAATTCTCTGTTACTCAGCGTTTTGAGGCAGTATGCTTATGGGATTTATATATACCTTGGAGCGTCCTTCAGCTAGCACTAAATGCTCTTGAGATGCGAGTTATGAATTCAGACAACTTTTTGTATTTAAAAACCATCCAGAAGGTGGTTAGGAACTTGATACTTGGACCTCAGCTTTTGTTTGCCGCAAGAGCTTGGGCTTTAATTTCAATTAATGCAGTCCTACAGCTAGAGAGGGAACCTTTTCTTTCTATTGATGTTAGGTATCAGTGATGGGAGAGGAGGTAAGAATCAGGTGTGGCTGAAAAGAATGAGATGTCCATTGAGTGGGAAGTGTAAATCTTTGGGAGGAAAAATAATTTTCATAGGCTCTTCAGTGTTTCTTATATTATTAACTTTCAGAAGTTAATATAAAGTGGTGGCCTGTGAACATCAGGTGGCCCATAGCTGTCAGGTAGCCCACCGTCTATGATGCAATTCAACCTCTGCTCCCCCATCACACACGCATTCACAAACGTGCAAGCAAGGAGGACAGTAAAAATTAATAATAACTGAGTATTCTTATTTAGCCTGATTTGTGAGTATATTCACTGATTGGACTTGGGGTGGGATTGTCCGCTGAGAAATACTCCTAGAAGAGTATTCTTTAGTAATGCACTTCTGCTGCAGAAAATTTGGTCATCTGTGAGATTCAAAGCAGTTAATTACAATATCTACAGTAAATGGAAAATATGTGCTATTAAGTTTAGGTATTTATTCTCCTCTCTTTGAACTGCTTGCAAGACTTCATAGTTTTCAGATGTTTTGAACTTCATAGTTTAAACTTCAGAGAGTTTACAAGTGGAGAAAATAGGAATGACCTTCGTGAATTTCTGGTCAACTGTTACAACAAACTGAAAGAGTTCATGTTGGAAAGGTTGTGTTTATTGAAGTCTTGGATTAGCAAAGGCTGAATTTTGTTTCTTTATTTCAGAGAGCAAAAAATAACAAAAATACCCTAAAGCCCAGTCAGACAAAAAACCCCCAAGAAACCAAACAACCCCTCCCAATAAAGAAGGAATAGAATTTTAAGTCTGCATCGTCTATTGGCATTTTGCAGCTTACTTGCTTAAAATTAGAAGACATAACTTAATAGCTAAACAGGAAGTATTTTTAAATAATACATTTTTATGCTTAAAGAACTCTTTGAAAAACTAATTAGCACTCAACTCATTGAAAGGGAATTTACTTACTGAAATAAGAAATATCTTACTGCGAGTACTGATCAGTTGTTTTTGTACTATTTTCTGTGCCACCAGCACTAAACAACGTTTGACACTATTGATTTGTAAAACCAGTCTGATGTGAACAGTATGTGACAGAAGTTGTTTGTTATTAAGAGATAGAATCCTGTCTCAGAAAAGCTTGTCATCCTGGTGAGACAAAATCGCACAAAGTAATTTTACTTGTATCATAGTTTTTTCAGTGTTGACTCTGTTGCTGACAGCTGGCTTCGTGTTAAATGTGAACAAAGCTTTGTTTATGCATGCATGTCTTCAATGTGTTATGGACCCAAAGTTCATTCTCTTGAAAGCAAAGTAGTTTTCTTTGGTAGCACTGTTTTTATCTAATTAAGAAGCAGTGCAATAATTCTAATGCAAAACATTCAGAAGAAACGTCTTGGTATGTGAGATAGTTTATTAACCATAAATGTGAGGAATTGCTGTGGTTTAGCAAGTTCAAAGCGAAATGTCAATTGTATTATGTATATTTATGAAAATAGAAATGTTGGGCTTGCTCTACTGCTTGGCTATAACTGTGATGAATACTATATAGATAGATCAAGGAACCTTTACTTTTTGAATTTGTGACAAATGACTGCATATCAGGCTATTAAAACCGTTAGGTAGAGGTTTTTTAAGAAACAAGAGCAACCAGAGGTTATATGGTGCCTCAGGCTATCGCTTCTCAACTTTTCTGGTTTCCACAAGGTAGCTATTAAAGAACCATATTTTATACAACTGGATTCTCAAATAAGACCCAACAAGGTGGGCTTTAAAGGCTGAATTAATCACTCTGTTCCTGTGGATACAAATTCCTTATTTGAATTTTTCAGCCTTAAGAAACACATCAGCATAAATCCTTCCATATATGTCTTTTCCTCTCAGTGTGCTTTTTATCAGCTACCCGCTTTCCTACCCGCTGTCCTCCAAATGGAGGAATTAGCCAAGCGAAACACTTGGCTTCATGAATTTTGCTGGCCGTATGCATGTATACGTAATTCGCTTGCGTGCTAGGAGTACCGTGTTTACAATGGATGTTGTGTTTAGGTTACACGTATACGAGGAAGCCCACACAGGAAAAGTCTGCCTCTTTCCTTGTCTGTACTGCTGCTCCCTGCACCGGGTTAGGAGTCTTCGAAAGAAGCAGGTTATTTGCTTCTAAGAAAAGAAAATGGTCAGCAGGGTACAGCTCCCAGACCACACAGTGGACCAGGCAGAGAGGGCAAGATGCAGCAGCCTGCTGTGCCCTGGAGTAGAGAGAGGGATGCTCCAGGGAACCGCAGGGTGCAAGCACACAGCTGAGCTTCAGCAGTGAACGGAGGAGTGTTTTCTTAAGGAGCCAGGAGAGACCGAGGAAAGCGTTTTGTTTTGTCTTGGCAAGCCTGTGAGGCTTGGATTAGACAGCAAGGTGGGAGGAAAATTTTCTCATCCAGAAAGGGGATGGTTGGCACAAGGGCTATTTAGTTTCTGTAATTTTTTTGAAGTCTACTTTTTCCTAGCAGATCTTGATTTTTCTCTGCCTAAAAACTCTTGAGTTTGCGTTCTAATGGAAAAATAGCTTAAGATCTTGGGAACTTTTCATATCCTTAGGGAAGAGGTTCCAGTACTTCCGTAGTTGGTTTGTGGAAGGGTTTTGTCTTAGCAGTCTGTAACAATTACTGCGTCCTTGGATCTTGAAGACAACTGTGAGTAAAACTGGGAATTAAAGGAAGGAATTGCATTTTCACAACAAAGCGCTGTCTACAGAAAAGCCCATGGATCCTAGCATGAGGGTCATCCTTCCATTGTTCCAAAATACATTAACTGAATTTATACTTGCCTCCATACCTGTCTCAAATTTATTTCCTTAAGAAGTAAGGCATCTCCATTACTAAATGTTGAACAGTAGTTTCAGATAATTCAGCAAACGAAAGTTCAAGATGGATATGATTTTGTCATAATCTCCGTATGGGTCATAAGACCCAATTTCTGGTTCAGGCCTCCAAATGGTGGCTCTTAAAGCGTAACTGGGACTGTGTTGTGTCTCTGGCATGAGAGCTGGGTAATCCAAAGTACCAGCTGTGAGGGAATTCAAGTAATCTGGGACTCTGGGGCCCCTGGGTTTTTCTGAGGTCCAGCTGCATGCCAATCCTGCAGTAACATGGTGAGCTGCCTGGGGTGCAGTTGTCATCTCCTGTTTAGGAACTATTTCCAGATCCCTGCTGCCCTACCTCATCTTCCTGGGGTGCACTGTGGTACGTGGCATGTAGAGCTAGTAAGATCTGACATCCAGAGCTGCTGGTCCCACTCTGGACCTAATGTATGAGGGGGTGGGGTGGGACAGTGTTTGTAGAAATGAATGTGGGAACGTTACCCAAAATGTGGTATGTGGAAAGAGTTTGTATTGGAGCTATAATTTTCTGCTTATTTCTGATTTAATGTGATTTATGTTTACTAGTGAATCATAACAAGAATATTTTTACAATTTATTTCACCCTTTAAGCTGGAGAAAAGATTGAGTGGAGTTGACATAATTTGATTTGATGCATGGGACATAAACAGTGAAAAGAGGCAGTGGTGTGGGTATGTTACTTTTCATGAAAATACCCAAAGGGTGAAAACTGCTGAATTTTTTTTTTTGTCAACGTGCAGTTAATGATCAACGCAGAGAATGCAAAAATGTCTTGGTAGAACATTTCTAAAGGAGTTAAGAGAAGCATCTGGGAGCCAGACTTTTCTTGTGGAAACATGCCAACGACTGTATTGTGTTTCCTTTTACTGAAGTGAGCTATGCTGAAATGCCTTGTCTTCTGTCCCTTTTTTGAGTAAGTTAATTTCTGAAATCAGACTATAAATTTGAATACTTTAGCCCTGCAGATTATTAAAGGATATTATGTGGTTTAAACAAGATGCTTTCTTTATGAATTCTATGTATGTAAATATTATGTCAAGTCAAATTTGTCACAATTAGGGATATGTAGTTTTCAGAAATGGCTTTTAAATTTAAATCTTGCTGCTGATCAACAAGTATGAGAAACTTTACGCGACACTTAGAGACTTTTTTCTAGCTATCATATAAATTTAAGCTTGAGAAATATAATTCCTGTACATAGTTGTCAAATAACACTGTAGTACAGAGTTATACAGTGTAGATCAGTTAATTGAACATTTGATTGCTAGATGTATTTATGTAGAGAACTATTTATATTTTCTATGTAGATTTTAATAGCCACCACATTTATTTTAGCAAAACATTTTAATAATAAGGTTTATAAAATGTCATGTTGAACACTTAAACTATTTACATAACTAAGAGCTGTTACGGGTTGAGAGAACAAACAAATTTATTTTAGTTACAGTGAGTTCACATAAATCTTTATTATGTTTATATATAAAGAATGCACTTATGTGCATGCCACACGTATTTAGGCAAGCAGTCTGTAGCACAAATTCCTGTGAACCTACAATACGGAATACCTACCTACACGGAATCAGCTTTAAAATTGTTTGTTTTGTCCGTTAGAACTACTAATTTGCATTCTGTCCATGAATTGCAACTACATTTTTGGGAGGGTGAGGGGAGACAGAGGAGGGAGCATCTTTTGTTAAGCATCTAAATACTTTAGATAAGCATGTAGAAACATTAACCAGAAGCTTTCCTTCACATTGTTGAGGCCTGTTAAGAGGAATATTTAAAATTATTTTATTCTTTCTTTAAATGTTAGAATATGGTTGTAGCTAAGACGCCTGTTGCCTCCATTTTGTATGCCAAATTTGAGGATTTAGGAACATTTTTAGAAGTGGAGCCAAAATTGTGCTTTTGTTGGAAGCTATCGTGAAACTTTACCTTCAGAGATGCTTCTGTTCAGGTGTGGAAGTTGTTATCTAATCTCTTGATCAAGAAGTATAGGTAACATTTAAAGAAGTGCCAATCAAACAAGGAATTTGTAAGGAGCTGGATTCTGAAGTCACTTACAAAATTTTCACCTTGTTTGATGGCTCATCAAATAATTTTTTGTTTTCTGAGTTTAATATATTCTGACCACTTTATTTAGCGTATAGGATTACACAATTCTGAGAGACTTGATTTCTGAAAACAAATCTCTGAAATAGTGATTTTAATTGTAAATACAAAATGTCTGTGAATATAAATATGGGAAAAGAATGAATGAGTTTCTGGAAGTGGATCTCCCTGTGATTTCTTTTATTCTTCATTATAATTATTGTGTGCATATCCATGATTGAACTTGTTTGTGATGACCTTTATCTTTTCTCTTGAGAAGAATTACTATTACCAGGTCTTTCTTCATGAGGAAATAAAAAGGTCAGTGCAAACCCCATCCCTTATTTCTATGCAGTGCATATTGCACTTTGGCATATTTGTATTGAATTTTATTAATAATGCTTAGATCCTAAATATTATTTCCAAAGAAATTTTGGTGTTCCAAAATTAGAAATTCTAAGTGGTCTTTCCCAGTACGTACTTATGCTTTTCCTGCCTTTTTTTACCTCCTCTCCTCCCAAGCTTGCTATTGGTGTGACCAAGATTTTACATACTTCTTTCTAATCCTGTCAGACTAGCTAATTGTTTTCCTCCTTTAACCTTAAATTGACAACCTGTTAATTCTTTTGCATCTGTGTTTGTCTAAGAAGAAAAAGAGAATGCAGAGAATGTAAAGTTGTTGCTTTTTTTTAATTGGAGGTTTTAAATTATTTGTTATTTGGAAGGCTAGTGCTAGGAACTGCACAACTAAGTTGATGGAGCTGTCACTCAAAACACGACTGAGGATTGCTTCTTTGCAAGGAGAGCTTCCAAGCAGGCATTCCAAGCAGGAAGCTGAGTGCACTAAATGTGAATATATTCATAACTAAACCCAGGAATTGCCTTGTTACCTCTGTGGATTGTTCAGTTGTCCTAATGAAAATGTTCTGTTCTGTCATTCAGGTGACTGAGCATGTTTTTCCTCCCATTGTGATACTTTGCTCTTAAAGCCAGAAGGGCCTTGTGAAGCCCTGGAAACAGCACCTTTCACACTAGCAACCTCTGTGTTTAGTAAATGAACAAAATTAATCTTCGTATGAATTGGCAGCAACTACAAAATGGGGCAAGGGCAGGAAAGCAAGATTACTGGGACACTTGGTTCTGGGGAAAGGAAAGAAAAAGAGGAAAGGTGCTAACATCTATTTGGGTCTTAAGAAGTAGGGAAGGCAAATATGAAAAGCATGCTCCTACATTTCCTGAAAACTTGGTGAAATTATGCCCAGTAGAGTGAGAAGATCCACTTTGGGAAAACTGTGGACAACCTTGCCAGCAGCGCTCGATTTTCTGTCTTGTGTGAGGGTAACTGTTTTTCCTCCAAGGACAGAGCTGTGTTCTTTGATCACTTAGTCTTCCTATTTCCTGCCCTAAAACATTATAAAAAATACTTTCTGCTAGAAGAATATTTTATTGCTTGTTTTTTTCCAGTAAACTAGTGAGAAGTCACATAGTATCTTCCTGCTTTTAAAACCAGGGATTTTTAATCCATTGCCCAGGTATGGTTCACGTGGATGTACAACAATATAGGAGAAATGCAGTGTCTTCTTCACAGATGTATTTAGAAAGATTTTTTTTTTTCTCAAACAGTTCTCCATACTTGCTCATTTCTCTCTAGTACTTCACTCTGTTATTACTCTTCATAGCAATAGTTATATGATCCAAACAACATTCTTCTGCGCAAGACTAGAAAATTGCAGCCTTGAAGTGTGTTTTGTATTTGTTCCTAGTGAGACTGGGATGTTTTTGGTTTACTTTACTCTTTAGTTTAGCAAATGCTGTAACTCCAAAATGCTTTTGTTAGGAAGGGAATGTTATATCTGGTTTTTGGTTTTGATTAAGCCAAACCATAACATATGCTTAGATTCACTGCGTGGTGTCACAGGAAGGTTGCTTTAAGAGAGATTTTTTTTTTTTTTCCTGCAGAAAAAAGCTAAGTGACTTTCCAGGACTCCGATATCACTTCCTCTCCTTCTCACCTCCTTTTCCTACAGCATTGATCCTGAGTTAATTTATGACAATATCTACTAATCTTTTCTGTGAGGATGAGGTGGCAACTTTTCCAAGGTCTTCTCAATAGGAGACAGGGCTTCACTTTGAGCTGAGATGGCTGGTTTGATTATTCAGATTGCTTACACAATTGGGAGCAATGGTCGTGGTGCACAGTAGCACCTTTTCAAGATACAAGCAGTGCCACTGAGAGGAAAAAACAAAGTGCAGGATTTCTCAAGGAATTCAGGAAACCTCACATCTGGAGACTTGGCAATGTGTGGACAAAACTGAGTCATTTTTGCTAATCCTGTTCGGTAAAGTCATTAGCTTCAGCTGTCTCATACGTGAACTGTTAAAATGCACAGACCCTTATAAACTGCTGCTGGATAGCTTAGCATGGAGTAAATACCAAAAGAAGCCAAATGCTGTTTCCTAGAAACTTGATCTAACTTTCAGAGTTAGAGCAGGGTGTTGGACTAAGCAGTTTCCACTGGCCCCTTCTATCTTAAAGTATTTCATGATTCTAGCTTTTCCACTTTCTACAGCCAGTCCTATTTATTTGAGGCCATTGGGAGGTCAGTACAGTCAGAGTGGTGCCTAATACTGAACTTCATTTACGCTAGAATTTAAATAATGGTGGTTTTCAAAAGCACCTTAGAACTTGGGCAAAAAGTGTTAGTTGAAGGTCCCATCCAGTTTAGCTGGTAGTATATTTGAATGAGACCTTTTACCTCTGTCTTGGACTCCGACTTGGATCACGCGTGTTGAAAGGAATTGGGGCTAGGGATTGACATGGGTTGTCCTCAACTAAAAGTGTTAATATTTTTCATTAAAATGTATTTTTATATCATTCGTAGCCTGGGTATCTCTTTCTGTGTTCTGTTGGAATACAATTCTGTATTGCTTGTTTCCCATCGTGTTTCTGAGTACAGTGGTGACTGTTTATTCAGATGCAGCTGCTGCTTCTGCTCATATTTTGATGTCATCTCATCTGTAATACCAGGTTTAGCCTGTCTGGATGACATGTTTCTGTCTCTGTCTCTTCTGCTTGTTGTGGAAATTGTTTTTTCACTCAAGCTTGTCATGCAGGAATACAACTTTTCTGTTTGAGATGTTGGGTGGGTGCTAGCTCGATCCGTGGAAGTAGGAATGAAATAAGAATTGTCATATGCATATGTGGGATTAGGTCAATTCATAAAATTATAAATCTGGGTGAGAAAAGGTCTTGACTCTTTCCCACAGCAAGCATTTATTCACGCTTGGAATTTCTTGTTTACATTTGAGCAGAGTCATTCTTTGGTAGCAAAAAAGCAGTGTGGAGGAGTGTAGCTATTGTATCTTTTACTACTTCTTGTGAAAAACAGTATAGACCCGTGACGTTAAGTGTCAGTAGAGGAGTTCTTGTATGCACCTTTTTGTCTGCATGTGTCTGTCATCTCTGCTGAGTACAAAGTAAAGACACTGTGATATATTTTTTACTTGATTATTTAATAATACAGGTATTTTTGTGGAGGTCTGTCTTACAAGACTTGTTTGTATGCTTATAACCTTCTGACACCACAGTGAAATTTCAAATGAAAATATATTAATGTGCATTACAAATGCGTGATTGCTTGTATCATTATGCACTGCAGTAATTTTTATCTAAACTGATCAAAATCTTCCAATGATTTTTCTAACAATATGTGATTGGAATAACAACTTCGCATGAGTTCCATGCTGCAGCCGAAAGGCATATAAATACAAGCTGTTTATTTGCAAGAAGCTTCCAGATTTGCAATATGATTGCTATGGAAACCACACAATGAAAACCTTATAACCATCTGTGTTGTTTGGTAGATTTTGCTGCATAGCTGAGCTGGTTTTGTTTACTGTTATTCAAGTGTTGAATAGAATACGTTAACCCACAAACTGGGATTATCTAAGAATAAACTAGTATTGTGCAGTGACACTGTGTCAAGAGACTAGAAGACAGTAGAATACCAATTAATAATGGCATTAAATTAGAGTCTAATGTAAAAAGATGGTTAAATAGTGTATTAGTAGAGGAAACTGCAAAGTTTATGCATATTTATCATGGAGATACTACATTCCATTGAAGGAATGCACTGTTCAAGCCAAAGGCTTATCTGTTTTATACTCAAGTAGTCTGATTCCCCAACCCCTCTTCAAGAAAAAGAAATTGAAAGGAAAAAAAAAATCAATGAATTAATGTAAAAAAACGCAGCTAGTGTAGAATTCATTGTTCACTTCTTATACTGTATGGATGGTAGAATCATCTATGATCAGGTGATTTTGTTGTTTTTTCTTCAGACTGCAAATTAAATAAATTATTTTCAACAGCTTTCATGAACTAACTGAAAAAACCCATAACAAATATAGTTAGTTCCTTGGTGCATTGTCACCACAAGAATTCTGTAAGGTTGGTTTTTTTTGCATTAGAGTCTCTGAGTACCATCAGAGTATGGAACATAACCTGTATCTCAAGGGTTCTTTGGGTCTACAGCTCTAGAAGTGTTCACTGGTTTGATTAGTGATGAATAGTCTCATTTTGACATAGTGAGAAGGTGGGAAAGAATATTTTCTTGCTGCAGTAGTGATGGTGTGAAGAAGAGATGGAGAGGAAACATTGTACCAGATTATTTAAAAGGTCCGTGTGATTCCTCTTGCACATTGTCTTAATGATATGGAACGACTTCTGTATTTTTTATCTTAATTTTTCATCTTTTGACTGTATTCCATGTTGCAAGACGAACTTTAGTACGTTGCATCTGACTACAGCCATAATTCCTGGGGTAACTGAGGTTGCTGTGTTTAAAGGCCATCTCCTGCACATAGTTGTTGCTTCATGACATAATACCAGAAAACGCTGGTAAGAATCATAGGTTCTTTTTTACCACCCTAAGCCAAGCCCCTTACATCTGCTCCACTGTGAGCGTGATTGCATTAGCAAGTACATCTGCTCCACTGTGAGCGTGATTGCATTAGCAAATAGTGTGGACCATTTAGAACAGATTCATAAAGCACAAGTTTGTGCCTAGGACCTGATGCTCGTGCTGTGCATGTTTCAGAGGAGGTTTCCTATGGAGTCACTTTAGTCTGGTTCCACGGACTGAATCCCTGTCAGCAGCTGGACCATGTTCAGTGTGCTTTGGGAGGGAGTATTCCAGTCTAACTGCACCTGAAAGTTTGTCCTCTCTGTGACAACTCTGTAGCGTGAAGCAAAGTGGGGTAAGTGGGGATGGCTGGGATCCATACCAGTATGCTAATACGGACAGCCTTTGTTCGAATTTGGGACCTTTTCAGTATTCAAGGAGCCTTGGTTCAGTCGTCTTCTCATCATCAGGTATGGGTCTGGTGAACTCCTGTTTCTAGACAGTAAGTTTTTCAGGAAAGGGAATGCAGATGTCTAAATTTTTCCATGAAACCACAAAACAATCTACATGTATTCAACTGCACCTTATGAAAAAATCTCTTCAAACCTCCTCTGCTGTTTCACTTCAGTTGAAATATCCTCTGCTCAGGTCAGTCCTCAGTTTAAGCTAGTTTGATGACCGTGATAGTTGATAGAGTTAAAATCCACCGTACATTCGACATACCAACTGATGTAGGTCCAAACATTCAGTAACATGTAATATCTATCAACATTTATTTAACCAATATATAATGCTATGTGTGTTGGATGAAAATGGGTTTTCTGCCAAAAAAAAGTGCAATTCTAGAAAATGTGTCTGATAATGGGATAATACTACCTGTGATGGTCTAATAGTGGTAGGGAAGCCACAGAATGACAGTGCCTCCTAGTGCTGCTCGCAGCACATAGGGACATATTTTTGCCATTTATGCTCCAGTTGTGAGTGCTTAAAATAAACAAATGAGTGTTCTTGGAAACACGCAACACGAGTTATGCCAAGTGGGGAAATACATCTGAATGCAGTAAATAGTGTTTTGTGTTGTATTGCAGCTTCAGATTTTCCCTGTTCTACTGTTTTGATTTTTTTTTCCCCCCGTTTTTTTTTTTTTGTTTTTGTTTTTTGTTTTTTGTTTTTTTTTGTGTCTGTCTCCCGTACCCCCCCGGGCTTAAATAATAGTTTATATTAATCTCAAACAGATTTTTAGCTAGTCAAGAGTCAGAGAGCAAAACCTCTTGCTGGCTTAGTAGGGCAGCATTTCAAAGCCCTTTGTAAAGTGAATCTCATGATATAATTGTAATATTTGTAGGACTGCATATATAGGTTAGCAGCAATTATGCGTACTCATTTCAACAGGTCTACTCTTGTGCTTTAAACATCTGCTTTAATGTTTGCAGGAACAGTCTTGTGGATACATTAAATTTTTACAAGGCTAAAAAACCTTTGAACTGTTGATATAAAATTCATTCTTTGACAAAGTAGATAGGCAATTACATATAAGTTGTACAATAAGGAACATTTTAAAAGCTGTGAGTTCTGTATCTGTTGTCTGTCATTAATAAAATACCAAAATTAGTTGCTGAAATGTGTGCCTTAAAAATAAGCATGAATGTCTGTATATGTGATGAGTAGCAAAGCCAAATAATTTATATGTACTAAAAGTCCAGTTCTTGATTAAGAAGTGAGTTTATCGATATACTGTTTCCTCATTCAGTACAGCAGCTTTGTCAGTTTTGATATACTGTAAAGGCCAAGATAAATCCGTTTCTACTTCCTTATGAGCCTAAAGAAAGAACAGAGCTAAAAAACCTCATAGTTTGTTCCCTTTTTTTGCCTCATCAACCGAATTGTTGACCGAGATGCGAGGAGCAGATCTTCCGTCCCTGTACTGAGTGGAGTGTGGCTTTACTGAAGTGAGGGTGGGGGCATGAGAGGGTTCCCTGTCGGTGCTGGACAAGGAATATGGAGCACATCTTTCGAAACTGCCTGTGGGGATTTCAGAGTGTTCCAAGCCTGCTAGCCAGAAAACATGCTTCAGAGCTGATCGCTGCCAGGTTTTTTCTTTTCTTGTCTCCTAAACTTGCACTAAGTTATTTGATGCAGTCTGGCTTGTTTAAAACCGTGGTCAGGAGCGCTGACCTCGTGGCATCTGTAGTGGCCGTGTTCCCGTCATGCAGGTGGCCACTTAGTGGCTCTGTATGACAGCGCTGAAAGTAAGATGTCCTCTGCCTTCTCTGCGTACCTCTCAAGAACATCAGAATTTCTGGCATGGGCTGGGGATGCTTTTTCAATCCTCAGTTTCCTTTTCTTCATCCTGGCAAGAAATCTATGTAGCAGAATAGGACCCTCATTCTAGTTGTGTCCGACTGAAAAACAGCAGAACTGCAGCTCTGTAGTTACTGCGTTCAGAGCAGAGTGAAAAGGGAAACAGATGTTCACAATTGAGATTTTGAAAAAAAGCTCTTGGAGTATTTGGATGGGTGGGGGAAACCACAGAAATAACAATGTTCCAACTTCTGTACAAATGCAAAATAGTAAACAGGGCATACAATTCTGGAAATGTGGAGTGTGGCTTTCAGACTGATGTGGGCTGTAATTCCTGTCAGCTGAGGTGTCCTTTCAGAGTTTCATTCGCAGTTGTGTGTTTTGCAGAAGAACGTGTTCCTTCAAAGGCTGAAGTGCCAAGAAGACTGAGCCAGGGGAAAGTTACCACTGTTTCAGGTAATTAAAATCTTTCCTTTTTATTTTGTGTATGCGCTATTTTTACCTTTATTTTCCTGTCTCTTCCCTTTGCTGTTTTAAAATAATGTTTTTATAGCTCTGCAAAGCTGTCTTTTTCACCTGGGTATTTGATGGCAGCAAACCTGCTTAGCTCCACTTAGGATGCATGAAAACCACTTGAGAAGGATTTATAAAGTAAGCCAATTTATACAAGGTATTCCTTCCTGAATTACTTTGTAATGACTCAATTAGCTTTCATTTCTGCACAAAGGAGATTTAGTTGCATAAATTAGCTTATCATCATTGAGGAAGTGTCACTGCTAAAGGACAGTTTATAGATACAACATGCAGTTGCTGTCAAACCTATAAGAATGTAATATAGACATCTGTGTATACTTTGTGCTTGAGCAGAACAGACTTCTGCCATTCAGAGACTAACAGGGGACAACAAGTTGCCCAAGGGACCGGCAATGTAGACGTCTCTGAAAAGGTCAACTTGACACAGGCTCTGACAATCGACCCAAAGCTCTGTCTTCTTTGATAAAAATCAGATAAACTTAAGACCACTAATTGATCTGCAGCCTGTTTAAATGTTGGCCATGCATATCTTCATTGCATATGATTACCACAGAAAGCAAATGAATTGGGTAAGAAATGCCAGAGTCCAGTGACAGCAGCATAAAAATTGGAAAAGGACACAAATGCCCAGAAAGGCAGTGAAGGATATTCTCTCAGCTTTAGCTTGGCAAACTGCCCTCGTGCTAATTATTTCTGGGGCTGGAAATAATAACTGCATATACCATGTAAAGTCACATGGCCAGACAACTTTTCTTGACAGAAGGGTATTTCCAGTTATGGTTAAAAACAAGATATATTTGTGCTTCAAGGGCACAGACCTTTAGATAAACTACTGGTGATTTGACACGGCAAGTAGAGAAGACTTGCTTCTTATCAGACCTTACACCTTTTTGAGATCTGCTGCATTGTAACTGTGACCTGCACTGACATGCAATCTGGCTCTCCTTCCCCCACCCTACATGATATGCATAATTCTTTCAGAGCTGTCAAGGAAAGGGTGGGCAAGAAGAGTTCCTTTAGGAAGTAGCTCTGCAGTGCTCTTCCTGTGGCAACATGTGGGGAGGAAACAGAGGCCTGATTTCCTGACCCATGCAGGAAAGCAGGAACAGGTTGCTGTGAGGAGTTTTGGGTTGCTTTTCTTGGAAAGGAAACAAGAGCCAAGTCATTCAGTGCTGTTAATGTTGTGCTCTGCTAAAAACATGTGTAAAACAACATGACTCATTACAGCCTTAATATTTAGTACTCATTTAGACATTACTGTAATTATGAGTGTGTTGTCGTAATGGAGCGTGGGGTCAATCCAATTATAAAGTTGCCAACAGCATTTTTTTTTTTTCAGTAATGTATCTTCTTGGAGATCTAAATAGTCATACTTTTAGAAAACTCAAAACCTTAGCACCTTCATTTCTGAAAAGTTTTGACTGCTATGAGAACAGCCTTATTGGTCTTACTATATTTGTGTAATGTCCTTGAAAGTACCATAACAGTTCTCCCCCGATATCAGATTAATTTCAAGCAATAATTTTCTGACCTGATCTTACTGTGTTAACTCTTCAACGCTGAGTTAACGCTCTTTGACTTTTGGGGCTGAATTGACATGGGTATTTCTGATAATCACATCATAAATACCTAACCTGACTCAAGAATATTTTGTGATTTTCCACGCGAACAGTGCATACGTTCTTAAATTTAATATATTGCCTAGCTTTACTAAACCTGAATTTCACAGAAAATAGTCTGGAAGTTGTCTGTAAGCTCAGCCTGATAAGTGCAAAAAACCTTTCTTTTTTTCCTACTCTTTTCTTGCCCTAGCTTATCTCTACTCCAGTTAATGTGCAGACTTGAGTTCTCTTTATTCCTTCAGTCTTATGCTGACTGTTGCTGCTGGATAGCTTTAGATTACATGTTAGTGACCTAACTATTTAAAACCACCAAAACGTTGAAAAGTTTCAGTTATATTATATAACTTGCTGGGTCTTTTTTGCTACCACTATCTACTTATTATCATTTCCACAATCACTGTTTCAGCAAGTGTCATGTTTTGTGCTGTCTCAGTGTAAATACCTTGATTTTAGAGTAAGTAAGGAACAGCAGGAGAAGTGAGAAAGATTATACTGGACAGATTGGGCTAGATGAGATGTTGAGTCCAAATAAATACACTACAGTTATTTTGCCCTTATTTCATAATTTTTATGGTGTGTGAGACAAAGGGCAAGTAAGTAAGTAACAGGCATTCTCTGCAGTTTAAGACATCACCAGAACAAACAAATAACTGTTCTTCAACAGGTTGTATCTCATCTGGGCATGGAGGCTCAACAAATTGGGAGTCTAAATCACTTGTGTAAGACAGAATCATTCTGGTAGCATTAATATTGAACTTCACCTGTCTCCATCTTTAAGCCTTCAGTATGGTCAATATTGAGCACATAATCACCGAAAGGGGACACAGTCCACCTCTTTCAAGTATTTTTAAGTAGTCCAGACTAGCAGTCTTCAAATCTGACGCTATCAACTTTTATGGCACCTGATCAAGAGTCAAGGAATGTGAATCAGAATGGCAAGCCATTTAATATACTGGGCAGTGGACCACAGTGGTGAAAAGAAAACATACACACATGTTGCTTCATTCCACAAGCAATGCTCAACAGATAATGTTATGTTAACTATGAGTTCTAAGTCACTGTCATAATAGGGTTTGCTAACTTAGATGCCATCCAATGTATGGGTGGAGATCAGGCACTGTCACATTTATTCTAATGTTTTAAGTAGTACATTTCCATACTCGGGCTGTAATTCCTATGCTTATTTTGGTCAGTTTAGTGTTCTTTCAGGTTTGTGCTCAGAAATGGCAAGTGCCAAAATTGTGACAAGGTAGGGGGCAGGAATGGAACAGCCTGCAGTCAGATTGGCTTAGGGTGCAATTGGACAGCACACTTAAATCTCTCTGAAATATGTACTCTTAATCTGGTTTTGCAGGTTTTGGTTTTTTTCTGTCTATTGAGGCTGTTACAATATTTTTATATTTTTTTTCCCTTGAGTAATCCACGGGCATTGAGAAGTTTTAAACAGTCTACAATATTTGAAGTGCATGCTCGAATGATATACTTGTCAGATTTCAAAATTTATTTATTTATTTTTTTTTTTACTTGAACTGTTCACCTTTCTTTCTTCAAGCATGTATTGTCAGGTGTGGGTGTTTTTCAGTGAAATACACAGTCTAAGCCTACCATCAGGAAGGCTGGCAGCTGTTGCTGTTTGATCTGTCAAACTCAGAAGTGTTTTTATCAGTATATTGGACAAAAATACCTGTTGTTCCTATTACTGTTACTGGAAAAACAGAGATGGCAGAAGAAAACCATGAGGAATTCTTTATGGAAGAATTTTGGAAACTGTTGAACAGTTGTTCATCCAGATAGCTGTCCTGGAATGAAAGAAGTATTTCCTGGGGAAACAATCTATCCAAAGTCCTGCTCAGCCTTTTCTTGTGAGTGGTAATATTAGAAGTAGTGGAAATATTAGAAATTAGAATTATTAAAATTAGAATTATTAAAAATTAGAAATATTAGAAAACCAAACTGTTTTCTACCCTGTGCTACACATCTAATTTTTTTTTAACTGTGCCTCATTCATATGGCCTAAGCGAACATGCCTTCAAAATACAACAGACTTTAGTTTAGCAATTATGTCATCTTAGTATTTTTAAGGCCCACAACATTTCACAGTGTGTAAGAACATAGTGTAATTGTGGCAGAGTAATGCCAGCAAATCAATACCTTTTGAATTTGAACTCTGATGGGCATACAAGTTCTTGATACTAAATCTACCAGCTGTTTTCAGGTACTACATGTGCGTAAGAAGCTCCACATGATTTCATTGTCACATAAATACCAAATTCCTTCACCCAAGTCTCCTGGTTTTGTTTTATTCAGTTTTTCAGAGGCAATCAAATGAAACTTCGCAGGGTCCTCTCCAGCTGAAAGAGAAACTGAAGAAAGAAGGAACGGGCTTGTGTTTTGCAGAGTTTTTTGCAGCTTTTTTTTTTTTTTTTTTTTAATTCTACCTCTGTGTTTGTGAAGCATCGTGAATCATTTTAATGAAGAATTTTGCCCTTTAGATGTACAGATTCTGATTGGCTTTTATGTGAGTGTAGTTGCACTTACAGAATTTGGAGAAACTTGTGCTAGTGGGTACAAGAGGGTATTTCAAATTTGAAATTAACACTCGTTGGAATACCAGCATAGTTGTTCACAAACTTACACTGACATTTTCTCTGCCTGTTTTTAATTTCTGTGCTCTTGGTGTACTGGTATATGCCTCTAAGAGAAATGGGGCTTTCTGACTTCAACAACTCTGTCTCATGTTGAATTCACAAATGAGGGGCACAGAGCCATGGTTAATCTTTGGGCAACATCTTCATTGTTGCAATAAACTTACTTTAAAATTAATCTTTTTTTAGTGTTGCTGTGTTATTAGTTGAATTGCTTTTCCACTTCAAGGCTTAATTAAATGCTTACAATGAACATCTAGGGAGAGATGTGTCTCACCTGCTGTGGGATCTCTCCTGTTGCTGATGTTCCCCATGTAACTCCCATTAGTGTTAACAGAAGTTACTTCAGGCCCATAAAGATAAGAACAGACCTTAAAATGATAAAAACCAGTGTGAAAAGTCATGATTCATTTCAGTGCAAATCTGAAGAAGTAACAGGTTTGATTAATGTATTTTAAACCGAATCAGTAAGACAACTGCTGAAAGATTGAAAGGTGAGATGTATTGACTTAACTCTTTCAGGTTTTTTTTTTCACATGGTCTTACATTGTCTTTTATGCGATGGGACAGGGAACTGTGATCAGTGCAGTATCAAAAGACTGAAGAGAGATTCTGATTTAATATTAATCACAAATTAATTTGGCGCTAATCTGTGTTACTGTTTAAAATTGTCCAATGCTAAATTGGTGAATACTGAGCTGACAAACAGGAAGGGCCAAAATTTGGAGATGCAACATTTCAAACTGATTCTGCTTTCCTCTTGAAATTATACTATCTACGCATTTTACAGTAATAAAATCTCTTATTTATGAATGGTTTTGGTGTGAGGACAGAAAAAAAGATCTGTGCACTGGTAGTCAGAACTCCCCCTAGTGCTATATACCAAGTGGTAGCTACTAATCAGTGGTTTATGGAAAATTAAAAGGCAGCTTTAAATTAAAAGTTGCGAGTAGTTAGCCTTATGACAGTATCGCCATCGAGACACTGCAGAACACAGGCTGAAATGGTTAAATAGAAAACAAGCTCTTCTTGCTCATGCAGAGGGTATTAAATGAAAATCTAAGTATTTTTCAAAATAGGGAAAACCACAAGTTGAATGCTACTGTATTTTTTTATAGCGTGACGCTTTCTATCACTTGATACTTGATATAAGTGAACCAATCATGATTAAATTGTAAACTATAAATAATAGTGTAGAGTACTAATGACATGCAAATGTAACTGGTATATGTTGGAATAACCAGCAAGCCTGCTGTTCAAGGATCATATAACAAAACTAAGATGACAGCCTTGATCCAGCCAGTTCAGTGATATTTATGTTATCAGAATTAGAAGATAGCTTTCCAGTGATGTAAATTATTAGTGCATATACATTCTGTCTGGTTAGTGTATACATAATGTAACTGGTCATCTTACTGGTATTGCTTACATTCTTTTTGCATTAACTCATCGCACTCCATTTTCATGGAATTAAAAACAGGAAATAGTTTGCAGTGTAACAGAAGCACCCAGTGTATTTAACTGTGTGTAAGCGCTGTGTTTCAGTAGATGTACTCTGTATTGTAAGTGTATGACAAAGCATTTATTACTGTGTTATTGCCGTATTACAGAGCAAAGAGTGCTAAATAATCAATCAGTTAATGGTCTGTATGGCAGCTTGAACACAGCACATCCATTGTGCTTATGCTGTTAGAAGGATGAGTTTATGACTGTAGTGCAGTTGCATGTTTAGCCAGAGCTTAATGTCCTAAACTGGAGCTGGCACAAATATTTTTAAAATGCAGCTTCAGCAACAGTTTCCAAGTTCTCCAATATTTCAGAAGGAACCGTCAAGGATTATCTGAAATGTTCTCAGAGAAGTTATTTAGTTTTGTTGGAACAGCAGAGGGGGAGAGGGAGCGATCACAAAATACTTACTTTGGCTTCCTTTCACAGGTTATTATTAATTATATTCTAGCAGTTTTATCAGCTTCAAGTTGAGATGCAAATATGGCTTGCTGAAAATATATTAGGAAGAAACGTAGCTGCTTTAAGTTGCGGCTGGAAAATGCTTTGAAAACCTGTAGCTACATGTCTCTAAGTGATACAACTTGCCAGTGAAGGGCTTTCACATAAAACTTGTTTTCCACTTGCTTTTGTGGTATGAAGGAGCTGTTTCTAAAAAGAGAAGTAAGAAATGTGTACTAATAAATTACTTCATCCTATCCGGAGATTTAAAGAGTAACTTTAGCCACTCGATCTTTATCCATTTGTAATTAGATGCTGTTTTCTTTGCAGATAGCAAAAATACCGATTATGCCAATTTCTATCAAGGTTTGTGGGACTGCACAGGAGATGTACCTGATGAGTTGACATTTAAACGTGGTGACGTTATTTACATTCTCAGCAAGGTATGGGATGCTGCTGGAACTACATAGTTGTAAAGAGAGCCATGGCAGAAGGGCACATTCCCACAGTTCTATGGGGGGAAATTTGTCACTCCCTTTCAGATCCTTTGTTTGCAATCAGATATTCACTGCAATTAATTATTTTGTCAAATGAACTATAATCACATTTAAACCATAGCCATGTTAACAGGAATTAACTTAAAAGTATGTTTATTTACTTGTTCAGTCTTGGCTACCATTTCGTAACTGATTTAATGGGAAACAATGTGCTTTCTGCTTGTAAAAGTTAACCTTGTAGAATTTTAAATTATCTTGTATGTTATGTTTTTTGTTTCCTGTTTTATATTCGTGACTTTCTGGGCATCTTGCTACAGAAGATGGTTTGTGTTTTTGAACTATACTTTGATCTTTGTATATATATTGTAATTGTTCTGACAGCTCAGATTCCAGATTTGTTTGCTCCAACAGATTTAGGCAATTTTTAATTTACTGCTTTCCTGTTTGCAAATCAAATGGGATATGTAATTTCTCTCATCTAAAGGGATGAGAAACAGTATAAGCGTGAAATTTTATTCTATTTTAATGTTAGTAATTTTCTTATTTTTTCCTAACTCCCTGCATAAAAACAAAACCCCTCCTAAAATGTGTATCTAATGGTCCATTGAAGTCTACTTCTGGACAATTCATCAAAGGAAATTTATCTTTCCCCCATATATTAGAAAAAAGCTGAGCTTTTCAAGTTCTTTTTGAAAAAAACATTTTTTTGAAAAAACCTTTAACATATATATGGAACATATATCTCAGATGTAATTGCCATTCAGTATAATTAATGCCAAAGATATTGTAGGTCACTGAAATATACAAGGAGGTGTGTGAAAGCTAGAGGCATCTGTTTGTCTTAGTTTCAAACTCTTCAGTTTTGTCACAATTGCTTTAAATCTTCCATGATACCTTTAACTGCAGTGTTTGTGGATAATAAATGTAACAGCTTCTGTTTTAAATACATTTAAGATTTATGGATAGAAAGATAGTCCTATATAAAAATATAGAAGATATATTACTAATGGTAATGTGCCCATGTATGTCTTTTGAGGTATTTCATTGTCACTTAAACTAATAACTGAATTGCATTACTAAAGGCAGGATAACACTCTTGGATTGGGCAGACTTTCAAGCAGTTACACAGCACTGAAGAATGGTCCTAATTTAAAATAGTCTCCTCTTTCCCCCTCTCCCTTCCCCCAAAAAGCCTGTGAACAAACGGATTCCACTGTACAAGTTTAGCCTTTTCGTAGGCTGTGCTCTTCTGGTATCGTGTGGAGACTATAAAAATCTTAATCTTCAGCTTGTAGGTGAAAAAATCATTTGCTACTCCTTCCCCAGAAGAGTGAGAAATTTAATTTAAAAAATTGAGCAGAACAGAAAAAACAGTAGCTTAAGCTGTCCTCTGTATATGAACTGTCCTGTGATCACGCTGCGATTAATCCGTAATTGGTCCTTGAAACGGGCTTGCTGCTGCTCCAGATATATAGAACCTCTCTCTTTGGGAATGATTTCTACTCCAAAATACAGCCCCGAAAATTCAGTCCTGTTTCGCTCTAAAGATTGTTACAGCATTTTCAGAAAAATGAGTCTCGGCCACTCCTGTCAGCTCTGAATTTAGGGTCCTTGGAGGGGAGAGTGCCAGAGAATTATCCATCTTAACCCTCCACTTGATGCAGTTTCAAGGTCTATCATTTACAAGCTCTTTGTCTGGTGAATTTAAAATATAACCAAAGGACAAGTGAACCTAAGCAACCTGAAGTGGGTCAAGACTTTTCTTCAGAAAAGATTTCCTGATCCTCTGCATTAATACTCGGATTTTGTGGCGGTGGGCAGGAATCCTTGGCAATTTTTTAATTTTTTCACGCCATCTAGTGGTTGCAAGCGAGAGGTGCAGGTAGTGACAGGAGGCGACGTGTCGGGATCCAAAATGGTGTCATCAATCCAGCTTCTGCTTGAACCTAGCTATGGCTTTATTGCCTTTCTCTCATATGTCAGCCAGGTATGAACATTACTCTTGAAAATCACATTTTGCTGATAAGAAAGTAAGCACAGGTATAGCGGTATTACAGTAAGAAGGGTGAAACGTTAACAAAACGTTGAGCGTCTTTGCGCAACGTGTGATAGTTCTTTGTTTCACAGTGAAATATAAAAGGTATAGCTCGCTCTGATGAACGTGATAAGACAGATATTTGTCTCTCCCAGTAAACAGTTATGCCATAGCATTATATTTTTACCTTTTTACGTACCTTTGTAGGAATCAGGGGAAACGTGACTATTTTGTTTCCAAGAAATGAGATCATTAGTACCACAGAACTACTTATGAACCAGTTTAGCAAATTTAGGCATTGATATAATTTAAATAAGCAAGAGGAACAATATGTACATTTAAGTTTATAGGTGAATGCCTTTTAGAAGAATGAGCAAGGTTTCAGTTTGGCAACTTTTACTTTCTAAAATAGCAAAGCATTATGCAAAGACAAATCCCCCATAATTTGCTTTAAACTGAGCATCAAAATTCAGTGTTAGTGCAACGAGCATGATTTTCATGTTTATACTCTGATAACACAGCGACCTACGTTTGACTAGTGTAACTACTGTAGAAAAGCATGCTTCCTTGTTTCAAAGGTGCATTCAAAAACTATTTCAGCGGTTATCTAAATATTTATGTCAGTTGTGGCTTTTGTGTTGCAGCAGTTCTGTGGGCTCTTACAAAAAAACCCAAACCAAACCAAAACCCACCTCCAAAGCTTTTTTCTACTTTTCAGACTTTATCCTTTAAAGGTTAAGTTTTTAATCTGAGCAGAATTAGCAGAGCTCTTGCAATAGAACTTGCTAACTTTTCTTTATTTTAAAAGCAGTTAACTTTTCAGATGAATTGATCAATGTATCTGCCAAATAAATCATACTATTCTAATTCTACTTTATAATATTATTGAATATTCAAGCATTTATATATTATGCTACAAATCAGGTGAACTTTCAGAAAACTATAAACCCCTCTCCTGCTATGCAGTAGAAAAATTGTATATCTCTACTGATAGAGGGACTCATCAGTAAGATTTCTTAGTTAATATTGACTTCTTCTGGTTAATATTGAGTATTAGAAATGCAATACTTGGGCATCCTGTTTTCTAAAAGGATGATTGCTCTTAACTCCTGCTCATTTATGGGTTTGCCTTTGCTTTCAAGTCCATATGATAAATGGGGAAACAAACGACGACGTAACAGTCCTTTTTGTAATTCTTCTGTAGCTCTACGCAAGAAATCAATTTACAGAAATAAATACAACTTTGAGTGGAGGTAGCCCTATTATTATTTTTTTTAAAAAAGTTTGGTATGCACAGTTTATGCAAGTGCAGCACTTGCAGTATTGGTTTGCTTGCTTTAGGTCATGTTTTGTTTTGGGAAAAAATGCCATATTTTTATCAGCAAACAGTAATGCAAATTAGATATTAGCAGGCACCTGCTTAGCAGAATTACTGATGATTCTTAACTTCTAAGCTAATTCCCATCTCATATATTTGTTGGTTTAATGCAAATATAAATATAAGACTTCAAAATCAGAAATTATATCTCAAACTGGAATTCACCTTCCCTGTTACTACTTCAGTACCTGCCAATGCTATGTAATGTGGCTGAATCTGGTATTTATGATTGATGGAAATCTCATTTATCACTTAACCCTTTGCTCTAGAATTTTCCATGAAAGTCGAGTGTTAACTTGGTATCTAGATTCCCTTTATTCAGTGGTTATACATTTCTAGTGTGGCAGATTTTTGCTCTTTCAATACAAGAAATGTCTGTTAACGTGCTCACATCTCAACCTGTTTTTTTTGCTTAGTGAAAAGACAAACAAGGAAATCTCCATAGCTTAGATTACTGCTTATAAAATAAAATACAATTTAACATTGTAATCACTGTGAGCATTTTGTACATTAGCTGTATAATCTTCATAACCTGTATTTATTTGGTAGTTTTCAAAAAGATCTGAAAGGCATACTAAAATCCCGAGTGGCATTTTTTGTCAGGCTGTTTTCTGACGGATCATCCTGAGATCTGTATTTAACAGTAATTTCTCTTTCCATGACCATACTGCCTGTGTCTATGTTAGCAAACAGGGAGTAGATTACCAATAGAAGTAGATTTGCAGAGTGAAACCCATTTAGCGCTGAGGCTCCAGCATCCACATAGTGAGTTTTCAAAGGTGTTTGATGTCCAAAGAGGTCTAGCCTGCTTTTGTGGAATGAGAACACATTAGTGGTTGGAGCACACTGGAGTGCATCTTCCGTTTTTATTTCATCTGAAAGAAACGTAGTGTGTGTGCTCTGAGACTGACGGCTCTGCAAAGTGAGCCAGAGGAGGGAAAGTGGGAGCACTGGGGGATTCACTTCACTGGGATCTTTTTGATCAAAAATAAAATGCAGTACTAAGTTGTACATTTTCTTCTTCTGGCTTGTTTACCTTACAGAAAAAAAAAATAAAATTATCTATATCTATATCTATCTATCTATCTATCTATGTCCAAACATAAGGTAAGAGCAAAGGCCTTTAAATGGAAGGTTAGTTAAGATAAATTAATGTAAAGTGACTCCAGCTCTGTTGGTTTGCATGTTGATAATATGTAAGCATTTACCTACATGATTAGAAAAAATGTTATCAGTGTGTCATCCAATGGAAGATAAAATGGCCCTTCTGTTATTCCAGTTTTTTTTTTTCAGGGGCCAGTTTTAGTTCAGAATTCAGTCTGCTTACCCTGATTTATACCGGGACTCTTCAGTTGGTGTCTTTTTTGTCTCATGTGATTGCAGGAAATAAAACCTAATAACGCAACTATACAGTAAATCTGAGGGTTATATGCTTAAAGATGACCATTTTATTGCTGTCTTATAACAACTCTACTACCTGTGAAGAGGTCTCATTCAGTTATCTAAAACATTTATCATTTTCCGCTTTTTAGAGAAAATGCTGTTCTGTGCCAGAAATGCTCCCTGGTTGATAGTGTATCATTCAGCAATTACACCAAGGGAAGTTCTAAAACTTTTTAGCTAGTCTGAATCTTCTGGATGTTTTAAAGGTGTTTTAAAATATTATCTTGCCAAAATTGCCCCAAAGGATATTCTTTAAAAAAAAAAATATATTCTTCCTGCTTCCCACACATCTTTAGCTTGATAGGAGAGGCTACTTAGTTTAACCCCAAACAAGGTTATAGGTAACGTTTTGCTTTTCAGTTTTAAAGTATGCAGATATTCAGTCCTACAGTTAATAGTACTTAGAGTGCCACTGGAAGGGGGCAGGAGAATAATCTTTAATTCACACACTTCAGTTGTGTTTTTTTTAAAAACACAACTCCATTGTTTTCTTCAAGGCATTGAAAGAGAATGATTTTCAGTAAGTCTTTTTTAAAAACAAATAAAACCCCCCATCCCACAAACACAAAAACCATACCATATGTATTGAATAATAGGGACTGACTGCACAAGGACCAGATGTTCTCAACTTTTGCTGAAGTCAGTAGAAGTTAATGTGGTGCAAAGCATCTGGAGAGCCTCATTTCTGCAGAGGATCAGTTCTAAAGGTAGAAACTGTTTTGGAAATAGTCCCGAGTATAAAAAATTTTCTCTTCTCGCATATCAAAATTCTTTTCTATATAGGACAAGAATCCTGGATTTACAAGATATCTGTAAAAAACAGGCAGTGTATTTCCACCTACTGCTTTTTCCCCAAGTGCAAAAACTTTCAGGACCAGTGTCTTGTGGAGTCGTAGGGACGTACACATCAGTCCGGTGAAACTGGTAGGATGAGGACAAGGAGAAGCATCTGCTCACGGTGGAGTGTGTTCACTTCGGAGCGTTTAAGGAGCCTGTAAACCCTGGTGGGGTTTTCTTACCCCGCCATGTCATAGCATGCTGTAGAGGGAGTGTTTTGCCAGTGTGTTAAATGTTAAGTCATAACCTGTTCCTTGCTGCCCTGTGAAATCACTTCACTTTGGTTAATAAATTTCTGCTGAGGGAAAAAAAAAAAAAATCCACTCCGTGGCAGACGGTGGATGTGTAGAAGTAGCTTAGAAAGCATTTGGTCATCTGTTAAGGTTGTTGTTTTGTATTATTTGGCATAATATATTCCGCTGCCCTGGTGCTTGTCTTCCAGGGGTTGTGGTGCCCCTTCCCCCCCCCTCCTGCTCCTGCCTAATATCGCCTGGTATGGAAAATGTGCTCCCAGTTCCACGGCAGAGCTGCGGCCGCACACTTGTGCATTCTCCTCATTGCAGGGCGGCTGGATCTGGCCCTGCCCCCCCTCTCCTATCCCTCTATTTGCCTTGGAGCAATTCATTTTGCAGTTATTGAATTTCTTGGGAGAGTTATTTTCATACAGCGAGCATCACAGCACCTCTGGATCTTGATAGCATTTCTACATAAGGAGAAAGAAGCTTTGTGTTAGTAATTACCCAACATTGTCAGGAGCTGACTGCAGGCCTCTTTCTAGTGATAACAGAATAACCACATAATGTAGCTTTATAGCACATGATTAATAGAAAATAATTACACATCCTACAAAGGGATGCAATATTTCTTATAAATTGACTACAATGGTTTCCTGTAGATTAAAGGACTCTTCATTATTTTATCAGTCCTTCTGAAGTACAGTCGCTTGCCTGTGTTAGCAGTGATGTTAAGAGCTGAATGGGGTGAGGGATACCAGATGGTAAACCCGGTGGTACCTAAGATCTGATGCTTGCGAAAGCACCGTGCTTCCCAACTCTTAGAAATTCATATAAAACTCCTAACTGTATTCATATCCTTCTGCGTATTAATCATTATTTCCTACAAGTGTGAATTTTAGACTTTTATTCTACACATCTGAAACAGCAGTAATAGACACGGACCTCGTAACAGCAGCGTATTAGTTCAATTATTTTGCTGTGAAGGAGTTTATAATTGATAGTGTTGACAGAAACAATACATCAATTTGGATTTTTATATGTGAGTTCAAGAAAGGACTGCGGGGGGACTGCTTGTCTGCCTGACTAGTAAGCACTCTTGTGGTACTGAGGACAGAAAGGAGTGGTTAGGAGTTTCAAGAGAAATGTCTTTAACCAGTTTAAAAGGGAGTGTTATTGAATTATTCTAAAACCTGAGATTAAAGTTTTATATTCTTGGTAGCCAGGTATCTGCGTTATATTTTTGTTCAGACTTTGGACTGCAGATAGTTTAACTGGGATTCACACTGCACTTGAGACTCATGCAAAGAATAGTAACTTACATAAAGTAAAATGCAGTATTGTCTGTATGGTATAATGGTTGCAGCGAATCCTTAAATTAGTTTCCTAGTCTGTTACATCAAAGAAAATGTTTACATTTCATCTTCTCACTTAGCTTCATGCCAGTGGTGTATTACTAAGTAGCAAAACCCAGAAAGTTTGTAAAACAGCAGCATGCTTTTAATTCTAATTTGAGGTATCTGAATTGTTTCTTTAAAAGCATTTGTTTCTATGTTCATGTAGCATTGTTAAGTGGAACATTTTCAATGGATAATGTAGTGCACAGGCTTTTTCTATGCCATTTGTCATATGCAATTTAATGACCGCTTAACTAAGCCACTTCCCCCATTTCATGTATTGTTTGTTTTTTTGGCTGATCTCTAGCAAAACTTGCTTAATCACTCTTGCCAGTCACTTCACAAGTTCCATGTAACAGCTTCAAATCTTCTGTTGCTTTCTCTTGGAGAGATTTATTGCTGAGATTCCAGTAGTATACGTGAGTACTGCTCCTTTCAGCAATTTCCCACTTCAGTCTAGAAATCCAGTTTGTATATTTAACCAGGGTATTGTGAGATAAAACATAGATTTTTAAACAGGCTGGTCTGAAACATTATAAACCTCAGTGTCACGGTATTATTTAGCCTTTAAGGGTTTGGGGTGTAACGTGTACCCCCATGGGAAAGGTTAGGAGTGGTTCTTAACTTCTGTGGAGAGCGGTTTGCGCTGAAGATCAGGTTCAGATGCCTCTAGACTTTCAGAGCAGAGCCATCCCCGGCAGACTGTTCTGCAGTGGAAGGCGGAAAAAAGGTGGAATTATTGTTGCAGCTTTCTTGTTCATGTGTTCACATCGTAAATGAAGGTTTTCCTGCTGCCTTTTATGTGGGTTTTCTTTAAATCACACTTAGTGCTGTATTTTATGGATAGTAGGATAGAATCTTTTAAATCACTAATTCACTGTGAGGGGAAGGAAGAATACGTTTGAGACTGGTGTTCAGCCTTCCACAATAAGAAAATGCAAAAGTGTACGTGTGCCTGCATGCAAGGGTGTTAAAAAAAAAAAAAAAAAAAGAAAAAAAAAAAAAAGAGCCTGGGCCCACATCAAAGTGGGCCATCAGCAGGGCTTCATTGTAGTTAAGCACAGGGTGGGCTGAGTACACTTAAGTCCCTCATAGGACCCTAGAGAACTGTTGACCAGGCCAGATATGCCAGTAGCAAATCATTATAGCTCGGGCTGTAATGAAACTCCATTAACCCTTAAGATCCACCTGACTATTTATAACTGAAAAAACTTTATCTACAGTCAAAATACTAGCTTCATCTCAGTAGGACCATTAATCCAAAATCCTACAGCCTTTTGCTTTTCTCGTCAGAAGAGCGGTGTAGCAGGAAGCAGATGTTGCTTATCAGAGATATCTGTGTATTTTGTATTTTCCACGTTTGTTCCAAAGTAATTTCTACCTTACTAATAATTCAGTTTTGAATGGGGTCTCTGTTTTAATAATGCTTCATTTGTGACTCTGTGTGTGTGTGCAATTTCAGCTGTTAGAATTTATTGAACTGCTGTTAGGATTGATCTTAAAATATTTATCTTGTAGGAAAAAAAAATTAAATTTGGATCTCACAGTACTCTTACTTGGTATTGCTTTTGGAAGATATTATTTCTTTAAACTATTATAATTCATTTTGTTTCATATTTATCTCACTAAGCCTAAACAAATTTCAAACAAAAGTACATTAGTCATCTGTCAGACATATGAGATCTGCTGTAGAATTTTCTGCAAGCCTAAAGCAAAAGTAGACTTTGTCTGTAGAAAGAGATTATGTATTAGATATGTGGTATTCCCTTCTCATCTGGGCAAAGTAGTTTTTAAAATAAGTTGATTTTAAGTTTCTTAGGGGTTTAGCCTTGTGATACTGAAAGAATCCCAGTTGATTCTTACATGTCAACATTGTGCTATTAGATTTTAGTTACAAAGATGGAAAGTTCTTATATTTGTGATGAATAGAAGGTGGAGAGGTCAGCTGTTTTTAGTGGGTGTTATAGAGAAGTGTGGCTGTAATTAAGAAATTTTCTTGAGTATGCCTGGCCTTTTTAAATTTTAACTTCTGTCTTTGCCTAACTCTGCATGTGAATGCCTCTAACAAACAGATATAATGTTTTAATTTTCAATTGAAATGATTATAACTGTATATAAGAGAAAGCATCCACAAGGAGTTGCATACAAAACTCTATTGCATTTATATCGGACTAAAGGTTAATATTGCATATTGTTTTCAATTAGGAGTACAATAGATTTGGCTGGTGGGTAGGAGAAATGAAGGGAACCATTGGCTTGGTGCCTAAAGCCTACATAATGGAGATGTATGATATTTGAGAGGCCTGGGTAAGTACATTTTAATCCAATCTTCTGTAATGGCTTATATGTTCCCTTGTTCTGTGTTTCATAAGTATTTCTTTCCTGGAACCTTTGTAGAAGCCCTGTTAACATAAAGATTATGGCAAAATATATTGAAGGTTCAATTAAAGCACTTTTTCTGGGATTCTATATGAAATATTAAACCACAGTGTATAAAAGATGATGTATTTTATAACTATGTTCCTTTTCCAGATTTTTTTCTTTTTCAAAAAAATTGGTGTGCTTTCTACTTGGTTTGTTGCTTTAGTAATATGTGTGTATCTGTGCAGAAAACTGTGGAAGGGGATAGATATTTGGACTGGGTTTGATACGCATGTTTGAGTTTTTTTGGTTAATGATGAACTTTCAACTTCCTTCTCCCTAATCAGGAGAAATCTGCACTTGAAATCAAGAGTGGTGTGCAGCTGCAGTTTACAGACCCAGCCTGTGAAAGAAGATTCTGCCATACACATTTTGTGGTTTCAGTGAATGTAGTCAGATCGTTGCCTTGTGTATATTTAACATTAAAAACTGTAGCTGATCATAATTCTGCGGAAATGTTTTTATTAGCTACCTTTTGTAGAATTGTAATGCTGGGAAGTGAAATAGACGGTAATTAACATATGGGTCACAAGCAGCCAAATAGTGCCTGTTGCTCTTTTCTTAAGCCTATATGGGAGCACTCCGCAGCTATAGGTTTCTGTTCTTTTAGGAAGTTTGGCTATGTTTTCCTGTTCCTCAGACTTAGAAAAATTAAGCTGAACTTTGCAAGTAGAAAACTATTACTCAGTTCATGCATGCATTAACCTTTTAATGCTCACTGTACATTTTGTGCAGTTTCTTAGGAAAATCAAGGGAAATTTATGTGTAATATTGCAAGTCTTCAGGGTGTTCTGCTTGCAAATGTTTTTGTATTACGTTTTAGCCAGTGATTTATTTTTCTCATATGCTTAGTATTGTATTGTTAATATTTTGGTGCCACAAAGTGAAGGCTCGGTGCTTTTGCTGATGTAATAAATCAGCCTGTGTGGTAATAGTGCTGATACCATTGTGATTTGGAGAGATGAATTCTGTGATGATTTGTAAGAAGATAATATATTGAACCCCACAATTTTTGCTAAGTCAACATGAGCTAAATGGCAGGTCCATGGTAGCGTGAAGTATTTTATCTGTACCTCACAGATAACTTTCACAGAGTCAAATGTGGATACCTTCTTGAAATGGGGAGTTTCTGATACAAGTTTTGCAACAGACATCTTCAAATCTATGTGGATGTCTAACAGCTCCCTGCAGTCTTGGTGCAAAATCCAGAACTTTGTGCCTAAAAGCATCCGTTGAAACATTAAAAAAAGCACACTAAAATGCTGTCACTTGCGGACAAGGGGTTGGGCAAGTCAGAGTTAACACTTTAAATACTGCTGTTTTGGAGATGCACTTTTCTGTTAGCATGCAAGACCAACTTTGTTGTATCCTCCCACACACTTGATTTGTGAGACCCTTAATCTGCCAGCCAGGCAGGTCAAGCCAGTCTGCAAACTGCTGAGCCTGTGCAGGTCCCCTTGTAGTTGCTTGTGCTGTTTATGCTTCAGGCGGGCCCTGGAAACACTGTGGGTTAAAAGGTAACGTTAGTCCGGACTCGGAATTAGATCCTTTCAGTAAACTAAGCTGTCGTGCTTTATGTTAGCTAATGTATGATACTTGGCGGTACGCTGGATTCTAAAAGGAGTCAAACAGGGTTTTGTTGTAAATTTTTTTTCCAAAAAAAAGATAGTAATTGAAATTGATTCAGTACGTTATCAGCGACGCATTAAAATGATAGATTGTAGTCTTCAGGTCTTTTACTACTTAAATTTATCAAGCGTACTTGTGGATTGTGTACAGCATGCGGAGCGTTAGCATCACGGCTAGAAAAGCTCCTTCTCTCTTGTGAACGTGGCAGCGTAGTAAATCTGCCCCACCGAAAGGTCTTTTTATTAATGATGTAATTCCAGATTCCACCACCACCTACTTTTTGGGGGGCGTCAATCCAGTCCCCCCTCTCGTTGAGATAAACGCAATAGGGGCAAAACTTGAGC
>JAVJGJ010000047.1:109552483-109564073 GCA_035590215.1 Microhierax caerulescens
TCAAAATTGCAAATTACACTTTTTCCTGTGTAGTTTCTGGAAAACTGAGAGCTGTGATCACTGATTTAGGTAAGTGGTTGTATCTGTGTTCTCAGAGTAGATAAATGTACATAGTTTCACAAATAGGCAAGTTTTATGAAAAGCCACATAGAAAGAAAAGTTTTTATTAAACAGCATGTAAACTAGAATAGGAGCAGCAAATATTCTTACAATAGATGGGAAGTTTGTATATACTACGTATAGAAATACTTAAAGATCATACATACAGCTGTCTTACTGCTGATATAATTAAACACAACGTAATGTTACAGTAAATATTTTGCTTACTGAAACTGGTTTAAGTGGACAATTGTTTTGGAAATCTGTAGGGTACTTCTATTTATATTATGGTCTCCAACTATGAGAAAAAATAAGTCTCCAATGAATTAAAATACTATTTTTGTGTATATTATCTCAAGGGGATTATTAATTTAATATGTTGTGCTCTAAGTGTAAAGTATTTGACATAAACTGGTAGTGCATGATTGGGGCAAGTGGCATGCAGCGAAAAAATCCCACTCCTATAAAATATAATGGTGCTTAAGTTCAATTCAAGCTTAAATCTAATTCTATGTTTGTTCTAGCAGGGATCACTTGAAACGTGATGAGCAGTCTAGTTTCACTTCTTCACCTCTGAACTCCACGGAGGCAGTTGCTTGTAGTCTTATAAGAACTTTGTCACACAATGCTACCTGGCTAGGAATGGAACCGCTCAACATGCACGTATGAGTATTAAGGATAAAACCAATATAAACAATAAGCCAGTAACATGCCATGTTGGTAGCATAGTATATGATGAGAGTTAAATGAAAAGCAACTTGGACAAAGTAATTTCAAAGATGACTAAAGAAAAATGCTTGGAGGAACGTTGACGTTTCCTCCTGTATTTACTCCAGCATAACACATAGACTGAACATGTCTGACCATGCACATTCAAAGATCAGCAACTGCCAAGAAGAAACAAACTCCCAGTCTTTCTCTAATGTACATGGCATTGCCTGTCTTCAAGCTAGATCACTATCTACTACTTGGCTCAGGATAAATGATTGTGAAAGGCACGCTTCCCACAGTAAGAACAGCCTATTTACTAAACAGCTGGAGCTGATGAGAACACAGTACACAATGTCTGGGACTTGTTCTATTTCGGCTGTATACATTAATGGTTCTCTACCAATGCAGAAAGCTTTGAAGAAATGCACTCATTCTGCTTTCTCTGGTCCTCCTGATATTCATTGCAGCAGCCTTGGTTCACTATACATGGTTCATTTTAACAGGTCCTACAGATAAATTTGATAGTCGGACACCCCCCCCCCTCCTCTAATTAGCAAGCTCCAAACTCTGAAGCACTAGGCAGAGCCCTGCAGGTCCTGCCTTACCCTTGTTCTGCGAGGAACACTTTCCTTACTTCGACCAAAGCAGAAGAAGACACAGCCTACAGCTCAGAGGTACGAGTGGCTGCAATAAAACTGGGCTGGAACAGATAATTTACTGTCCCTTCTAGGCCGATGCCATCGTTTTCTGTAATCCCTGTGCAGCACTTAAATATTAGTTTAATAGGTTCCTTAGAAACCGGCAGAGTAAAACTATGCGAAATAAGTAGTATTTACTAGAAATTCTGATTCTTCCCTTGAGGGGCAATTGAACATTACAACTGAATCCTCAAAGGCGGCTGCTCTGTTTCCAATCCCTTTAGTTCTCAGGAAAAGCATCTTGCAAAAGGAAAAACCTTTAAATTATTACTGTTCACTTGAAATTTTTCTCTTCAGGTACCAATTTGTCTACTAACTGGCGTGCAGTGCTCCTATTAGTCCCTCCTTTTCTGACTTTACCTTGGGAATAACCCAAGGAGTGAGAATGCGCTGCGCTGGGCAGGGCGTTTGCGTTTCACACATGCAAAAGTGGAAATCACAAAAGGAGAAGCTGAACGTCCCAAAGCTTTTTTTTTCTTTTTCTATGCTTTTTAATGCTTTTTTTAAATCTATAACCATAATATTTATTTCACTTTTGTTGGGAAATGTCTTAAACTGTAAGTATTTTCCATGTTCACGCCTGGAAGGAGGTGCACCGTAGGGTTCCTGTGCAGGCCGTAAGCGGCCTAGGAGGTCGGTGCGAAGTGACACCACAAGATGCTTTATCCGAAACAGCTCTTCGAGCACGGCCCGGGCCTGGGCCCGGCCGCTGTTCCGCGCCGTGCCCCTGCAGGCAGGCACCGCGCCCGGCGGCGCTCCCAGCGGCGGCCGAACGGCGCTCCGTCCAGCCGCCAAACCCAAAGGCCGCCGGCGCTGCTCGCCGCGGTCCCGAGGGGGCGATGGTTTATAAATACCCCCTGCCGGGGGCTCCGGGACCGTAACTTGCCCGCGGCGGTAGGTGGCAGCAAATTTTCACCTCACGGGCGGAGGCCGAGCCCGTCCCCTTCCCCCTTCCCCCTTCCCCGCGCCGCTTCCGCCGCTTTTCCAGCAGAGGGCGCCCTCGCCCCAGCGATGAGCAGCGAGCCAGCCGCGCGCGCTCTCCTGGGTGGTGGCAACCAGAGAAATCAAGTGTCTTTTGTCTGTGGGTCTCCTTTAGGGCATCCCCTCGCTCTCAGTACGTGCTGAGGGGGAGTAAACAAAGTGCCTTAAAACTCCAAACCTGCAAGATGTCCTGAAACACACTTGCAGTGTCTTGGAATAACCCTGCAGTGGTCCGCGGATTAATGGTTTACTTTGAATCTGTGCAAATTCCATAACCTTTTTTGGATCAGAAAATTTCCATTAAAAAAACTTAAAACTCAACGGTAGAAAATGCTAATGGCTCGATTTTTGTGGTTTACTTAGGTTGCGCTTGCCTTTCTGTGAACAATAAGGCAGATAATTTTTTAAAAGGTGATTGTAAGTCATATTTTGTACAGCGTTTTACTCAATTATTTGCTCTGTTCTGGATTTGTACTATACTGCCATTAGATCTTACAATAATGTTCTACTCTGCAAATTTTTAAGGTTCAAATAAAGTTTAATTGTTTGCAAACTGTTATGATGCTAATAATTCAACAGCCTGCTGTGTTACTAATGAAATTACTTTGTTATGATTAATTTGGAAAATAGTGTGTTGATTGTAGTAATTAAGCACAACAAGGTGAAGTAAATGATTCTAATGCCATCTGGCCTCCAGACTGAATGAAGAAATGAAATGGGGCTGTCATTTGAATTTATTCAGAGAAGTAAGGGTAATACAAATGCTTTTTATAGCAGAGGCACCCAGATATAATCATGCCACTCTAGTATTTTTTCCCTGTACTTCTATATACAGATAACTGGTTCCCATATTTTTCCAGCATCTAGTTAGGATGTATATACCTCTTTGTGCATAGTGCCACTAATTATATGTACTGATGGTAGCGTATGCACAGGTTCTTCCATCAGAGGTCTGTATGGATGACATTTAGAGAAGTGATATGCATTGCCTTGCCTTTTGCTCCATTTTTTTTTTTTTTTTTGCCATTTATTAATGATAAAAACTTTCTTTGGCTGGAATTAAGCTGAATGTGAATGCTGGTTAAGATCCCGTTCTATATTCAAATCCAAATGCTTAAACTTTGTTCTTTCTGGTTCTGCAGTTTGAGTATTGACACGGCATCAGAAGGACCATAAAAAAAACCCCTTTAGAACCTGATCCAAAGGCTGTTGAAACTGAGAAGCTATTGAATTCACTTGCTTCTGCGTCAAGCTCTCAGAACAGTAACTCAAGAACAGGCGGTACAAAGTGCCTTTTGCTGAATACTCTTTGCCCTCTTGCTGAAAGAGATGCAATTATTTCCATAAGCTGAACTGCACAAAAGAAAGGCACTGAGTTCTCGATAGCCAAATGATAGAAATCCATTTTTCTCTATTGGGTAAAGCAAAATGGAGTTGTGGCTGTAGATCCGAGTCCTGGCTCAATAAAGTTCACTGGGATCTGTGGGAAAGCTGTAAAATATTAAAACATGTTACGAAAGTACCACGTTGATGACAGCGGCATCTTCGGCTGCATGAGCCGTTTGATGTTTCTCTCATCTCTCTTCCTCAAGTTGATGAAAATTTTCTTAGTGGGAATAAGTGTACACATGGAAACCTTACAAACAACTTTCCACTTCACATAGCACAGCGTACCAATAAAATGTAAGACCTTCACTTAGCAGGGTTTCTCTGAAGCTGGCATTTCTCAGAGAAGTGTCTGCTTATTTCCGTCTTTATTTAGCAAAATTTGTCAGTGAAGAGCGCTCCACCAAATCTGCATCTCTGTTTTAGTGTTCGTTCCCTGCCCAGCATCTCGTGTCTTTACTGTGAGGGTCCAGCACCAACCCACTTCAAACTATGGACTTAAAACTGTGGATTCAAGCTGGGTGTGAGCACATGATTCATGATTCTGGGATGAAATTGTCATTTGGCCAGTCTGTCCTTGCTGCAGGAAGAAGTAGAGGGAGGCCAAGGTGGTGACAGGACGTGCGGGTCAAAGGGATGTTGCTTTTCTTATCCAACTGTGTTATGCCAAAGAATATATGTATATATTTTCCCTTTAAATTCTAAAGCAGATCAGGCAGTGATAAGCCATGGATTGTTCTATCATAGCCTTTTATGGATTTGTTTAGGAGTGATTTTATAATGGGATCTAGACAATTCTGTTCCTGCTGCCAGGAATTTTCCTTAGTCCAAACGACCGTGCGGAGACATCCACAGGGAGCTGGGTTCCCAGCAAAGTAGAGGAAGACCCTCTGCACCTGAAGGCTATGCCAACACGAGTCAAATTTAAAACTGGAAATACCAGCTTCCTCCCAGCCTTTTGGGAGGACCAAGTAATTTATTTAACGGGAAAAACTTAAAAATCCAAGGTGTCATCTTGTAGCAATGTGTGGGCCAATGAAGTACACCAGTGCAGGCAGTCGGGGAAGAAGAGCCGGTGGTAGATGAGGAGGCAGATAGTTTCAAATGGCGCTAAACCCTGATCTATCTCGATTAATTTTCTGCTGTAACAAACTAATGTGTTTGAGCTTTTATCCTAAAGTAGCTCCAGTGTCTCGCAACCCATAGCACAAACTTCCTTTCACCCTTTTTTGTAGAGCAAGTGCTACTCCATAAAGATGTTTGATAACTAATGAGCATTTTACAGCAAGACTGTAAAGTTTATGCTGTGAGATGAAAAAAAAGAATTTCTATGCTCAGTCACAGTGGGAGGATTTATGTCGGCAGAGTAGAATTACCAGTTTGGCCACTTCCAGTCTGCCATAATTGCTTGCATATTTGTAAATAGTGCCATGGGATTTTTAAGGGCCACAGGCAATCAGGATTTTAGTTCTACATCTCATGCTACAAGACGGGGTACTATACCACAGAGCTGAGCCCCGTGCAGAACTGCCTGGGTTAAAGGAAAAAAAAGTATTACATAGAATCATTATCAATCTTTCAAATGCCAGCAGCATGGAAGTGTGCCTTGGCAGTCTCCCACCCAAGAGCTGACGTGGCCCGATGCTGCTTTTTAATAGTCAAATCTAATAGGGTCAGCGTGAGAAGAGCAGAGCGCAGACAGTCTGACAGGCGTGGGCAACTCCGTTTATTCGTTGGCGGTCTTCAGCCTCTGAGGCTTATTTCAGGTTGGAAGGGAAAAGATGAAATCTGCAAACGGTCGTGTGGCACGAGGGAAGCAGAGGGACCTCCCTAGTTTTCTGCCGCCCTCGTCCGAGAGGACTGCCCTTCTTCCCTTATATTCAAATTAAAAGCAGCCAGGCATGAATGCACGTGCATGTGTGGGCAGGAGCGGATTTTATTATATAGTCACTTACAATCATGTTTTGATGCTGGTTTCTCCTTTCTAAACGGTGTTTATTGTCTGCATGCTCATCATAGCTGGGCTACCTTTACTATAGAAAAATGATATTCCTAGCTTTTAAAAAAAATTAGATCTCCGGTTGTCTAAAGGCTCTACTCTAGTAACTTCTCTCATCCTACGCTTCCCACTGGGGTAGTACTCTTAGTGCATTATGTCAGGTGCCTCATAAAAATCTGTCTTTTGTGACACTTTTTTTTGGTCTGTACCAATAAAATACTCCAGTCTCATTTTTTGCAACATCCTTTCCTCCTATTTTCAAGCTAATTTTGGACTTAGTTTTAAGGTATTAGACACAATCAAAGGGGGGTGGGCGGCAGGTAATTATGCATCTAGATTTCTATAACTTAACAAAAAAGCAGGCAATCCCCACTACCGACTATGAGAACTGTTTCAGAAGGTCTAGAAACTAACCAGCTTCCTATCCATTCATTCTTTTCTGCTTTTGAGACTGGCACATCATAGATGATGCGGGTACTTGACCACTTCGAGACCGAGATTATCTATTCAGCTACTTACTGCCTTCAAGGTCACCTGTAGGTAATTATTGACTTGTGACCAGAATTGCACTACTTTGAAGGCAGTGTCCAGGAAAGAAGCATCTTCTCTCATGGGCTTTGTAAATTTTCAGAAGGTGAGTGAAACTTCAAAATGCAGAGGCGTCATCCAAAATAATCTCTCTCAGTAAGCCTGTGTTTATGACTTGCACTTCTGTAAGTGCATTGTCTTCACTGTACTCCTGCGTCCATTTACTTATACAAAATCATGGAGATGAGAACATGTATCATGGCATATTTCAAAAACGTCAGATTTTTACAGAACTGGGTCAAATTGATGTTTCAGGTGTAGTCTAAGGAAACGCCTGCTTGAGAGTGTGAGCCTGTATCTGTACTTACAGTGGTCTGTGTCAGATTTAGGCAATGGTGGAGAATGGAGACCTGCATGGCTGGCCCTTTGCTGAAAACTGGTGCTCACCGGTCTATGTTCAATATTATCTTGGGCCCTTCAGCTGCAGCGTTGCTACTGAACATCTTAAATAAATTCATTGAGCTAGCGATTTATGCAGGTGTTTGTCCATCAGATGCGGATCGGGGTTTTGAATTATAGCCTGATCTGACAGCACCATGATGTGATACGTTTCTGTTTACGTGTCCTCAGACAAGCTGATGATGCCGAGAAGCATATGTGGACCACAAAGGGATTTCATCATGCTCATTTCATTAAATGGTAAAGATAATGTATTTTAATGTAATTCTATTTTGCACAGGCTCCTTGATGTTACCCCTGTTATGAAGGCCTTAATACAAAAGGCTTAGATGTCATAACTCTTGAAACAGGGGAGTATGTGTTACGGTAATTCAGTCTAAAACTGACCAGAGTGTCTCATAGGGATCATTGAACAGGGTCCTGGCCAGCTACTGAGAGCATATTTATTTCATTTGGTAAACAGTGTTTGATTATGAATTAATTGTCATAATTCAGGCAATTATTTCAATAATTTTGTCTAGTTAAGAGTAACAGTAGACATACTGTTTGCTAAATGTATTAACTGAAATTACAGTAGCTATTCAGGCTACATTAATCATAATACTTATTAGAGTCTGCCCTTCCTATGTCTGTGGGCTCTTGGAATGTTCTGCTCCTCCTGAGTGTTGTCATTTCTGCTGGTATTACAGAAAAAACCCTGAAACGTGAGCAGTTGTCAATGATACAAACGTCTTTTGTCTTTTCCACTGTCTGCTTCTTGAAAACGGAGACAGTTCTGCATGTACAGTCTGAAACAAGGGAATTTAGCCATGTGATTCCCCCTTAACCTCAATGGAAGTTATGCAGGTAATTCTTAGTTTGAGGGCAGGGTATTAACTCCTTATCAACAACAGTAAGCATTGGGTCACATAGTTCCCTTGGCTGCATTGGAAGTGCTCCTAAACCTTCATATTTATGTAAAATACAGGTTTTAAACCCAAGTTGCTAGCACGCAAAGTTCATTTTCGTGGTGTAAGGGATACCTCTAACCATGAGTTAGCCACCTGGATATAGGATGCCAGTTTCTCTATGAAATATTTCTTTATGTTCAGAATTGCCCAGCACTTAACAAATACGGGGAGTGCTGTGAGCACAGCGTGGATGGCTTCGGTGCTTCTGATCCCCAGCTGCCCAAAGAAGATCTCCTTGAGATAGTTCTTGTCACCAGATGGAAGTATTTTACATGCTGCTCGTTTCGAATTCCCGGTTCACACACTGATGGTCTGTAGACTCTGGACTGAGGTCTGATTTATGATGCCGGGATTAATGGGGACTTAACTCTTCTGAAAACGTCGCGGATAGGCCAGCTGCATGCTAACTGTAGGGAAAAGTTGTGTTTGACCCTGTCTGTTTCATTGGCCCCTCCTTTTCCCTACCAAATCTAAATTGTATAGGGGCAGCTATTATTACTGTCTTCAGCAACCTTTGTTACAGGCAGTTGTCAATGGCAGATGAATGCTTTAGCTGTGCCTGTACCCTTCCAGCCAAGAAATAGGTGTATAATAATGAGGATATATCTTGTCATACGGTTATACTGACACAGAATTATAACGTCTGTGTATGGGCCGCTGACAGTCCCCGTGTCTCCCAGTATGTTCTATTTTCCCAAGGCCAAGTTTATTACTCTCATAATTGAGTCCAATCCCAAGGCCTTAATGGAGTTGCACATTCTGGAAGTAGCAGGAAATATGGCTCTTGCGGAGCCGGGACCCTGCACAGTGTCTGCTCCAGTCTGCCCGGCGTGTAATTCCACCCCTTCCCGATGAAGGGTGGGTGACACAGTTTCTTCTTTTTTAGAAGAAACTCAGAAACGGTCATTTTTATCATTTGCTCCATCTCACGTTAGGAATGCCTGAGTGACCTTTTTGCTCGCAGTAAAGCTTACACCCCTAGTTTGCTAAATGGGATCACGTTAATCATTGAATGACACCAAGGAATAACAGGCTTACATTGCTCTCAGGGAGAGGCAGGTTGGGCAGGAGGTGAATCTTCCCGGTGGTGAAGGCAGCAAAGCATTGGGTTTGGTTGCCTGGGGAGCTTCTGCCATTTCCATTTCTGGAGGATTTGAAGAACCTGCAAGGGGATGAACTCACCTGCTAGTAATGACTTATCCATGGTGATTCCTGCCTTGGGGTTGGGACATGTGCTAAATGACCTCCTAAGATCTGTTCCCGGCCAGTTTCCTGCAATTCTGTAAGTCAGCAGTGAGCTGACACGGTTCTGAAATGGCAGAATAAATACAAGTCCAGTCTTCGTTTTTCTTTGCCTGGTATACCAGAAATGCTGCTGCTCTGTGGGCTCACGTGTTCCTTATCCCCTTGCAACTTTCACAGGCTCCAAGCAGGAACAGAGATCACTTTTTCCTGCCCAACAAGCGTGTTAGTTCATTACATCAGTAATTAATTTGGCCCACAATTAATATATTAAAAAAAAAATAAATAAAAGGCTTCTTTCAAGTATCACACACCTTGCTTTGCCTCCAAGCATGCTTGGCTGTGCCAGATATTAAACCAGTTTTGAGTATGTGCAACATTATGTTGATTCTAATTGCTGTGGAAAGCATTTCACTCATGCATTTTTAAGCAAAATAGCTACAATTTCCAGTTGTAGCTATTTATTCACTTCAGGTAGTTAAATTTTAGTTACCACTTCGGTGTCTAAATGTCTTGGGAAATAGAGAAAACCAGTCTTCAGTCTTGTCTGTTGTTTCTTTCCCCTCTCAGAACAGAAAGGGATTTTTCCAGAGTCCGCTCAAGTAAATAGAAATGTTCTCATCCTCATAATAGGCTTTGGATCAGGTCCACCTGTGAAGATAGTCCTCTTCCCCGCTCCCCCCCCTCCCTTAATTGAATGTATGACATATATTTAATCCTGGCAGTATTCTTTATCTCTGTGAGAAGTCCTTTTAATTCTCTGTGTAAGAAAGTGTTCTATGATGTGGCTACCTGATTTTATTGAAACTCACATGTCAGGAAAAAAAAATTATTGCCTTCCCTGTCAAAACTGACAGTAATTACGAGGCCAAATATATAGCTGTGATTGACTTGTAAAACTAAATCTGTAATATTTCTAGTCTGTTAGTTGACTTGTGCAGCTTTCAGGAAATATAACCCAGTATTTTCTTTGCAAACTGACATCTCTTTAGCCATTTCTTTTATTGTCTTTGTTTTTATTTGTGAGGCCAAGGGAGTAGACAGCATGTATATAGAACATGCTGGATGGCATTTAACAAGTCTGCTTCTGGGGAAAAATAGCTGAACGGCAGCAAAGGGAAAGTCAGGAAGGTTTAAGCACATGGTTCCTTTTGTGTGCTCCTCTTTATGCATAATCTTTCAGCAATAAATACTGCATATTGATTAATTAATTGTAATGGAAACATACTTGGACAGGAGCAACGTTACAGCCTATTTACTGCCTTAATTTTTAAAGAGGTTTTAAATTTTAAAATGGATATTGCACTAAATGCAGTGCTGTGCTCCTCTGTGCAGAACTTGGTGTAGAAGGACTTTCTCATCAAGGCTGCGTTACTGAGGGCTCTTTCTGCTTCAGCTGCCTTCCTCCCTGTTACCTTTGTAAAACCAGAAAAATCCGTAATTGGTGTTTAGCCTCTCTTAACATGTGTGAAATTCACTTCAGATCAAACAAATGGCTTTGGACTGATTAGGGAAAAAGCTCCCAGATAGGGTTCTGTAAAGAATTTAGATTTATCCAGGCTACATATAAAAGTTTTGCTTGTTTATTTGCCTAAAAAAATGAAACGTGCGGTAGGTTCCTGTTACTAATGAACATTTCTGAGGACTTGTAGCAAAAAGGGATCCTTCTTTGGCTGAGGGAGAAAAAGGCACCTACACATCAAATAAATGTGTAAACCAAATGCGGGCTTGAAGACTTCCTAAAGGTGAACTAACAGCACTTCCTGAAAAAAGAAGTGAATAGAGGAAGATCTATCTTAAATATCATGTAGTCATTTAGCTGGAGTGCAAAAAATAAAGTGTTGAAGCGATATATATTCACAGCCACAGAAAGGCACTTGGAAGTGGCATCCACAGTGTTGCATATTGTTTCAAATGTACAACACCAGGTTATTTTGGAATGAAAAAGATGAGGTTTCCTTTACAGGAGAGAGTATTCTACATTTTAATTCCTCATTTCTAGGCTGATGGGTATTTGGATGATATTGCTGTTAGTCTGTTAATTTTTTTTTTCTCTCTTTCTTTCTTTTTTGAAATTTTAAATCCAAACCAGTGAAACAAAGCCCGGGAAGTAGTAATTTCTTTGAATCTTAATGCAGTCTGTCTTCTTAATGAGCCTACTGCACTGCCCTGAAAACAGCCCTTTACAAATAAACATGCTGGAAGTGATTTAGCAACAATGTCCAGACTGTGTAAACATCTAATTATTACAATAAAATTGTCAATAAATATACATTACTGCTCCCTTTTCAAACGTTAACCAACTTTCTCTTTGCTTGATAAAAAGGTATAAATTGCGTTTTTATGTCTCGGTTGGTTTTGTTTTCATTACCCTGCTTGCTGCTCTCCAGACAAAAGAACGCAGCCTCATGTCTGAGTTATTCCTGCGTGGTGAAAACTCCTACAGTTGTTTATTAACATAAAGCGCGACGTTTTCCTTTCCCAGCAAAATGAACTCGGAGCTTTCACGATCTGATGGTTAGTCATGGCATCTTCCC
>JAVJGJ010000047.1:109569173-109583463 GCA_035590215.1 Microhierax caerulescens
CTGGGTATTGAGGGCCTCCTGGTGTGCCAGAACAAGCTGGTTTGGGAGAGGTTCAGCCTCCGCAGAAAGATGGTTAAGAGCCTGTTGCTTTGCCAGGCTCAGACGTGTGAGCCACGGCTGACGGTTCAGAACTGCACCGAGTCACCAGCGCTTTTCTGATATCGACACCGTTTGACAACTTTATGCATCTTTCGTTGAAGTGTGTTTGGATGATGCGAGACTTTCATCCTTAGGCCATCGAGTGCAACTAAGCACTAGTACGTGTTCATGTTTTGCCACCGTTTGCTCTGGCTCCTGATGAACATTCCAAAATTCTTTTGATAGCTCCAGAAGTGGCAGCGATGCAAACGCCTACAGCGGCAGGAGGTTTGTAGGACATTCCCCCCAGCCAAAAAAAGGTTCATAACCTCCGAGGATGACCTGTAAGGACTGGTGCTTTGGGAGAGGAGGAAGAAGAAATATCAAAATGGGGTTTCTTACGTTGTCCTTGGGCTCGAGCAATGTCGCTGATTGGCCAACTGTTATTTTTTAATAGCGGATGGCCAGAGTCCAAGTCAGCTTTATGATGACCTCAACGATCCGGCACGGTTCGTGGCTGCGAGGGCTGCGGGAGGGTGGCAGCCTGCCAGCCCCCGTACATCATTTGCAGGTTGCCGTTTCTGACACGCTGGTGTTAGTTATTGTAAATGAGTGACGCTGCCTGTAACTCACCTTTAAATCTCGTCTCGCCGGCGTCGGACGAGCTGTTGGGTACGTGCTTGTGCGCACAAAGGCATCCCCATAGGCACATGCCCACCTACGCTCACCTGCAAAGTGCTTGTCACCGCCTTGACTTACCTTGATGTGATTGATGATAATTAGGTTTCAGCTGCCTTCTGATGCAGAAATACACACCACCACAGCGTGGCCTGTTCTGCTTCTGCAGTTGTGCCTCTGAAAGGCTATCGATTCACGCTTTTACATTTTTAAAAGGTCACGGCAATAATTCCGCCTGAACTGTGCTAAGTGAGAATAGTTTGCAGAGGTAATGTGGTTCCTGCTCACTTCCAGTGTAAACAAAACCCAGTGGTTTTTATTATTGTTTTTAGTATATTTTAATTACATTTATTTGCCTCGCTCTTGCATTGTGTCAATGAACTATTTGTAAAGATGTAAGGCAAGTGACCTTCAACATTATATGACTTTGGTTTCTGTGCAGAGCTATTTTATTTTTCTATTATGTAAGATGTGCTGGAAGCGCTTATCGTAATAGGGTGCTCACATTAAAAATTAAAAGTGCAAGAATAAAAATTGCCTTTTCCCCCTTGTCCTGTCATATATCCGTCCATTTTAATAAGACAAAAAATGTCTACAGCTTTATGACTGTGGTATTGAATTTGCTTACTTTTTTGTAAAATATCACTGTAGTTAAACCAACAGCCTTCGCTGGCCTGACTGGGAACAGATTGTTCCCAACAGTTCATTTGACTAACAGGCTATATAATGCAACGAGCTAACTTACTAGAACACAGAATTCTAGTATAAAATAAAATATAAAATAAAATATAGAATAGCTACTGCAGCCCAAGTGTCCTAGAAAGATGACAGGAAGCTATGGATGCTGCGGCATAAATTATTTCTATAGCTGCGCTGCAATTAGTGACTTTGTATTCTGTCTGGTTTACGGGACTTACAACCAGGGCTAGACTCATGATGGAGAAAGAGATGGTAAGATTTTATGCACAGAATGAGCCTTCCTATCTTCCTACAGGGTTTTTTTCCTATGTTTCCTTTGTTTTAAATTATTTTACTGTTATCAATTGTGTATATAAATAGAGCTCGCTCTTGGATTTCCTACCGGCACAGCTTTATGCCTCCGCATGGAGTTACTGAACATGAGAGCTGAATGTTCCCACCCTGCACCGTGCGTTTTGCCGGTGTGATGTGCTGTGGGCGAGAGTACGTGGAAAAGGATTTTCCTCCTCCTCCTCTGTAGCGTTAATGGTAAGTGACGTATGCAGAGATGGAAGCTATGTTCCCGTGTTCCTCTGTTCAGTCCCACTACAGTTGCCATAATTCACTCCACAATTGATTGTTAATTCACTTTAATACGCGTGTCTGTAGCAAGTGGAGCTGATAAATAGTGAGAAAGTATGTGATAGGCTATCTAACCTTCTTCCTACAGATGAGATGCTACAGAGCTGAAATCCATTCATGCTCCCCGAACACAATGCTGTATTCTGGTTTTCTATTCATAGTGTTGTAAATTTGTCAGGCTAATGGGACACTTTGTACGACGTTTTCCTTTTTAAGTGCTTTAATGGGAGTAGGTATTACATTGATCCAAAATCCAGCCTACCATTTCATGTCGTGGAGTCTGGAATTATGGAGTTAGCTGCATAGAAGTGAAGAGATGTGTTGTGTTGCCCTTTATTTTTAAGCTGTATTTTGCCAGCCTGATGTTCAATGTACCATTTATACACGGAAGAAAATCAGCACGTGGTCTGGCCACCAAATTCCAACGTCGTACTGTGTTTTCATCCAGTGTAAACACAAGTGGAGGTGGTAAGTAGGCAGAGCACACAGCCACACTTGCATATTTTTTCCCTTTTTCCCTGATGTGGAAGGGCTGTGGCAGTGGGTATGAAATAGCCACGCTAGGATGGAGGCAACACCCATCAAGGCCAGTAACCTGCTTTTTGACAGCTGAGACACTGTCAGAATGAGATCTGTGCAGATATCCAGTGATAATTCCCTAAAATATTCCCCGGCACCCACTAATTTGCAGGTCAAGTACTTCTTAAGCAGAAGTGATATCTCTATATTTAGTACCGCTGATGGATTTTTCTTCTCTGAAACGATAAAGTGAGCTCAGTTACTCAGTATGATGGGTGGCAAACTTTGGAAACAGTTCACAGCGTGAACATTTGTGATTGATCTTATGAGCTCTTGAATGTTGGAGGTTTGGGCTGAATAAGGCTGATCGTAGGTTTGATGTGGTCACAGCTATACACCAGCAAGAGAAATTTGTGTTTAAAGGCCAAGAGGCAGATGGGTACCCGACAAAAATGGCCAGTCAATAAAAGCCCTGCCCTGAGAGAGATGTGGAAAAGTTGAGATGCCGTCAGGCTCTGAAATACGCCTTTTGCTGAGCTGAATTGTGGTGTGATGAACATCTGCCTTGCACACAAATGTCGTTGTGACATGTTATCAGTTGGGATTTTTACTGCTGCTCAAATATAAGTTAGTGGCTCTGATATCTTCAGCCTCCCAGTATCATTCCTGACTTAGGAAGAGAAGCATTTTCCTTAAAACTGTCTAAAGCAGTAAAAGTGAAATACTCTGGGAAATGCTGAGTTAGGGGACCCCGGCACCAGGTAAAAGACTTGTAAAATCAATAAGCCCAAAGGCTTTGCAAAGAACCCCAAGCCACAGGAAAACTCCTTGAGATTGCGGAGAGTCGCGGGAACCCCTTGAATTGTGAAGTGCTCTTTGTTACCCCAGGTGGCTGTGTGTCACCTACGAGCCTGGGACTGACAGTGCAGAGCTCAGACAATGCACCACAACCCTGAACACATATTGCTCTGTGTGTGCTGCTGCAGCTCAGTCCTTACAGCCCAGGATTTTTCCTGCCCTTTGTGTTACATCCATGTGGTAGGCTTCCCCTGAGGACTGCATTTATTGCAGCGAAAGCTAGCAGGCTGTGACATGGTTTATAATGGGCAGAAAAAGTCAACATCAGAAATCTTTTCTGTACCATATAACCTTTAAGATTTATCATGGCTTGGATTTCTCCGAGAGTTGACAGTATGGTGACGGAATGAGCTGTCCTACGATTTTTTTTTTTAATTTTTTTTTTTTTTTATTGGTTCTCTGTGTATGAAAAGGCTCTATAAATAATAATCACCAATGCAGGCTGGTACAATTGTTAAAGACAACCTGCTGGCTATAACCATCTTCTGAAGTGGTGTTTTCCTCCCTGGTTAATAAGGGGGCACTGGTGCTGCTGGAAGAAAGGTGGCAGAAGTTTGGAGCATGTTGGTTGCGTACTTGGTGAACTTTTGCTGCAGAGAAATGTCAAGGTCAGAACATGATTGAAGAACCTTCTTCCTCTCTTGAAGTCGCTGTTCCTGTATGATATTGTTTTCCACTGGAGAAGGTTCTCTTAAAAATGAGGTTGAGATCCCTAAAGAAATTGCTTCAATCAGCAACAGTGCTTAATGACTGTTAATGGGAAGTGGAGATAGGATAGTAAGTGTTACTTTGATTAATAAGAGAACTGCAGAGAATTTAAATTGTGCCACTGATGGATTATTTTCTTCAAGCTTGATAAGCGCTTCTCATTTGTTCTTAAATTTGGTCAATACTGTTAAAGACAGCAAAATGAAGTATAATTAATTCTATTACTGCTACTCAGACCCAGTGTTACTGGGAAACAGATTGTGATGCGGACAACAATGTTAGGTAACACTTCTGACAGGTTTATCATATGAGGACCTGTCCTCAAAAGTAGAGAACCTTTTCTCCTCCGTGGTTAGAAGCTGCCCAGCGCTGGTTGCCTTTCTTAGCATGTGTTGCTCGGTTTGAATCTGCCACAGAAATATTTGTAGTAAAGAAAGTAGCTGATGCAGAAGTAAGTGGACAAAACAGGCAGCTCCAGTTTATTCCTCACCTGATACATGGGGCTGTTTTTGTTGGGTTTTGACTGTATCACCACAGATGCTGAGTTTGGAGTAGGAGCACTTAAATAAACGGTTTTGCTGAGTTCAGTGTTGTGGTATAAGGCCCTATGAAAATGTAGGGCGTTAGAGGGTTTGGGAGGGATGGGTAAGATGAGTTTTTTCCACTCCAAGGTAATACTACATTTTATTTGCAGACCCTATGCCTTGAGAATTTAACCACTTTAAATGCTGTCAGCATCCAGTGCAGTGGCTAAGATATTTATTACGATACTAGTTTCCCAAAGATATTTTCTGTCCCATAATCACGTGTGTTTCTTACCAGTCGTGAGGTTCAGCATGCCTGTACCCTATGGGTTACTATGGCCTGTGTAATAAATAAAATCATATCGCAGCAGCACCTAAAAAGCTCCGGTTAGGTCCTAGTTGCGTTAGGCGGTGGCAAACGTTATAGTCTTCCCTCAGGGAAGCTCCCACGCACATTTAAATGCTGTCCCTGAAGAGAAGCTTTCCTTCACGTGGAGCCGTGAGTCCCTGACATCTGCAGAGGTCTCTAGTCACGTGCGTTTGCACATCTGGCATCTCCTGCCGCCGTAGGACGTGACCCTGCTGAGGATGGGGAGTGCTGATCCCATATAGGTATTTAGTGAGAAGGTAGCATAGACTCCATGCTGGTGCACACATAAATAAATTATCATTGTGCTTTTAAGCAAACCTCTTTGCATGATGCAAATGTAGGGAAAATTTACTGAGAAATGCAGTTTATTCAGAGACCCTTGTGCCACTTCCGAAATCAGATTTTAGCAAAAGGTGATCAGCAGCTCATCCATCCTGGCGTCGCGGAATAAATCCAGGGTATGTGCTAAGGAATAGGGAAACTGTTCTGTGCTTTCATTAGCAGTAGCTGCAATTACTGCTTAATTTAACAGACTCTGCCTACTTCAGACTCCATGCTTCTCCAGTTCTGAATGCAGAAAGTCATTGTGTGAGTTATTTCGAATTAATTTGAAACCAGAGTGTGTTGGCTAATAGTATAGTTATAAAATCAGTGAAGGTCTAATTCTGTTATTAAAAATGTAAAGCTTATGTATTATGAATAAAAAGTGAATTCTCTTCCAAGGATATTCCATAAACATAATTTCTAAAAATATTGCAAACACTGAAAATGTATTTCAGGCACTAATTTGGGTGCAATGGACTGTACTCTGGAGTGCAAAAAAAGCTGCTGGTGGAAGGTCGTGTTTAAAACTCAGAAGCAGAGAACAAAAACCAGTGACAACTCCTTTGCCTCTGAAAGTCCCTGTTTATAGCTTTGCTGGTATTCTGTGCAGCAAAGGGAGCAACAGAACATCTTTCATTCACTTGACTTGTTTGCAAATGCTTGAGGGTGGCTCATAGGGAATGTGGTGGCCTGACTGAATCATTCCTTCATTGTACTTCCTTGCAGATAACCGGGGTAAACATTGACCCTAATTACCAGATACCCTGTAATTCTACAGGAAAAGATGTCAGGGGTGTCATAATCCTGGCAAGTAAAGAGATGCCACCCAGCATGTAAAGAATCGCGGCGTCAGAGTGCTGATGATCTTTGCTCTTAAGGCAGCTGCAGAGTGGTACGTATGTATCCAGCATATGCAATGCATTTACACGTTTTAAGGAGAGGCTTTTAGATCAAACCAGAAGCATGGTGCATCTCTCCTCTTTCTACAGAGGACCATTTATCTAGGTGGGCCAGCAACTTTTTGAAAGATGGCAGCTGGCATCATATATTGTGACTCTAGTGCGCCGAAGACAAAGAAACTTTAAATCTTAGGTACTACCTCTGTAGAACTAACCAGAGATTTGGAGGCCAAATAAACCTTTCTCTCTCCCAAATTCTTCTGTTATTCCATTTTAGTGTCTGTCAGCTTGATACAAACCCCCACATATGTCTGTAGGTGTGTATATTCGTTTGTTGCCACTGTTTTATTATGCAGCACAATGGAAATTCTGCTGGATAACTTGTTTACAAAGTTGATTCACGGCGGAAGAAAGGTAGATCCTATATTCCCCTTTACAACAACTATCCTCCAGAATTAAGTGCTATATATTTGAAGGATTGTGGTGCTGTAAAAATGTATTTTTCTGAAGGTCCTGTAACGGTGTCTGGTTTGTCATAAGCTAAGGCTTCGATAATGAAAGAGAGCCCTGCACGCAGCAAGAGCCCTGATTAAGAGAGGAGTACAGTTTGTTACAGTTATGTGGGTACTTGGCTATCATATAAGTTTATTAAATCATATAAAATTTCAATTTACACCATAATATTCTGTAAAAGATGGAGCACACAGAACTAATAAGTATGCCAATTTCTTTCACATATGAATTGTATTGTTGGTTGTGTTAAAGCTGCCATTTTCAGAAGCAAGATTATTTATACTAGAATAGCAATTTCCTGCCTCACAGTTAAATTTTGTAGAAGTTAATTACAGATAGAAATAAAATGAATGTGATATAAAAGCTAGCAAAATGCCAATATGATGTTATATATTTTCGGGAAGGGGAGAACATACTTATGTCTTTATATAGTACATATGTGTATACTCATATTTGAGCCTCTCTTCCTTGTGAATATGGTTTTGGGGAAACAGAGTGACACTGCCCTGGTACAGTATTTGGGCTTTGTTGTGTTGCAGGAGGTGAAGTTACTTGTTTTCCATTATACTTCTTATTTGCATAATGTATTGTAACAGCTTTCATAATGTTTGCAAAGTCAGCCAAAGTTCATTTGTCCCGTTGGAATCAAATCTCGTTCTTTACTTGCACGCTTCTGACAGTTCTGTCGAGTGAAGCCAATGGAATCCCAGTTTGTTTTCTCTTGTTTCAGCCTTCCCATGCTTTAGGAGCTCATAACTTATTTCTTCTTACCATATCAGAAAATACTCGGGGCATGCCCCAAACTTGTGTTACTGTGTTACCAGTGGGCTGTCTTTCGGAGGTGGAGTTACACTTCTAGATTTTGCACTGTGAGGAAGAAAAATGTGTTTACTCCTTCTTTTGCCAGAGGGTTTCAATCTTTCCTGCTTGCTCCTTGCTGGGTTCTATTGTCATTATATTTTGCCATCATATGCAAGACTTGGCAGGAGGATTCCATTAATACGGTGAGTGAGGTGAGTGGTACTGTCTTGCAAATGCACAGCCAAGAACTGGGGAAGGAGTAAAGCATCGTCTTGTGACTAAAAATGAGTTTAAATAAACAGAGAGGGTGAAAGTTCATGAAGAACATATATAGGAATGCTGTTTTGAGGTTGGGCAGAGCTGGACCGGACTTGGACGGAGCAGGGGGTTGTCTGTCAGCAGTCTTGGAGACGATGGTTTTCTTTACTTAAGCTCCTTCCAGCAGAGTTGTGGCATCTCTTGGGTGGGGGCACTGTCCCCAGAGGAGGTGACAGAGAAGACAAAGCCATGAAGAAGATACGGTCAGAATTTCAAGAGCAGTTGGGTGTTTTTGCTGTCACACTGTCAGATTTCAGCAGCTGGGAGAAACTACAGAGCAGCAGCAGTTCCTCTACCCTTTCCACTGGCTCGTGTGTGCAGCCCTCTCCAGCCAGTCCTTTCTTTTGCCTTGGTCTGGTAGCACTGTCGCTTTTTTTGTTTTTAAATTTATTTATTTTATTTTATTTTTTATTTGGAGGAAAACTGGGACTTTGTGTCCGTGCTCCTCATGATTGTAGAGCCCTCAAAGTCCTGCAGTTATCCAGAGTGAAAATTATGACTGTGAGCAGCAGGGAAGAAAACTGAAGAGGGAAGGGGGAACAGAAATCCCTGTCTTTTGGGCTTTGCATCGTCGCTCTTGGCGGGGTAGATAACTATTTCGTTGTTGTTTTATTGCCAGCCCTGCCCTTAGATAGCTGTGCATCATATTCACAGCCACAGTGTAAGACACTCGAGCCTTGTAATGCTTTTAAACTAATGAGGGTGCAGTGGATTAGCTCAGGATACATCACACGGTGTCCAAAGGGCTTTGCATGTCGTTTATGGCTTGTGCTTCATTATATCTCTTTTTGCATACCCTGACCGTAGCCGACCACCATTTTGCAGCAGGCTCGAGGATGTTATCACGATTGGCTTGCTAGGTGAAAGGCTTTTCTATTTAGCTTTTAATAGAGCAAAAGTGACTCTAAATTTGTTAATATTCTTTAGGTTATATAGGACAAATTACAGATAAGTGAATAAGTAATGAAATTTGTAATGAGAATTTCTCAAGTATGAAATGTTGGCGCAAATTAATTGCAGGATTTTACAGCTATTATAGTTTATATCATAAATGCAAAAATGACTAGGGCTTTTTAATTACAGTAGGAACACACTAAATTTTTATGGAGTGCCATTTTGTTAAAGAGGTACTTTAAGCATTAAGAGCAAATGCCATCCGTAACAGCAAGCCCAGATATCTGTGCCACATCAAATAAATATGCTATTGCTATGAAATTGTTCCTCAGATACTGTAACTGACACAGAGGCTAATGAGAAGTCTCTTTTCACACCTTCAGTTTACCGTGTCTTTCTCTCTTGGTCATTCTTTTCCTTACAGGGCCACAGCAAATCCCTTGGAAAAATATACAGGGCTTTCTCACTGACACTTCCAAGTAGTACTGTGGATGGCAAAATGTTGGTGTCTCAGTAGAAGTTAATATTATTGTGGAGGGGAGGAGGGAGGATGGCTGAATGCTAATTCTTATTAAATATTTGATGTGAAGAGAAATCTAATACAGTGGAAACTCAAAGAAATCTCATTACTCGGTGGAACATGTTGCATACTAAGATAGAGATGACTCAGACTCAAAAACTAAGAGGCAGATTTAGTGAGGAAGCACATCTGAAGCAATGCCCTGCTGTTCTTTTCCATTAAAATAAGAAATCTACGTCTCGTCTGCTACCCTGCTTATGTAGACATTTCTCAGAGTCAAGAATATGTTTTTTAAATGTCATTGCATGCTATATTCCTCCCTGGTGATGCTATGTTAAGCTTTTCCCCTCCTCTTCTCGCACAGCTGCTCTCAGAGCTGGCTGACTGGACAGCAGTAGGTGCTGCAGACCCTCCTCTGCTTGCATGTGGCTCCGAGGGTCCCCCTGAGCCTCTCTGTCTCCAGCCAATAAATATGTTCCACTCTGAGGCTGATGGTTTTGCTTAAGCACGTGAGACTGCGAACTCATGTCCTTTTTCAGTGCCTCCTCAAACATACACTGTGTCACAGACTGCTTCCCCAGTTAAGGTCTCTAATCCATCACTCACAATTCCTTAAGGGGATTAATTAATTTTAAAAATGGTTGTGTTTCTAGGTATGCTAAACGTCCTCCCTCAAGGACAAATGCTCATCTGTCCATTTGCACATCTCTCATGATTTGTCTTGTTGGAGTGGCCGGTATTATGCCTTGTATTATACAATCCCAAAACCGTGCTTGCAAGGAATTGCAAATGAACTGATCATCAGAGAGCTTGCTTATAATTAGCTGGTATCCTTTTCCTGAAGGTGAGTCTCACTAGAGTGGAGGCAGCATGCAAATCTGCTGCTGTCACATCCCGGGATAGGCAAGAAAGCTTGGAGAAAACGAGCTCTGACAGGGTGCTGGGCAGGGACTTGGGAGTGCTGGCTTTCGCCTTCAACTCTGTCACTGGTTGGACTAATGTGTCATTTTGGACCTCATAACTCGTTTTGTTATCTGCAGCTTTTTCATGTGACCTGCTTCGTCAACCTTATGCCAAAGTTATGATAGAACTGGTGGCATGAAGGTTAACTACCAGTATACTTCTGTCCCCAAGACGGTGATGCTCAGAAGGAAGTCCTCCCCCATGGCCAGGTGACCACACTGTCCTACAGCCCATTTCTGCGAACTGCCCAAGACCTACAGTCTCTATTAAACCCCTCTGTGCTATTTTCATAGTGTGGAGGGGTAAAATGCTGCACATCCCATTTCTCCTGCCTTATCCAGTCCTTTTCCTTCATTCTTTCAAGGCCTGGTGACAGTCTCCCAGACTTGCTTATTTTACGCTTGTGAAAACAAGTCAAAGTTATTTTATGTCTCACCCTAGATGTTATTTGCTTGAAAGGGTTTTTCATAAATATGTCATTGTTTTCCTAACTGAATTCCTGGTTCCTTAATTGGGAAGGGGTGGGGGGATGGAAAGAGATAGAGAGAACAAGAATCCATTAAGTATTGCTTATTTCCCATCTGAGTAACAATTGACTGAAATTGCTGGAGGGACGACCAGTCCCTCTGACTGCCTGTGGTCAGTGAGGGGTGTTGTACCTGCTTCAAAGAAGTCCTACGAAACATCTCTCCTCCACTCTTTTCTGTAAGGTGAGCCACATGCGGTACCACAACTCAGTGAGACCTTGCAACGACAGGGCTAGGGTTAGGCTAACTGAGGAAGATGAAGCAGCAAAGCAATAGGAAAGCAACCAAAATTCCCACCCAGATTACATTTGCATTTGTACTTATCGTTGCCTGAAACGTGCACCTCATCAGCCAGCTCCTGAAGGATCTTGCTCCTTTCCATATGATTACAAGAAAAGAATATATGTCCTTGGCGTATTGCATGAAAATAGGAAGAAGAGATGGCTGCTGAAATGCTCTCACTGTAAATGAAGGGCTTTATGTTTACACAAAAACCACTCTTGGAAAAAAGTAATTTTGCTAATGAGATATTCCCATACGTCCTGGGGAGCTTTTTATTGCGAAGGCACTCTTTCAAATCCAGCACAGATCTACAATAAAAAGCAGCAACTAGCTCAAAGGAGTTAACGTTTGAGCTAGCTCTCTAGTAGCAAAGTCCGTGCAGCATCGCACGGCAGTGGTGCACGGGGTCCAAACGACCAGTGTTGCACGAGCAGCTCGAACCACGTGAAGGGCCGGTGCTCACCCATGGAAATGAGGTGCTCTTAATGAAAGCCCATGTTGTTGTGTACCTGTCTCTGCTTTCATATCTAAGGTAGCGGACCTGTTGTTAACCGGGAAGCTGACATGTCCCAGAGCTCTCCGGATTGCCACTGGATTTTCCTCGGAAATCCTGGGATCTCCTATCTGGTTGTAACAGACTAGATTCCCTGCTGGGTACCAGACCCATCAGGGCTACAGCAGATGAGCCTGTTGACTTGCAGATGTATTGCAGTGCAGTGTGAGAGGTGGCCATTTCTTAAAATCTTTGAAGTACAGCAATCCTAATCTCAAGATGGCTCGATTTCCTTGCTTTGGCTGCCTTTGCCAACACAAAGCCTTGAACCTTTAACTGGAGGCGTTTGATCAGACTCCTCACCGATCCCTTTCCTTGGCCAGCCTTGGCTGGCCACGTTAGAGAAGTTAAGGACCAAGTACGCTTGAGCACTCAGCGGTGGTGTTTCAAGACAGGCTTTGAGTGTACTGAAAAGGATTTGTTCTACTGCTGCCTTGCTGAACTGTTCCATGGAGAACCCTCTCAACCCAGCTGCTGGTGCTTTCATGGGTACCGATTAAATTTTTTATATGATGTTTTATAACCATAAATATACTCTACGGACTTGCACATAATTCCTCTGCTACTTCATCTGCTTTTCAAAGCCCTTTTCAGCAGGCTTATCTTTGTTTTTCTTGGTCTGATTAAAAGGCAAGATGTATTTTCAGCAGGGTAAGTAGTACCAGAGAGCGCATTTCACACAAAAGAAATGCAGTCAAACGTTTGTTATCCAAGTTGAGTCAAAGACACTGAATTAATTCAGCTAACCATGGTTTCAAATAATTAATGAGATTTTCAGGCTACTGAATACGTTTGGGACCATGAGTTTGTTTTGGGCAAACAAGGTTTTTTAATGATTGGACCTCTGACTACAGGTAAGCAAAATAGCACGTGAGAAGATCCTCTGCAAAAAGCTAAAAGACTGAAAATTGGGACTTGAAATTAAAAATTTCTCTATTTCTGAGACTCAGTGGGCCAAAAATAGCCTGGAGGCAGTCAAAAAGAGTAGTGGCATCCCTCTGGACGGACTCCATCCTGAATGTACCAGCATGACTGAGTATTTCCACAGAGATCCTGATAGCCTGTAAAGAATCTTCCACTTTTCCTTTTTTTTTTTTTTAGTGCAGTTTATTCCTCTCCCTGGACTGTTTTTTTCCCCACAAATAACTCTTAATTGTTTGTTTTCCCTGCAAACAGTGAAGAGAGAGAGCCATATTGCACCATAAAAGTAACGTCATGTGGGTTCTCATCTCATCAGCTCTCCATGACTGCTGAGTCACGCATGGGTAGGTTTCAAGTGCTACTACAGCCTTAGAAGACATTTCACGCAAGCCCTGATGATTTATTGGAAAGAGGTAACATTTTTTTCCGTATAACATAGGCTCTGTGGTTTTGAGGTGATCTCTGTTCATTGCAGTAGATGCCGGGGGTGGGTGGGTAATGGGGGGTGGTGGGATCTGGAGCTGGTCATGTCTACTGAGGAAGGTGGCGACCTGATGCATTGTTTTAGGGGGGGTATAGGAACACCTTTTGCCAGTCCATCAGTGGAGAGTGGTCATAACAGCTTACCAGGAGGCTGCGGTGGCCTGGAAAAGCAAAGATGGTTGTGACGGTAAGAGCAGCTGCTGTGTAGTGATGAACTGCATCAGGGGAAGGAAATCATTGGTTCCAAAATGATAAAGTGGGCTTTAATTGTCCACATCCCAATGCCTAGGGGAGCACTGCCAGGGAAACTAGAACAGACGGAGATGCTGCTGACATTAGAATAATGTGCTGCATGTGAAACCGCTGCAGAAATAGTTAAATGGCGCCTTTGCCAAGGCCACAGAGTGAAATGTTACTACACCATGGGGCGGATTAAAATATGCATTTTCTCCTAATTGAGCACAGCGGACTCAGCTGGAGGTCCTGTCAGGAGAAGAAGAATAATTTGTCACAGCGAGAAATGTATAACTTGACAGAGCATCTATTAGGCAGTACAGTAAAAAATAAAGTAGGACTTATGCAGGTTTTCCTTATGCTCCAAACTGGATGGCATAGGCACCCACGTGCTGTAAGTACATTTCAGACTCAGTGGCAGTGGACCAACCTGGTTGTACAATGCTCACAACTGTTATGGCTATCATAGCGTGATGATGAGAAGGTTAAAGTCTTTCTAGATCATCCCTCGTTAGAAAGGCCCTGTAAACAGCAATCGTCCTCTCCTCACAGTGCATTTAGCTGGGTACAGCCAGCAGAGCTCTGCAACAATTTCTTTTATAACTCTTGAAGAAAACATTTATGGGGCTAGCAAGTTAGTGCCGTGAGGATGGAAGTAAGTCCAGTAAAGAGCTGGCACTGATTGCACATCAAGAACCACATTTTCCTCCTTTGGTCAGTATCTAGTTGTGAGAAGTGTAAAAATGGGCTCCATGAAGACATCTGTAGGACAGGGCTGCTCCCCAGCCTGTGGATTTTCCCTAGTCATTTCTTTCCTCATGTCACTTTTATAGATGCATTTATAATTTTCAGGGAGGTCTGTCCTGGCCTGGCTGCAGCTTTTTTTTTTTTGGCTGAGCTCCAAGCTCAGGTGGATCTGCCAAGCCCAAAGCCCAAATCCCAAAGCCCAAATCCCAAATCCCAAATCCCAAAGCCCAAATCCCAAATCCCAAATCCCAAATCC
>JAVJGJ010000047.1:109583563-109632012 GCA_035590215.1 Microhierax caerulescens
CCCAACTCCCAAACCCCAAAGCCCAACTCCCAAAGCCCACAGCCCAAACCCCAAATCCCAAATCCCAAAGCCCAAAGCCCAAACCCCAAATCCCAAATCCCAAAGCCCAAAGCCCAAATCCCAAATCCCAAAGCCCTGCCCTGGCCAAAGCAATGCTGCAGCCTGTAGCAGCGACTGTGTGTGAGCTGCCAGCTTTAGGGATGGAAACGACTCCGTGCTGTCCTCACCCTGCAGCCTTTGCCATGGTTTTTATAGTCTGGTGATGCCCAGAAGCCCGAACTTTAGCTCTGGCCACTATTTTGCAGCTTTTCACAGAATCCCATGCCAAATCTAAGGGGCAGCTCCCAGGACCGGGTGCCGCAGAAGCAACCTGTCACATCCCTCCGTGAGGCTGTGTGGCAGCTAAACCCAAGTAACTCCTATTCAGGCACATGCTTTTTATCTCCCTGAAACGAAGAGCTCTGACTGACAGGGTAATTCATCATTCATCTGATCCACAAAGGTCCCTGAAGGAGCAGAGCCACACACATCATTTTCATACTGGTGGAGGTGTATGCCCTATGTGAGATCCAATGTTTTTAAAAGTTTCTGTAACCCTAAAAAAGAAATTCTGGGTTCTTTAGGGAGATGTTACTGGGAACTTTGGTTGCATGCTGTAGCGTGTTGAAGTGACACAAGGGGCAGCCACTTCCAGTGCATTTGTAGTGGGGGTGGGAGGAACGACTGGGCTGGGAAAACCCCAGTGACACTAAGAGGTAGCACTGAAGAGGTCAAAGGACTGGTGAAGGCTTGCAAAGGACCCACATGCCTTGAATGAACGGTGCAGGTCACTGCTGTCCACATAATTTGCTTTCCAGCATGGTCACAGCGATACTCTAAGCCCAGGTGCTGGAATGCTCTCTGGGGAATCCCTGCCCACCATGCTAGGTGGGCATGCTGCTTTGTAGTGCCTTTACCAACCCCAGCCCCTCAGTGGCATTATCATGAAAAACTGACTTGGGCTTTACAGGTCACCTGCGATGCTTCCCAGCCAGACCACGTACCCCGCAGTGACGGGAGCTGTGGTTAGATTGGGCTGGCCCAGGCATCCAATCGATTCTTGCGCTTGACCATGGGTTCAGTGTTCCCAGAAGCACCTGATGAAGTGAAGACAGTCCCCATAGGCCAGTCAGTGTGCTCAGAAGGCTTTGCCTATAACTGCCCGAGTTCATGGTGTATGGCATGATATGCCAGGTCTCAGTCACCTTGCAGGAGAAAGCCTGAAGGCATTCCTGTCTGCCACAGCGATGCGGGTGCCCGCTGTCACACATGGCTGTGCTCGGTGTCAGCAGCAGCTGAGGCCCAAGTCTGTGCTCTTTTTATTTTTGTAGTTGTTGCAGTCACATCCAGAAACCTGAGTCAAAGCTCAGTATCTCCTTGCGCTAGTCACGATACAAGTACCGCACAGGACTGGGGTTGCATGGTGGGAAGTTTGTCTGTTCGTTCTGCAAAGGCCAGCTTCAAGCTCTTAACTTTTCCCAAGCATGAGGTTCACTTACATGCTGGGCTAAGCAATGTGTGAAGTTCTTCACCCTTTCCTCACCCGTGGTTTCCTCCTCACCCATTTCTGCTCACTCTGCTCTCTCCAAATGGCCATCAAACAGCCACTAGAAATTACAACTAAAAGCTCAAAGGTGGTGCTGGCTTCCCTTACCCAGCTCCTGTAGTCAAAAGTAGTTTGGTATGGTGAGATGATGTACGGTGCTGTTGATACGTCTGGATAAGTAAATGCTCAGAATGGAGACATGCAACGAAGCCGTCTGCATTTCCCCACGGAACTAAGCCGTCTGCATTTCCTCACACCCAGTGCCATGCAAAGCAAACCAGATTGGTTTAATTCCTTCACAGTGACATGGGACAAGGGAGGCTCATAGACCGCACAGATCTTTCCAGTATAAACCAACCCCAGTCAGTCTTGGAAGTGGAGATGCTGCTTTTTGCTAAGCAGATCTTGGAAAAAACAGAGTTAGGCCAGGATAGCTGGAACACAGGGTCAGTGGAAAATGCCCCAGCAGCAACGTTTGTATTTGTTTGCCCCTAAGTTTACTTATCTTGATGCACACTTGCTGTGTGTTTCTTCGGCAGGACCACCCACAGCCTGTCTCACCCAGTCGTAGTTCAGTCTTGCACTTCTTGACCTTAAGTTTTTCTTTGCTGAGCAGCTCTTTCTTTTGGTTTGTGTCAGCTCTTTCCTCATCTCTTTTTGTGAGGGGTGTTTGTCCTACTCCACGATGATTTTCCCCCTTTGTTGTATGTAGGAAAGTTGGGATGGGGGTGCGTAACAGTTTTTGTACCCTTGAGGTCAAGTCCCTGCTACATTCAGATCCCAGAGGTCTTAAGATACTACTTTCTGGCTTGCTGGACATTTCAAGATCAAACTCACAGATCATGGGTCTAGGCCTGTTTTTGTCTTGCTTATTTAAAATTGAATCAGCTCATGGTCATTTAGACCAAAGTTCTATGCTCCAAGCAGTTACCTTGAAGTGTTTTGTTACTTACCAGAACTACGTCTAATGTGACGCTGCTCTAGAGCGTGGGATGACTTGCGGTAAAAATTTGTCCCTTTCATGCAAGGATAGTTTGACCTTCTGTATGTGGAAGCATTGCTTACTGCGTGGTGAATTTGAAAGCCTTCTAATGATGTGTTCCCTTAGTTTCTTGTGGTAAGATGGTGACTTCCAGCCATAACAAAATCCAACCACCAAAGCAAGTGACAGAGCCTATTTTAATTCCCATAGACCCTCTTTTTCAGGCTTTCCAAAAGTGATTTTTGACTTAGCCTGTTTCTGGGCTTTACTGAAGCAATCAATTCTTATTTCTTTTCAGTCTACTTGATCAGTTAATGAGAATTGCTACCTCACCGCCTTTTACCTTTTCTTCTTTTTTAAGTAATGCGTATCTTTTAATGCCTGTGTTTGAGGCAAGATTACTATTCCAATGTGTTTCTATTGTTCTTGTAATATCCTTTTCTTTTGTTCTGCACCAGAGATTCTACTTCCTATATGTAGCTGGTCTTAATGCACAGCATTTCTCATGATTTTCTCTGTTTTAATCCAGTTTTAAATAGCAAATTTCATTAAATGTATCACACAAACATTTATTCCTCTCTTCAATATTATTCCCGTATTCTCTTGCTGCCTATTCCTCGCCTCTTCTGAGTCCTATTACCCATTGCAATAATCTCATTTATCTGATTTACGTTTTTTCCTCGTGTTAGAATCAGGCATGGAGATTAAGTGAGTCTCCCAACCCTCTCTCCTCTGTGTCTAGTTTAAAGCTCGTGCCAGTCATGCAACAGCAATCCTAGGAGTTATCTGCGTGGGGCTGATTCCCAGGAGTAGTCCAGTCCTCACCCTGTGAGCCCTTTTTGGGTGTCACACATCCCAGAACCTTGTTCATAGCACTGGCCCATGAGCCACAGGCTTATCCTACATCTTGAGTCAGGTTTTGCTCTTTGCCTACTGAAGGGCACCTGTAACTTCATTCACTTCTGCATTTTCACCTGGCAGCTATCCCTGATCACCTCTAACGTGACTATGGCAGTGTCATCTGGCCCGCTACGAAGGGCAGCCAGTGGATTTCCTTTCTTTCTGATCAGGATTTCTTCCAGCACTAACGCACATCCTTGCTCCTAGCTGCCAGTACTCATTCTCTTGCCTAAATTTGACTTTAACAAGAGTCTTCCCAATGGCTCTTAGTAGAAGTCACTTGTCACAAAGACCTTCCTCTTCTTGATGTGAGCAAAAATGCCTACAGAGTCCTCTGACTTGTCTCTTTTCATGCAACATGCTTGTTCTTTCTTTGACTGCTGCCTCTTTCTTCTCTTCTGCTTGGTCTGAATCTCTTTCTTCTTTCATAATTTGTCTGTTCACGCCCCTCTTTTTTTCCCAGTGAAGCAAACCTATGCCTCTTTTTGCTTCTCTATTAGCTGATCTTTTTCTCCGTTTCTTCTTCTATGGTTGCACCTTCCACACGCACCGTCACCTAATGAACTGCCCTCTGAGTATCTTGCTCAGCAGTTAGAACCTGACATCTCTTGTCTCCATCACTTCTTTAAGTACCCTTCTGAAATCCACGTACAGATCAATATCGCAATACCTGCTGCTTGGATTTTGGAAAATCATATTTACATTCTCTGCCTCCTAACACAGACCTAACCAGCATCCCCTCTCCATCCACCAGGAGACATCTAACAGTGGGGCTGCAGTCATGAAGCTGAGGGCAAAACTGGACTATGTGGTTGGGAGTGCACTTAGGAGCTGTGTTGATGAGTGGGCTGCGGGGGGTAGTCTCATACACTCTCCCTTTGTTCTGTTAATTGTTTCAGTGCTAGCAGGCATAACAAGTAGTAAAAGTTTACTTTGGACAATAAATCAAACAAATGTGTTATATGCACAGTTCAGGAATTAAAAATCTAGTAATACGTCTTGAAAATGTTTTCAAAAACATTCCACTTACTGCTGTTTCAGAGTATGAATTATTTTATGGATTTGGATTCCGCTCTGTTATTAAACATATTTGCTTGAGTCTACGAAGCCTGGTTCTGATTCCTCTGGTCCTCTTATCTGTTGTCTGCATTGCCGCAGTCCATCATAGAGGAGTTAGTTCTCACATCTGAAACATGCGGTTCTGACTTTGGGTAGGAGTGGCAGTGAATCCTGCTGCCATTCATATGCTGCCATGAAAGTGAAACAAAACACAGAAGAAATACTGACAGAAGGCATGAATGTAAGGGAACTGATCTGTGGAATATAATAGTAATAATAACTTTTATTAATATGACAGTACCACTTTTCAGGTTGTTTTGATAGTGAGATACTGAAGTGACAGTGTCAAAATATTGACTGTGATAAATATTACATGCATCCCAGCCTGGGAAGAATCAGCAAAATGTTGCACAACTTTTTTCTTTAATTTTCTTTATCCTTTCTAGCATTTTTTCTTTCCTCCTTCTTCTTTCCTTCTCTCTCCTACTCCCTATTTGCAACATTAAGCAGTTTGGGGGTTTTAGATTTGTTTTATCTTTTTACTTGTGCGTGTGTGTTTTTGAATGGGTAGCTCCCACTTTATGCCACACTTGAATTACACAAAGAAAAGAAACTGTCCTACTTAAAAGAACACAAAAGGATTTTGCAAGGGAAGTATTTGAAGAGGGATATGTCAAATTAAATAAAGACCATTGTTAAACATTTCTCCTCTGGTATCGTTTCAGTTCTTAAAAGAGTCTAAATTTAGACTCTGAGCAGTAGATATGGCTTCATGTGACATATCAAGTCCCACATTTGGAAGAGAGATTTGCATTGAGGAAGTGGCCTGAAGAGCTTTTAGAAAAATCCTGGGTGCTTTTTTTCTGTCCTCTGAGAAATAAGTTTTTTGTTGTTGCATTTTGTCATGGTGCTCACCTTTAAGGGATGGGGAAAGATATGCCAAATGACACCTCCAAGTCAAGGAGCTTTTCCTGGTGCAGTCTGGTAACGATCCAAAGCCAGGTGAAGTTCCTGAAGCAATGGAAAGCTCGTTTTGCTCAAGCAAGGACAAGGATGGCCTTGAGATACCTGCAACAGTCACATTGTCACCCAGTGTCTTGGTGTCTGGGCCTCGTGGTGAACCAGGACTGGGAACTCTGGAGGGTGCTGCTGTTTAGAGGGAGAAATTCACAGGAAACGTAGTATTTTAGGCAAGCCATCTTCTCACACAGAAACCAGCACCTCGCTCAAAAGCCAAATCAAACAACAGGAGAGGGCATCGACGTGCCGGGTCCTGCACCGGGGTCACAACAGCCCCACACAGCGCTACAGGTTTGGGGCAGAGTGCCTGGGAAGCTGCCCATCAGAGAAGGGCCTGGGGGTGGTGTTGGTCAACAACCAGCTGAACAGGAGCCAGCAGTGTGCCCAGGTGGCCAAGGAGGCCAACAGCAGCCTGGCTTGTATCCAAACCAGTGGGGCCAGCAGGACTAGGGGAGCGATCGTCCCGCTGTACTCGGCACTGGTGAGGCTGCACCCCTTATAATATGTTCAGGTTTGGGCCCCTCACTACAAGAGGGACATGGAGGTGCTGGAGCTTGTCCAGGGAAGGGCAACAAAGCTGGTGAAGGGTCTTATGAGGAGGGGCTGAGGGAACTGGGGTTGTTTAGCCTGAAGAAAAGGAGGCTCGGGGAGACCTTATCACTCTCTACAGCCACCTGAAAGGAGGTTGTAGCGAGGTGTGTGCCAGTCTCTTCCCCCAAGGAACAAGAGACAGGACGAGAGGAAACAGCCTCAAGTTGTGTTGTGGGAGGTTTAGGTTGAATATGAAAGATTTTTTCAGCAAAAGGATTTTCAAGCATTGGAACGGGCTGCCCAGGGAAGTGGTTGATCAATCCGTGGAGGTATTTAAAAGGTGTAGGTGTGGCACTCAGGGATTTGGCTTAGTGGTGGACTTGGCAGTGTTAACAGCTGGACTTGATCTTAACGGTCTTTTCCAACCTAAATGATTCTGTGATTCTGTGATTCATTCTCAACTGCAAATTTGCTTCAGCCAGCTTTCAGCCGGAAAATCTCTGCTTTTGTTAATGCTACATCTCCCAGTGCTTGCTTGAGCAATGTCCATTTTTGCCTTTGCCTCCTTTTTTATCCAGCTTTTCTCGCATGTGCCCTTCACTGAAAAACGCCTGATGACAACCTCTCCATTCCTAACTTCAGAGCCACTGTTTGAATATACCTTTGTGCTGTGAGGCTGAATCTCAAGGATGAGTTAGATTATGGTCCTCTTGGAGCATAGGTGGCCTCACAGCTTCATTTTGGAGCATGAAATGGAGGCACAAAGCAGCAGTAGACATTGCCAGTGCCCAGGAAGCCATGGCCAGAGAAAAAATGTCTTGAATCCTTGTCTCCAGGGCCACGGTGCCTCACTTGGGTGGGCTGCCTGGGCAGCGAGGGGGCTGCAGGGCAGGGAGGGACCTGTGAAGCTGTACAGGAGGATGGAGTCTGTCTCTGAGCTGTTCTTAGGGACAATCTACATATCATTAAAGCTCCCGTGCCATCTGAATGCATAACGGTACTTTATCAACTAAAACTTCTTTATTTAATCAGTTGATTTAATTATGAGCTAGTTAATTGAAAAATTCATGGTACAAGTTCTGAAGGTCAAAATACTCAGAAGTTCAAAGAAGACTGGAGCATTTGTTTCACTCGAGCTGTGACGTGCAGTGCTGAGATACAGAAATCTGCTCTGATTCAAACTGGCAAACTGATCTTGGGACTAAACAACTGAATTACCAAACAAGAAGACAGTTTGCTTCTGTTCATGAGGTGTGAATGTAGCTACTGCCAGCTGTGGTTAGCCTGTGATTGATTTATCTGTACGTTGTGGTTTCCAAAAGACCCAAGTAGTAACTACTCTTGCAGAAATGCCTTTGGCACTGTCCTGTCAACCCTTTTAGCCCTCGGGGACATATCCCTGTCTGTGCAAAGTGCTGGATTGATTTTGACCCGCAGACTGTGGTTCTCCCTAGGTGGGAGAGGCATGCTGAGGGCAACAAGAGCTCCAGATTCCCACCTCTGGGTCACTCAGTTTCACCACTGCATGAAAGGCTTTTTCAGAAGTTGCAGAGGTGAAATATCAGGTCAATAATCTGGAAATAAAGTGGATTTATGAACCCCTAGGTGTTGCAGACACTGGTTCCCCTCCCAAACAAGCACGATGGAGCCAGGGACCACGAAGAACTTGCTTGAGATGCCTGTTTTAGACTAAAAGGCATGTCAATATCTGCTGGGATATTTACATGGCAGCAGAAGATTAAACAGCAAAAACTGTAGCCAAAAGTCAGTGATCTTTGGGCAGGTAAGGACAGAGCAAACCCTGCAGCCTCAGGGCTGCTACAGAAGTGTGAGGCCCTCTGCATGTTCCATGTTCAAACCATGCTCAGAGCAGGCTGAGGAGACCTCAGGTGCATGGCGAGTTGAAGAATCAGTCCCCAACGTTTGAGTGAGCGGAGGTTATCTTTGGAGGATATCTTTATTCGGCAGCGCTGTGTGCATGGGGGATCGCTCCTCCAAAGTCATGCACACCAAGGGAGCCTTTCAGCCCCCCCCTTTATACAAGTCACTCATGTCTATCCATTAACTTTCTGGGAACTCATTAAGATATCTTGCACCTGGACGATTAGCACATTCCCATCCAAGGATTTAGTATACCTTCAAGTTAACGATATTAACATATCTTGGTCCTGGACAATTAGCACACTCGCTGTGTCACCCATTTGAGGATTTAGTACATCCTCAAGTTAACAATAAGGGTCTCCTTAGATAAACATGAGCACACTGTTCTTTAAATAAATCATATACGGCCCCTTATTCACTGCAGGCAAGATCCCCTCTTAAGGGAATACCCTGTGTATTGACCAGCACTGGGCCACTGCAGTCTTTGGGGGTTCACCCCTTTGTCACAGGGTTTTGCCATTCCTTTCTCAGCTGGAGGGTGGCACCAACCTGGGTTCTACAGCCCAGCCTACACATCTATCTGCCCTAGACAACATACTCTAACTCGAAAGAATATGTTGTTTTGTTTTGTTTTGTTTTGTTTTAACAAATAACATTACATTTCTGGCCCTCATGGCTGCAACATACTCTGAAAGAAGTGCAACCAATTTAATATTGTTTTCCTGAATCTGTAAGTAGCCCTAATTATTAGCTCCTAGGGGCTCAGTTTCCCCCAGACTTTTCAATGATAGCAGGGTATTAACTTAGAAGCCCTGTGGCGGTTATGCCTGTCTGTCTGTCTGCCAATGTTACCTATTCAATTGCTGGACATTCTAATGACAAGCAGGGATAGGAATGAAGCCAGGAGTAGAGAACAAGCTAAAATAAGAATAAAAAATGTAGGGGAAAAAAATTAAATCGTCAAGAACAACAGTCAAACAGAAGAGAGGGGAAGAAAAAAAAGGGTGTTGGTAAAGCAAATGAAGCAAAGGACAAAGAACATGAAAAACAAAAAGGATGAAAAAGTCATACACATATATAGATAGGCCAATACTTATTCTTGAGAGATGCTGCCTGTAACAATGAGGAAATGAATTAATAATAACTATAAAGTTCCTTAATACTGTTAAAAACTGTCTGGGACACTGTCGATTTCAGAGACGGCACTTCAGAGACTTTTCCCCTAATGCTACTTACTGGGAGTCTTGTGTTTCTCCTGCTGACCTGCACTAACAGCTCACAAACCACCCCGGACCCTGGGTGGGGATGGGCTCCTGCTGGACACTGCTGAGAGATGTGCTGGGAAACCTGGGGGCTGGCAAGGGTGGGCCAAGGACCGGTTTTCTTAAGTGCTGCTGTGCTATTAAGAGAGTGTACCTATACCAGAGCAGCTCTGAGAGGTATCCTTGGTATCCAGTTGGGTATCCAACTGGGTACCTCCTTGGGTATCCAGTTGGAAGGCTGCCATGATGCTGGCACAAGTCCAAAGAGGCTTTGTAAAAACGGTCCTGTTTCCATGCAAAACTCGCATCTCGGGCCCAGCTATCGCTTTTGGGGATCATTCTGCCCTTACTTAACCGATCTCTTTGCAGGCCTCTCTTTGCATTTCAAACTCAGTCCTTAGGAATTCGAAACATGAGTGCGAATGTTTTGTTTTTTTTTTTTTTTTGGGGGGGGGGAATTATTGGCAGTCCCCACCCATCTTTCAGCAAGGCTAATGGCCCTTGGCCATCACTGGCCAGACAGTGAGCATAGCCCCTTACTGCTGTCCCAGCACCTACCTTGCTATAACTGTTTTGTTAACTCAGGGCGAAGCAAATGCACCTTTTGATAAGGCGTGCTGCTGAGATGCTGGCCCCGTGACACAGGAGACACAGATCCCAGGCTCCTTGGTAAAGCTTTGGAGTGTGTATGGAGAACCAGTTTTCACACCCTTGTGTAGAGCCGCAGAGCAACGCCGTATGCCAACAGGAGGAACACAACGAGACCGTTGCCTGAGACCAGCTAAAATGGTCAACTGATACTTGGAGATGATAGTGAGTTCGGCGTGCACGGTTCTCGACGTCAGCTTTGTGGGATCTTGCAACTAATGTATAAACATTTCTGTTACCGTGAATCCACGTAAAAGCTCCCCTTCCCATCAAAGCATGCTGTACTGGGCAGGCACTGTAGTTTTAAAAGACCTCACTTGCCCATCATCGATCACTGAAAATAGAAACCTCTGCTCTCTGCTATGTGATTTTTGACAATTGGCCTAATGAGGCAGCAGAAAGAAAAAAACAAAGTAACAGTAATATAGTGAAATATTTTTCACATTTCCTGTCTCTCATTATAGGCATTTATGAGAAGTGAAAAACACATGAAAATTCAGAAGGCATTATTTGAAACAATAAGTGAGTCTAGGTAATAATGTACTGTATGCCCAAAAGCAAGGGAAATAATTGTTTTTCAATCTAATGTTGTATTTATCACTCCTGGGATGAAAATACAGCTAATACATATTTCAAGTGTAAGTTCAAAATATTCATGTGCAACCAAGCAAAGGTTTTATTTCTTGCTCTCCATCTGTTTCTAGCAAGGTTACATTGTTGTTTTTCTGCATTGTGTGGTTGCATTATCTTAATAAATGATTAGTTGTGAGATATTATTTCCCTTTAAAACGTATGACAGCAAAACAAGTTTTTAATAAAGTGTTTTGAAAAAGCAGCAGACTGAAAAAAACTGGGCAAGAGTTCAAATTGGTAATGAACTGAATATGCCTCTAATTATATTGAATCTACAAGTAATAGGATGAAGCAACATTAGAAATTACTTCTGACTGAAATTCAGTGCCTTAAGGCTGACAATGTTCCCCTCAAAATTCCAGAAACTGAATAAAATTGCCGTATCATTATTCGCTTAAAATATCTATCCCTTCGAATCTCAAAATGAAGGATGGTGGGCTAAGCCCTCCTGAAAACAGACACTCTGATAGATTTGTCACAAAACCTAGGATTTTTCTTAAAGCAAGCTTTATTTTTGGACTTTAGTTTGCCCAGTACATGTAACATTTGGTGTAAGATGGTCTGGCTGTGTGTAATACCAGCATAGTACGTGTTTAAACTGGGATTCAGCTGTGTCAATCTAGATGGGGCTCATCATTGGACTAAATCTCTGTGCCCCATGCCAGCAATTTAAGACTCAATCTTAATCTTTGTATGGAGTAATTTTGTACCAAATGTATAAATAATTAATGCATTGTGTATGGAAACATTATTAGATTAATTCCTTTAATAACAAAAATCTGTAGATAAATAGAGATTGGTCAGCACAGTGACCTTTTTATCTTTTTTTTTTCTGTGACCTTGAATTAAATCCAGCATTGGCCAGAATGACCATTAATCATTTTGATCAGATTGCTGAGAGAATTACCAAGTGAAGTCGGTTTAGTCATCTCAGTTTACTTTCTACAGGGAAGAGACACTGGGTTTGTATCATACAAACAACACAATAAGCCCATGATTGGTTTCTGCAGGTCAAGGCTGATACGTATTTGTGAAGCAGCGTGGACCTTGTCTCTCTGTAGTGCTCTTGAACCTACTGCAGATAAATAAAAGATTTCTTCCCCCAGCATGGGTAACCTTACATTTTGTGCCATAAATAGGTTTTAAAATGTCTTACAGCTAGAAGTACAGAGCAAGGGTATGCTTGCAGGTCAAGCAGAGTAGACAAGACTGTCTCACAGACTCCTCTGGAGTTTAAATATGTTTGTGTACCACAGGGAAGGAAAATACAGGTTTTGTGCCTACCTCCATGGCTGCTGCTGCTACTCAGATGCTGTCAGCACAGTGCGAATGAAAACACAACCAGAGAAAATATTAAAAGACATTTAAAAACTTGTCAGACCAGTTATTAGGTTAAGTAACTTTTGGTATAACCTCAGCTTCATGGATCAGCTTTCCTGATGAGATCACAGCAGGTTAATGCAGGAGAGAGGCAGAACCAGAATCTGAGTCAGAAATGGAGATGTCCATCATCGCAAGGAACAGCAGAGAGTTCCTGACATAACGTAACGGTGCTCATCAGATATATTTCATTTTTTTCCATGCCAAGGACAATATTTTGCCAGTACTACAGGGAATGAAAAGGATGATATGCATAGTCAAAGTCATGTCAAAGTCAGTACATTGATTGTTGCATGGCATAAACGATAAAAGATTAAAATTGTTTCCAGGATCTCTCTTTTGGGGAATACACCTTACTGGTCCAAGCTAGAATGTGTCACTACCATGAAACCCAAATTCTCTTGCCTGAGAAAACTGCTGAATCAATACAAAGGAAAAGTGCTGGAAAGAATGGGAAAACCGCTGCCCATGAATCACTTATCTGTGGCAATAGTTATCACAAAACATAGACAGAAAACCAGTTATTTTATCACTGAAGCGCTTCCAAACTGCCTAATGAGAATATTACAGGATCTTTTCATAGGCTTTAGCTACAGGAGAAATCATCTGTCACGTCTACCTGCTGACATCTCTTCTACCTTCTAGGCTGCACCCCCTTCCTGATGTTTCCAGATGACATACTTTTCAGCTTCTCCTCCACATGATGCGGTAATGTATCAGCCCAGCTAGAACAACATATACGGGAGCTGGCTGGTATGATTTAACTTTAACCTGTCAAGTTTCACTTCTCTGTGTCATCACCTCATGTTCAACCACCAACACATCTGCATGTTGTACATTTGTACATCATTGGGCACCCACAACTCATGGTCACAAATCGTGACCAAAAAGTGGAGGGAGTGCTGTTGCAGTCCCATATAATATGGAAGAGCCTGATGGACGAGTGTGCTGCTTTCTCTAGGAAAGGATCCTAAAGATAAACTTTTTGGGACAGACACTGGTAGAATCTATTAAAATCTATTATTATTTTCTAACCTCTGTCACAGCTCTTTACAAGGAATGTTTATACTAATTGCAGGGTGTCTTTTCCCCCTGAATTATTGCCTTGGTACCTTCCCTTCCCACAGGCCTCTGAATTTTCTTTCCTATTTCAAGATGGAAGCTTCTGAAAATGTTTCTGGCTTAGTTTCTGACGCGCTCATCCCATTTGAAAAGGATTTAATCTCATCATGCCCTGAGGGATTTTCTTGTCCCCTTTCTGTGGCATCCTGACTGTTGCCTCAGCAACAGGGTTAATTTACACCCTACACCTGCTACAAACATCACCCAAACATACAAAGAGTGATGTGGAAAAAAAAAGGTTATGGATTCTGGCTGATAGCAAATTATTTAAAAGCCATTCCAAATAGCTGCACACTACCTCTGTGTGAGCACAGGGCAGCCCATGGTAGGCTGCATCCCATTTTTGCCAGACTGGACACGGCAGTGAGCCAAAACTCTGCAGCTATATTGTGGCAGTGTAGGCACTTTCTTCTCCTTTCTGAAGGCAAGATAAAATGGAAGCATCACACATGAATCAGACAGAAGATGTGACAGAAGGGAAAGAAAGGGGAAGACTCACAGGATTCACAAAAGCGGGGAAAAGCTGGACAAGTCACCCTATAGTCCTGCTCCAGGGAAGAGGATTCTCTGCCTGCTTGTTGGGCAGCGCTGGTGAGCACCCAAAGGCATGGTGCTGGGGATGGACACCCAGGCTCTGGGATCCTGCCCTTATGTGGAGCGCTGGACCAAGGGCTTGATCCCTGAAGGAGTGTTCAGGTGCCCCAAGAGGTTCCCAGGCCTGGAAGCTCTGTGGATGCGGGGCCAGATTTGTTAGAGGAAAGTAGAGTGATGTGAGAGCACTGAGCCGGTCTGTCCCCATCCTCTTCCTCAGCAAGCATAAACACAAAAGGTCCACATGCTCTGAGGCTGTTACTCAATCACACATCCAACTGGTCTGAACTGGGTGTGCAGATTCACGTCACTGTGGCCAAACCGACATGGGATTATAGCTGCCTGTTTCTCTTTGTGCGAGTGCCACGCGCAGCACGGTGTGACACTTTGCGTGTTTAATTATAATTCAGCATGGCGATGGAAGCCAAATTAGAAACCCAGGTTTGGTAGCCATTTAGTAATAGTCACAAATGGCCTGAGGCAACCCCCATTTGTACTAAAGATGATTAAACAGATGCAGATGGGTTCATCTACATAGAAACTTCAAAGGAGGCATTTTCACAAATATGTGCTGCCTATTGCCTTCCTAATGGCATTTGTTACTGCTTCCTGTGGTGCTTGGTTTAGGTTGGGTCTTGTCTTCATGGGCCAAATGAAGGGTCAGCCAGAGTGAAGGGACACCCTTTCTTTTTCTTCTTGCTAAAATCATTAGTCCAGATCAATTTTATGTTTCCATATTCCATTGACTCAGAGATATGTTCTTAGAAAGCATCAGCTCGTGCACCGCACTGCCTTGTCTATGCAAGGTTATTGCTTCATCATTTGATATAAATTAGGAGACATTTCAAAAAGTGAATGCAAACCCAAACAATCATTTCAGTGCACTGTTCTCTGAGATTATTGTTTTAGCTAGATACATTATCTATATTTAAAATATATGAAATGGAGGTATACTTAATGTTCAAAGTGATATATGATAAAGATAGAAAAAGGTGAACTCTTGATATATTACAAGTCTTTCATACCATGAAATAACTATTGCCTATTATTTTACTCCTGACATTTTTATTTTTAGGGGAATTTCAGTTGATTTGTATTGCTGACACCACTGATATGTTGTTTCCAGTGACCTTACATCCAAAATCAGTAGGGTGTGACATTTGATGGCACAGATAAAAAACATTCATAGTAGAAGAAAGGGTTTATTTTCCTGGTCATAAATTAAGTTTAAATAACTCAGAATTTATTTTAAACTCTTCAGTACTTTTTACTGTCTACCCAACAAATGTATTTACTACTGGCAGCTTAACTCAGGTTTTCTTGGTGAAACACTTTATTCAGATGCTTTTGTACAGCCTTGTCTTTCTTTCTGAGGCCAAATTTGGTAGCAAGCATCAATTCCCACAAACAAAAGGAGGTGGCTCCCAGGTAGTAAATAGAAAGTATTATAGTGGCAGCAGCAGCTCTTGGCATGATGCACAATAGCAAAGAGTCAGGCTCAGAGAATTTTGCAGCATCTTTGTTAACATACAGAGATAGAGACTGATATAAGTAGTAAATACATAGTATAAATATTAGTATGACCTAACCCGTAGTCTTATCACACCTGTTCACAGTCCTGCCTGTGCAAGTTGCCCTGCAAATGTTCCCTTGAGGCATTTTTTAATGAATGCCAGTGAACTACAACCACTCCAGTGTATATTTCTCCACTTTGAAAAAACATTCAAAGACCATGATCTCCAGATGCAACTTGAAAAGGAGAGAGAGAGAGAGAGTGAGAAACTCACTCATCAGAACTGTTACCGTCAGTCCTTTATGTAAAACAGGAGTATATGTGCCTCAGGAAAACCTTAAAAATCCCGGAAAAAACACTTCTTGCCCCTCTCTGAGCTGCAACTAGGTCTAAGGGCCCTGCAACGCAGTGAGGAGGGTATGATTTTACAGGCTTAACATGAAAATGATAAATTGTTATTGGACTGTCTTAAGAACTCTTCTAACAGCGAGAAGAGAGCTATTGCCATATATAGGCTCTTAAAAGTCGAGGCAGGTTCCTGCAATATGGGCTTGTACTCCGTGTTCCCTCCTGTCATTTTTTATTGCACAAGTCTGTTTAGGGGACCACCGTGCCTCTTACACACTGTCCGTGCGTGGTGATACAGCATCTGTTTGCAGAGCTGAGTCCTAGAGTCACTGGCAACAAAAAGTGTCATGAAACTTTTTAGCTCTTCAGAAAGGTCTTGGGGGTTTCTGGTGCAGTCTGATTCACTGAAGCAAAACCAAGCTCTGTTATAACAGAGGTGGTTCCTTTCCCAGGGAAGGAGAGGGAAACAGATTAATTTGCCTGATTGAAGTTGCTTCCCACTCTCTTTCTGTTGAACAAATGCCATCTGTAACTCCAGTGTGGGTGGGAAAGCACAAGAATTTTTGGATGCGAGCACGTGAACTCTGCTTCCATTAGGAAAAGTCTTCTCACAGCCAGCTTTTATTTCACTTACCCTAAACCATCTCAGGACTGGCCTCACAGACCTGGTCTGCAGGTGAAATTTGTCTCCCCCTTCGTGCAGCCATGATTCTTGCTACAGCGAGGCAAGGCAGCACCACTGCCACCGCTCGAACCTCAGCTGCTTCAGGTAGGTCCCAGCATCCCTGGCCATGAAGAAGACTGCTGCCTCTTAACGGCAGGACAGCAGGTGGCTGGAGCAAAAAGTTTTCTTGTTTGTGACCTCTGAGAGAGATTTAAAGCAGGCTCTGAGCCCACGGTGTGAATTCCTAGCTGAGGCGGAAAGTGCGTGCAGGAGGCTTTTGTGCACGCAGCTTTGCATCGCAACCCCTTCAGCCTGCGTATTTCAGAGCAAGCCACCAGAAAACCCCAGTACTGAGAAAAGAGCAGGCCTCATAGCTGCACAACAGCTACAAATGAAGTTTTTAACTTTGTCTTTTGGTTTCTAGGTTTTTAGGATAAGCTCAGTTCAGATTTTCTTCTGCAGCCAACAGGATTGTTTCCGGGGAGTGCTGGTTTGGAGCCTTGCTTTACTTTTTAATGACTTAGTTGATTCTTGTGGAATTTCTTGATTGCAACATCAGAGTCTTAAAGAAAAAAAATTGAAAATACTATGATCTGGCAATGCTTAAGCTGTATAATAGCTATTTGAATGTACAGATTTGTGTGTCTTCTTTGACTGAAACTTTTTACACAAGTCAAAGCCTACTGATTCCAGCAGGCTGCTGGATCTGACTTGCTGAGGAGAACCAGGCCCCATGGTCTAAGCCTGGTCGGTACTTTTGAAAACATTTCCTATACAAAATAATCTACAGAGAATAATAAACCTGCCAGTGTTTTATTTTACAGTGAGTTTTCCTAGACTCATATGCCACTGCCAAACTGGTACAGGAGCCATATATCAGATGGCCAATGAGAAAAAGGAGGGAATTTCAGATCATCCTGTAACCCATTTCTCCAGAGAGCTGTGGAAATGGAAATGGCCTTCAACTGGTCCAAGGGGGGTGCAGAAGCTTTTTTCTCTTCTCCCTGTACACTCCTCGGCAACTTCTCCTTGTGCAGCTAGTGGCGGAGTGGGAGGATGCCAGGGCACATCTGCATCCCCTGTTGATGGTTAATCATCCTCGGTGGGTATCTCTGCTCTCCCCGTGGCTGCAGGAAAATGTCCAGATGCTATGGGTGTATGGGTGTGCAAGGAGCAGGGCAGATCGCTCAAATAGGTTTTTGGTTTCCCCTCTGCCTAACCTCGAGGGTCAAGGGCTTTCATAGGCACCAACCCACCCAAAAGCATGGTGTTATTCTTTCTCCTTCACAGTCCCTTGCTTGGAGAGCGTGTGAGAACACAGGGGATCCTAAGATGGATCCACGTGGAGAATTTCTGCGGTCTGATTCTAGTGAGATCTCCAGTCTGTCTCAAAAGAGGGAAGGCCATTATGGGAAGAGACATGCCCCAGCCCTGGGGCATGACAGAGCCCTCTTCTCTCTTGGACATTGGGCAAAGCTGTCCTGTTACACAGCTAATCCAGCCCTGGGACATGACCTGTGGCCTGAAGAAGCCTGGGATACCCAAAGCTGCTCTTCCTATTCTAAGATGCTTATGCCTGCTACAGGTGCAAATAGGAAGGCAAAGTAGAGGTCATGTCAGCAAATGGCATCACCAATGTCCCTTGAAAGGTGTTTCCAGGTCCTGGCTTTCTTTGAACAAGTCCTCTCAATATATCACTCTCTCTTCAGCCACTCTGGTGATCTTGGAGGTATTTTCCTAGCAGCTGCACATGTCAATTTTCCACAGTTCACAAGAGTTACTATGTCTGGAAGTCACTATGCCATTAATATATATATTAACCATTAATATATAGCATGCTTTTACTGTGAATTCATGAAGTATCGCTGCAATTAAATTTCCTTGTTAATGACATGACTTATTAATGAAACAAAGTTAATCCTGAAGCTCTTGAAAATGAAAATAGGGTTGATTCTCTCTCACAGTATCATAAAATCCATGTTGGATACAGATTTTGAAAGACATTTTTAAATACCGGCAAGCCAAGGAACCTAGTGGGAAGAATGTTCTTTCGTGCCCTCATTTGCCCTTTTCCAGACAACTCACACAGAGAAATAAGGGGCAAAACAGCCAAACCCCCTCACCCTAACACAGAAAAATCCCAAACCCAATGCAAGATAAAGCCAAAAGCCTCCCGATAAGGAAAACCACAGGACTCTTCTAACTGCTTTGTTCTCAATGAGAAGGAAGATAACGCTGAGATGTAATAAAAGCTTTTCCTGTGCAGGTCGAAAACCTCTTGGAGGCGGCTAAATAATAGCACTGCGGCGTGTGCCAGTGCCTGCTTCATACACATTAGTACCGGGCTCAGATGATGGTCTAGTGGTCTTTTCCATTCATTTGCAGTAGGTGCCCTCCAAAAAGACCTCGGTATAAATAACAAATAAGATAATCTAACAAACAAAATTCAAGTAACTGCTACCTCAGTGAGATCTGTAAATCCAAAGGGTTTGCTTTGTTTTAAAAGGCTCCATATGGTTGCAGAAGTTCTCTGTCTATTTGCAATATATGCTGCTGTTTTCATTTGTTGGGTGGTGGTGGTTTTGTTTTTTTTTTTCTTTAATAAAATGCTCTAAATATTTGCTGTTGGAAGAGAACAATGCTATGGGAGGCTCTGAAGTGATATTCATAAGAACTGCGAACACCGACTAATTGATTAACCAAGAGTTCTTGAAGAGAATGATTTGATTAGGGTAATTTATAGAGATTGTATCTTTTGTCATCATTTGTCTTTGAAAACATAGAAGAAAACTGCTTCCAAGTGCATGTAGCCGCTGGCATGAGGGATGGTGTGCACTACATCATCAGTTACAGCAGACTGCTCAATTTTGTACCTTTCCAGCTAGTCAAATATCCAATAACAACACACACGCATGCACCCGCACGCACACACACACACACAAGCGCTCTAGCTCTCTGCACTCAAAACTTTTCCAACATGGGCTTAGAAAAATATTTGGGGTTGTTCACTGCTCTGCTCTCTGTAGCATAAACATTTATTTAAATGGGGCTGTCTTTTCAGTAATGAAGAATGAAAGAAAAACAATGGTCTGATTTTGACAAATTAACTTGTGATTTGGAGAGTCAGTGAAGCAGGGAAGAGACATTCCTAACTATACTAATTAAATGAGCTTGCAACATTTATTTTAATGCAATGGAACCAGCCATATGAAGATGAACATTTTAATTTATTTTGCAGTGACATTATGAAAAATTTCTCTGCTGCAGATTATCTACAAAAACAAATCTCATCAGCATCTAGGTTTGTGCATGAAATTTACATCTTTCACATAAGTTTGACCTTCCCCAGCGAAAACAAATGGAATGTGCTAAGTTAAAAAGTTTCTGCAAAGGTTGTCTTCCCATTGATGCGGTGGTTTATGTTCAAATTACCTCTGTGAAAAACACATTCATTTTTCATGGTGCAGTGTAGATGAAAAATTCTGAATCCGTTCTAAGGGGAATGCAAATATAGCTCATTAGTTCAAAAACATTTTTCATGAACGACTGCTGAGTATTTTCAGGCAGATGAGAATGTGCAGTTTCAGCCAAGAATGAGCACCACATGTCCTACTAATTGTTTTTTAAACTTGTTCCTTCCCTCTATGGCATTCAATAAGTCTAGAAAGTGAGGATTCCTGGGAAAAAAAAAAAATAGGTATCCTCACCATGTATACTGGTTCTTTCCAATATACTGTGCAGTACAAGGAAAAATAATAGGAGCATTAGCTTTCAGATGGGTAATATCATTATATTCAAGCACATGACATTTCACTCCTTGGAGTTTTTTCAGGTTTTAGTAATGAGTAGGAATATTATTTATGGAGTGGCAGCAACGGGACAGCGTTGTCCTAAGGTTCATATCAGTGACGACGTTATGGAGCTGCTGTCAGTAGGAGCTGCAGGAGTTCATTGGGTTTTGGTTTTATAACTAGGTTGTGTAACAGTAAGATATTTCTGCTAGTCAAAATGATTCTTAAGAAGGTGTTTTAGCCAGGATTTTCCTTTCTTCTGCAGGCCTCCTAAAAGTTTACTTTGAGATGGCCTTAAAAAGCAGGAGATTTGATCAATGTCAGCTTCTAACCTTCTCCCCATCAGCCTGAAAACCGGAACAATTAAAAACAATCGAAAAATGATGTCATTTAGAGTTGTCTGGTTTCAGGGTCTGGTCACTCATTGTATATCTCATATCCCAAATTGGTGGTCCTCCCCATGTGATGCCCACCCACCAGCTCCTTGTTGCTCGTGTGGTGGAGGATGACTCTCCACAGGGCCTTTCTGTAGCCAGACCCACCTTAACAGCTCAGGCTGGTTTTTTTTACCCAGTCAGCTGGTCCCAGGAGGTGAGCTGCTCCTGGCAGGGGCTGGCAGGGGTGTTGGAGTGACTTAAGTTGGCAGCACAGCTTCTGCCAAGCTGAAACCGACAGAGCATCCTTTGGATGAGCCCCTCTTCACCTGGGCAACTCTGCAGCCCTCATTCTCAGTCTCAGATGCTGCGCAGTCCTCCTCTGCTTTCCAAAATTTGTGCTGCTTAACAGACTGTAGTTATTTAACTTTTATCTTGGCACTTTATCTGTTAGCTTTGGACCATGGGATCAGCTTTTCAGGCTAGTTACAAATGAAACCCAAGCCAGTTATCATGAACTGGGGTTTCCTACAGCTGACCACTCCCCTTATTTCTGCCTCTTGCCTGGCACCTATGGAACATTGTGCAAAAGGTCTCTTCCCACCCGAGGGATCAGCAAACCCTGGCATGTTGTGAATCGTTTTGCCCACCCTCAAACTGCAGCCACCTCTGGACTGAGCCGTGCAAATCTGCCCATGCACAGAAAAGCTTGAAATGGAATGAGTGCGGTCCTCCACGCAGCTGAAACTGCAAGAGGATGTTAGGCAGGAAAGAGGTTATTACCAAAAGCTGAGTTGGAGTTTAACTGCAACAATTGTATTAACATCCCTAATCCAATATTATGGCAGTCTTAATTTATGATGGTTAAGTCTGGAAACTTAAGCCAGTTGATGGCAAAAATCCTGTTGCCCAAGATCATAACTGTTTTTTCACCTGAAAACCAGTCCCGTGCTCCTTAAATGTTTGCTAAATACTTGCTCATTACCATTTGTTCAGGACTGAAAACCACCAGGCAGGGAATAACCAACAACACTGTCCTGTAAACTTGTTAATGTTTTGTTGACAAAGTCATGCTACCTTTTTTTGCTTGACTCAGGATGTCAGACACTGCTTTTCTAGTTAGGTCTTCCAGAATACTGTTTTTTTGGTGGCCAGTCTTAGAAAGAGTTCTCCTGAGAAGTTCAGGTGTCTTTAAGCCTTCTTTACCAGAACAAAAATAGCCTCCAGGTCATGCACAGGAAGGTCATCTCTAGCATGTGCCACTGTCAAGACTGCCGCAGCGCTGTCGTCATGGGGTGCATCGCAGCCCCTACTCACGTCAACAATCTTTTGTCTACATGGTCCATACAGAGCTAAAACTGCTCAGCTTACTGAAACAAGGCAGCTTTCCAGGTGCATCAAAACAACAGACAGGGAAATAAATTTTCTGCAGATTTCACGGCAGCTGCCCATAAAAGCAGAAGTGCCAGGACCTGAAATCCAGCCCCTCTCCAGGCTCCATAGCTACAGTGCCACGGTGCAGCTGCGATTTTGCTTGCATCAAGGAAAGCTCCCATAAGCAAGTGATTCCTCATGCTTCCTGAGAATATGAAAAATTCCGTGGATAACATAAACACACAGACTGTGATTCCCTTCAGCTCCTGGAAGGTTAGTGTGTGTCCTGGAGCAGGGGCAAATGTGAGCTCCACCAAGTGATTCACAGTGTTGAATGAAAGTAGGGGTTTATACAAGATTCAGAGAGATGATGGCCTCTCTGCTGAATATACACTGTGGCACTCAATAACTCTGCCTCTAAAAGTCATTGGGCAATAATTAAAATCAGAAGTAATGAAGCTACCAGATTGTGCAGTGGCCCCACAGAAGAGCTAACTGAAGAAAACCACCTTCAAGACAGCTAAAGCCACACACAAAAGAAAAATGTTTCATCTAGGAGGACAGAGAAAAGTAGCTTCTTCCAGTGTGATGGAGCTTTTTGACTGAGGATATTTCACTGAACTTGTAATATGGAAGTATTTTATCATAACTGAGACTTATGCATCTCTCCTAAAAGAGTCAACAGCCATGCTCCTGCTCACAAAATGCAGATTTCCCACTATGCTTACCTTCAGCTAGAAACACCAATGTGCTGAGAAGGTCTCAAAGGACCAAATTCATCCACAGAGCTACTTTAACAAAACTACAAATCCACCAGCAATGAATCTGCCCTACGTTTTTCAGTATGCCATTTACAAGAAATAAAGGCTGCTGTCATGCTTCCCATAAGATCCCTGATGAAAGAAAAAGATGATACATTTATACAAAAGATAGCATACAGAACTTCAAAAAGAAACTTCTGACAATTTGCTTTTGACTCCAAAGTAATGTACAAAAAGTCGTTGCTCTTTCTGAGCTCATGTATGTCTTGCATTTCTTTTGAGGAATAATTTCTCTTCATTCCCCCTTTTAGTCTGTTTAGGCAACCAGATTAATGTTGCGTGTCTGGACTGGGTGCTTTTCTGGTTTTCATGCTGTGAAGCTAGCAGCTGGAATAATGGCAGGAATCCATCCAAATGGGGAGAGGCTTTATTTCTCACCAGTCTTCCCAACCCCTCTAGAAGACACATTTCTTCCCCTTTTCTGTGTCCTCTCGTCCCCTTTTCCTTCTCTGATTCCAATTACCCTTTAGCTAAGGAGCATCCACTGTCACCCTCTGCCATCTATAAAGAGCAGTCAGCTGTTTTCATCCTGATAAACATTTACAGCAGGCTGAGGCAAACGAGGAGCAATCCAATGAGGCTTTCTTGTGGGAGATTGATCTATGTGTGCTGCTTCTGTAGGAGCTGTAGCCCACCTTTCCTGTGGAAGGTGCTAAACCCTCCAGAACTGGTAAAGAGTGGGCTTAAAGGTTCTCCAGCCATCCTCCTTGGTCACCACTGGCAGGAGGCCTAGCTAGGAAATGGGCAATGTGGCCTGGATGCTAGGGGTTACTGTGTGCTCCCAGCTGCCTTGGGAAGCCCTCCAGGCCACCCAGGGCCAGGCAAAAATCAAAAAAGTCTTGAGCTTCTGCCTGTGGTGAAAAATCTCTGAAGGCTTCCAGCTATAACTCTGCTGTTGCCGGTTCTAGCTTGTTTCTGAACTTAGGTGACCAGGGACCCTCTTCTGCTGAAGTTAAGCTGGCTGTAAATGTCTAACTGGGACGGTGCTGGCTTCACGGCTGGCTAAGGGAAAGGGGTGTCTCTGATCCTGGTGGATGGCTTAGGGGTCCTCCTGGGTCTGTCTGCAGTTCCTGCCCTTTCACACCCCTGACAATTTGACTTGCACTAACTACTGAGTGGCTCCAGTACCAGCCTGCAAGTTTTCTTCCAGAAGGTGCAAATCTTTGGGTAGCAGGAGTGGCGTAAATGAAAGCTAACAGACAGACATGAAAATAAGTTCTCTCCCTCTCTCTTTCCCTTTGTCTTTCTGTCCTTTAGAGCAGTATCAGTTTGCAGGAGATTAATTTTATGTAAAGTTTTACATTTCAGATTGTGATCAGCATTGTTTTTCTCTTGGTTGGCTCTGAGAAAACATATATTCAAGTTTGGGAATTCATCATGTCTGATTAATGATGTGTATATAGAGCTTCCTGTATCATCTTCCTTCTTTTGGTCTTTTTTATTCAGTTGTTTGCTGTACTCCAACCCTGCGGATAGATGGTTCTGCAGTGATAAATGTAAAGTTTGCATAAGCCATGTAACAGCAGGACAGCCTATTATCACTGTACATTTTCCATGGCTGTGCAAACCTCTGTAGGCTATTTTATTGCTAATAGATCCACAGAGAAACAGTAGTGATTTTATGACTCTTTTTAAAATGGAAATTCATGTTTGAGAAATACAACTGGGAGGAAACAGATGTAAACCACTTAAGCATTTGCAGAAAATTGAGATGCACACTCTTATTTACAGACCCACATCGCCTCCGTCGTTTTATTTTCAAAATTAAAATAAGCAATCTGTTTGCCATGGGAAATGAGGAACTGTAAACTTGTTTTTCCTTCACAAAGCAATGGCCAGCGTCACTGTCTCTGTGCTTAATGGCATTGAGAAAAGGGATGACAATTCCCCCCCCCTGATTTTATTGTCTATAACACATTCCCTTTGTAATCTGTGTAAGAGGTATGCAAGTGGGAAAGATTTTAGCATAACCATGTGTCTGAATTCACATTACGTTATAAAAGCTAAAATGATTGCCCAACCTATTATAAGGTTTTACCCAAGTATTTAAAGCTACTGGAAAATCGATCCTAAAACTTTAATAGCAAACAATTGCAAAGCATTTACACTCATGTCAGAGTGCTAGTGTGCCCATTGCCTGCATCAGCAGAAAATATTTCTTCCTTCTTGCATGCTGTTTTAGATTGCTGATTTTGATGGCCAAACATCACATTGAAAAATTGTTATAAAATACCCCTATTTCTGTTGAAAATAGGAACTCGTGAAATCAACTGCCAAAAAAATAAAAGGACAGAATTTAACATTTATTAGTTATAATAATAGTTTGTGCTGATGTGATGTACAGCTCTGCATCCATAGAGACTGGAACTGTACAACCTCTTATTCCTCTCTTAAGAAAGGGGCGTTATATATACTTTACAAATAGCTGACCAGGGACACAGCGCTTTATGGAGCCTTGGATCTATGTCATGGGATGGCTGAAAGCTGAAGGCTGGAAGAGCACCCAGTCAGTCCTCTATTCTTCAGTAGTCACCACCATACACATATTTTTTCAGCCATGTATTTCTGAATTATTGCTTGTTTCCCCAGAAAGTAATAGAAAGGGGAATAGAAAAGCCCCCCCCGAAAGAGGGCTGCGGTGTTCAATTACTGAGAAAGGACTCACAATACACTATCACATCTGAAGAAGGCCACCTGAGTAGTGTAAAAAGCTCTACTCTCAACAACCTTTGATGTGGGGAATGTGAAAAAAACCAACCACCAAACCCATAATTTAAGCGTCAACTGGTAAATGAAGAGAGAAAACCCCCTCAGGTGCTGGCGTGCTGAATGCTGTATGGGAACTGTGTCTCACGGGACGCAATGTGAGCGATGCCCTGTGATGGCCAGGTGGATACCTGCAGTAATGCTTCCCTGCAGCAACAGCTTCACGCCCTGAGAGGCAGGAACCGCAGGTGCCTCCTGGTCACAACCCCCTGATGAAAGCTGGCTTCAAGTGAAAAAGTGAAAGCCTCAAGTGAAAGCTGGCTCAGGTGAAGCCAGGCCCTTCTTCTCTGCAGCCACTCTGGTCGTCACCTGGTCGCCCGGTTCTTGGGAAGACCTCAACATTGTGATGAAGCAGCTGGGAAGAAGGTGGAGGGATGTCACTGAGATGCCCCACTCGGGCCTTCTCCTGTGCCATAAGAAGAAAAGGAAAGGAGAGCTGCTTTTATTAAGGGCAAAGCCACCAGTGTGCCTGGATCATGTCAGCACAGCCTGCAAGCAGGAGAGGAGCAGGAGCAGCCAGGGAGAGCAGAACTGGCAACATAAAATGCCCAGGGAGCAGGGATGCAAGTGCTCAGAGAGCAGACTGAGGGGAAAGAAAAATCAGGTGTCAGGAAAGAATGGCCTGGGGAAGTGGGGAAGCAAAACAGCTGGGATGGGAGAGCTCCCATAAAGAGCAAAGCCAGACGCTAATTCCACTTTTGGGAGGGAAGACTAAGACACGTATTGCATTAAAGAGAGCTAACAACACAGACTGCCTTCCCTAATGTTATTCTTCCGTGCAAGCAGTTTCCATAGCGATGTCGCTTGATTGCAAGCAAGAGAGGAGATGGCCACAAGGCAATCTCTGCTAGGATGCTGTTCACACCATGAAAAAGCATGAGACCTTAAATCAGTTCAAGAAAAAAATAAAAAACCAACCCTCACTGTAGTTGCTCTGTCCCCAAAGTGTGGCTGGGAAGGGCAGGGTCAAGCAGTCTTGTCCTACCCTTGGGCAGTGAGGAGACTTTCCCTCTCCATCCTGGAAAGCCCGCAGAGAGCCAAATTTCTTGCTGACCCTGCTACATCTGCCACCAATGGGCCCACTGCATCCCAGCCCTTGGGAGCGACTGTTCAGAAAATGTGCTTCAGCCTTCCAGTCCATCAGGAACACATCCAGGAGTGACACTGGTAAGCTGGAAGGGAGTGACACTGTTAAGCTGGAAGAGCTGACAAAATTTCACACAAAAATGAAAGCGAAAGAATTCTTTCTTATACTTTCCTATACTTCACTCAACACTGATTTGTACATTAAAGAGCTTTATTGACCCCTGGCAGTTGAACGGAAAGCTTTCTTGTTGTAGCACTGAAAGAAGGGACAGATTTTCCAACAGCTGTCTAATATCTCTGTCAACATGAAAATGAAATAGATTTAAGGACCTCAGAAAAGCATTTGAACATTTAGTGCCCAGTAATAATGAATTCCAACGTCCCCTTGCACAAACTAGAATTACTCTCAGTCTGTTGTACCACCTTTCTAAAAAACATCTGGCACAATTTTATTTTTGGAAAAAATACCATCTAAAAGCAAGCTGCTAGCTGACCATCTCTTTATTAACCCAGCTACAGAAGCAGAGCGTTTGAAAAATGCTTGTGTGAACCTATGTGTCATGTTCAGGCCCACGGGGAATAAAAGGGGTAACGATAAATAGCTAAATAACGGAATAAATGAGAGTCGATTTCACTGGGATTTGTGAGGCACACCGGAACCCTTCAGATCTGTGTACAGCAGTGCTCAGATCAATGGACAAAGTATAAAAACCATCCCAGTGTTCCCATCCTCCAGCTGCACACAGCCATCCTTGTTCTTAGATCAAGGCACAGTGATAAAGAAAGATCAAGCAAATATAGCCCGAGGATCTGTGAACAGATGTCTGTTCCATTCCTTGGTCCAGCCCAGCCTGATACAGTTCATATCTTAAAACCAACAACAAGATTAAGCAATTACTCCCTATATGCTTGTTATTGTCATCCAATAAAGCAACATCTAAAATAATAGATTTTCTCCCGCCACCCAAGGTTGAGTACTGCAGAAAAATGCGTTGGAACTGATTAGGTTAGAGAGATAGGTCTGCATAAATAATTGCTGAAAGTCAACTAAGTCAAAATAATAATAGCAGAGAAAATTAACTTTCAGATAGAAAAGCTATCTGCCTATGCTCTCATTTTGTATACTGAAGACTAATTTGGCAAATGAAGAATACAATTCTTGGGAGAAAGTAGGTAACCCATGGATTCATGGTGATAGCTGTCACAAAAAGCAGGTCTACTCTGAGATCAATTTGCCTCAAGAAGATTTAATTCATTATTATTTTTATTTTTATTATCATTGTTATCACGGAGCCACGTTAAGATTTATACAGCTTGGTTGTTTTGCCCCGTATGACAATGCCTAGACTCTTAGGTACAGGTAACTAGGTAAGAGTACTTGAAGCAATTCAAGATTTCCATACAGTTGAAAGATGTATTTCTTTTCCTGAATTTCTTTTTTTGTTTTTTTTTTTTTTGGCTCCTATCTATCATCAGTCACTTTCTTCAAAACTAGCAACCTGTACAGAGTAGGTTTCTTCATCAATTAATATTGCCGTCATCATTAAAAATCATCACTTTTCTGTGCAGCCAACAACAGCTTGAATGTGGAAGCCTTCATGACAATCCTCCTGCTCACGGGAGAGGAGATGTCTTGGGTCAGTATCTCATCTCTTCAAGATCTCTCTTCTTGGTCTTGAAATAATATATATCGCCCCATTTGTCTTGTCAGTACCATTCCCTCTTCACAAGAAGGAGCCAGTTCAGAGTAATCTTTACCACCATGTTTTATGCAGGAGTCTACATCTAATAGCAAATACTCCTCTCGGGCCAAGTTGATGAGAGCGGTGTCATGTCTGCTGAGCACTTCTGCTGTCTCTGCCTAGCTCATTTGGCATGGCCTATTGGTCTCCTTTTCTATTTTTACTTCATTTTTTTTTATTACTATCCCAGAAATGGATATGTTTCAAGTAATCTGACAGGTTATCTCTCCTTCTTTACTATTTTATTAGTTTCAGTGAAATGAATTTTGTATGGCTTCTTTTGCTCATCATCATAAACACCAAAGAAGTACATTTTTCCTGGCAAGCGAAGAAAGTCTGACAATTCTGTATTCAGGACTGAATGTCAGTTAAAGAACATTGTGCTGATCCACTGGGAAAACAAGCAAAGCATGCAAAACCTCCCCCAAAATCCGACTTCTCACAGTTACAAAGCCGCTTTCCTACCAACCGTTAGGTTGCGGCTGAAGGCACTTTTAAGGCTAGTAAAAGTCTTCTACTTCCAGACGAGCAAATGTACGCCTCTTTATCTACAAGTAGTAAAAGGATTTCTGTATTTTCACTCGCATGCAGAACCTAAGTTGGGCAGTGTGCATATGATGAACTTGCAGGACTTGTGAAACTTATCAGTACTGAACTTGTAAAGTTCTCATTGTTGAAGAGTGTTTCTGCATTATCTTTATACTGAGCCTGAAGTTACGGAGCATGCGGCTGAAGGCAAACTTTTAGAGATTCTGCAAATGACCTAACCATAGCTCACAGGCATGACAATGAAGAAGTAGTCCCAGAACCCTTTTCATCACATATGAAACTTGGAAAGATACAGCTGACATGGAAAATGTGAACAGGCAGGAATATTTTTTGCATGTGGTTCCTCATTGTTGTCCCCATCCCATCCTGACTGCCAAGGGTGGCTCTTGGGTTTGGTGAAATCTATGATCTTTGTCCCTCAGTGTTGATGGAAACTTGCCTAATACAACAAAGGGATAAAGTTGACTTGAGGTAGATCTTGAGGTTAATGAAGTCCTTTACCTGCTGTCATACACCCCATTGCGGACTCTCCCTAGTTTATTGCAATCCTCATGTTTTCCTTAGTCTTGTAGTCTTCTTTAGTTTGTAGCTTTCTCCACACAAAGATTTAAGTCCTTATAGTTTCAAGGAAAGGTGTGAAAATGTCAAAAAGGCAATAAAAATCAAAAGGCAGATAAAAGAACTCTGACTATGTATGGTTGCTGTAAATCTTGGGAATATTAATGAATCTCACTATTATTAACACTGCATAAAAGGAAATTCTTGACTTTAGAAATCTCAGTCATCAGTTTTGGAATGCCTGGCGTTGGCAGTGCTGTGTGCTGTCTTACAGAGATTCGAAAAGCACTGCACACCACAAGCCTTCCTGTATCCTGGAGGTATAAAATATGCAAGAGCATCCTGTTCCTATTAGATGCCCAATATTCATATCTGAAATCACGCTTTGGCCACAAAAGAGAAATTAATAACCCATCACTCACCATTTTCTATGGTAATTAAGGAGTTGCACTAAACTGAGCATTGCAGATTTTCCATGTGCCAATTTGCTGCTGCTTTTTAGTGTACTAGCTGAGGAGTCCAGAAATAAAGAGCTGCAGCAACTTCAAACACGGATACCTAGAGCTGTGCTGTTCTGAATGAAAATGGACACAGAAATGAATGTTAACATTTTTCTCTATAGGCTCCTTCATGTGGACATGTTTGATGCTTTCCTCTACTGGGGCTGAAGCTGGAATTAAGTAATGAATAAACATGTCTCGCTGAAACAACTTTGACATTTCAACTAAGTTTGCACATTAATTAAGATAAGGTTGTCTTAGTCCCCCCCCCAAAACGGAGCAGAAATTTGAGAGAACCCGGTGGCTGAAGTCTAATATAAAAAAGCTGTATGAACACTTTGTTAAATGCACAGATTTAACCCTGCTGTTTTGCTCCTAATCATTATTAATTGCCTCCAGTGGTGGACATTAATTTCCCTATTGCAGCAACATGCATCTTGAGTTTGGGCATATCCTAATATATCAAGTGGGACAGGTGATATAATTCAGCTGGTCACAGCTGGAAAGAAGACAGCCACCCACATGCAAGCAGTCTGTCAGCCTTAGTTACGCTGCAGACACCTCCGCAGCCTCCGTACCAACATCGTACGTTTGTCTCTGGGGATAACTTTACAAGAAGTACAGCCGATCAGTTCATCCCATTTAATCTGCTGTTGTCTTCGGAGGAATAAGAATACTTTAGCCTGGGCTTTAGCTCCGAATTCTGTGGAGGGAAGAACTTGCACACATGGCTGGGCTGTTCCATGTAAGAGCCTGATCCTCTCCTGGTCATCAGAAAGGGGAGGGAGTGGGGCCGGTATCCCAAAACAGGGCATGCCCCAGTAGCCAAAGGTCCGGTGCTGCCATCTGGACCGTGAGATGTTTGCATTCACATCCCCCAAGTACCTGATTCAGACTGGAACCTGCTTCCCGAGCGTTTTATTTGTAGGTTCGTGTAGTGATCACCGAGTCGGAGAAGCTCTCCCGGTAAGCTAACTGTCTCTTTCATGTGGACAAGGGCAGATGAAGTGGACACGGCTCCACCGTGGCAGGGACTGGTGGGGACCCCCCTCCATTTGAAGGCACAAGATGCAGCTGCGGGTGCCTGGTGGGAGGAGAACGTGTCTGGCGCTCTGCTTTGAGGCAGAAGTTTCCACTCCAGACTCAGGAGGCACATACATTCCCACAAGAAGTTTCTGGGTTTGGCAGTGGCACATATCCAGGTGAAGAATGTTTCCTTGGAAAAAAAAGCCTTGCCCAAGTGTCCTGATTATATAGTTAATTAAACATGCAAATTACTGCTAGCTCAGAGTTCCTTTCCCAGCATGCCCCATAACTCCATCTCGGCAGCCGTTATGTTGTATGCACTGAATTTAAGCTAGAAGATAAAGGAAGTTTGAGGAAATAAAAAACTGCATAAAAGGATTTTGGGATTTGGCCCGGAGAAAAGATGAGGGTTTAAACTGAACAGGACCAGGGTACACAGTTGCCTTTCTTAACTGTAATTAACCGTAATTTTCCAGCATTGCAGTTACCTTTGTTTGTAGCAACCAGCACAGGATTAACCATGAAGCTGTTTAGCACTTTGTTTAATAAGTATGCACAAGTCTGACTGCCTGTCCTAACCATTGTCCAAATGTGCAAAAATTGTTTGTCCAGAAAAAAGGAGGAAATTAAGGATGGTGAAAATTTCTGGAACAGGGTCTTCCATTTCCGAATTTTCAGTGAATTGTGAAAGCTCCTTTCCAGGTAGAAATTTCTTTTTAAGATACAGCGGTGGATGTATTTTTGGAACCCGAGTCTCATGCTCCATTTGATGAGGCTTTAAGGCAGCTATTCAGACCAGCTTAGCGATTCCTGGTAATGCCTTTGCTCTTCAGTTCCCCACTATAAAAGTGAAGTGCAAGAGTTTAAAAAGGCAACTCAGTTATTGAACAGAACAAGTCCTGTTGTAATAGCCTGACATGAACTTGATGGTCTTCTTTCTGGTTCTTAGCTCTTGTGCTTTTCAAATTATCCTAATCGTGTAGGTGTTATCCTGTGAATTTTTGCTGCGTTTCGCAGATATGCCTTATCATTCAAGGATGGCCCCATAGAACTGTAGTCGTTTAATGAATCAGAACATTGAGGTGAAAGTAGCCCTTAGCATCTTAGCATGTAGCAACACTTTACACCAAGCCTTAAAGCATTATGTAGTGTGTTTTTAATGCTCAACAATTAAGCTGGATGCATTTAACCTAGCTGAAAATGGCAAGTATTAGAAATAGAGGAAAAATACTTTTACATGGCTTCGAAAGGGTTTAATTCTTCACTGTGCCTGTGAATTATTCCATACCAGGTCTTCCAAACGATATCTTGATAATTAGATCTCCGTTTCTTTAAAGGTGACATTCTGTCCTGACAGCATCTAAATTACATTGTTTTCTTGTTCTGTTGGGACAACACGTTGTCAAAGTAAATCACAGCGCAGTTCACTCTGCCTCCCGACGTCGATGCCCGGCTCTTCCCAGAGAAGAGCCCAGGCTGTGGCCGGGCAGTGTGCTGGTGCTGATCAGCTACCACGGGCATCTGGGGCCGTGTTTACCTGCGTCTCGGTCCCCAGCTTTGTCGGAAGGAGCCAGCGTACCTCCCGCAGCGGATGGGTCTGGCTCCTCGTCTACTTGATCCCTCTCAGCCTTCCTTGGAAGGCTCTGTCTGCTTGGCTGTAGACGGCTTCATACTTCATCTGGACTGGCACCTAGTTTGGAGGTCTGGGACACAATGTTTATGCTCATCTCGTCTTTTTTTTTACCACTTCTAAAGCATGTTGTTTTACAACCCAGGAACCGAGTGAAGGCTTTAGTAGGGGAGAGATTTGCTACAAAATTCAGCAAGGGAGGAAAACAATTCTGGATGTGCTGCAGTCGCTGTCATGAACTTAATGAGACGGCTTTTTGTTATCTAGGCAGCAGGAGTGTTTGGGTTAAGCTGCCAGTGCCACTCCATCACAAATCTCTCTGCCAACCTGGGAATCAGGTGGTCATGATCAAAAAGGGTCAATTAAACTGTTGGGTTGCCTGGTTTGGATGGCTTGAGTGAACAGCCTCGCTTTAGCTGGAACTGTTATTTTTGAGTTATCACAGGAAGATTCCAGTGTTATGATCAGTGTTAGTAACATTCAGTTTAAAGGAACAAAGGCTTTGTACAAGAAAGGAAACAGTAAGGAAAAAACCTTGCACAGCGGTACGTGGGCTGAGTTCCTTACAGCAGTGTACACTTCCCTCTTAATTAAAATTGTTAAACTGTGGAACTAGACATTGATGCAATATGTTGTTCCCATTCTGGAAATACATTCACTAAGAGTTAATAAATAATCTATGAATTCTAATCTTTTAAAGTCATTTCAGAGGGATGAAGTCATCTGCTATAATTGTAAATGCAGTACCTCTGCCTTCACTGCATTCAAATGTAAAGGTGAGAAAGTGATTAGAGGTGCTGTGTTGCTAGAGATAGATGCTCCAATTTAAATGCCACACCATTTGTTTTTAGCAAATTGAGTCACTAGAATAATATTTCCTTCTATTGTAAAGCTTTAGCCCAGGATTTCCACCTGTTTATCCCAGATTTAGCTGGGCAAAGGGATTAATTTTCTTCTTATGAAATCTGCAAGGATTGCCTCAGTCAATACAGGCTGCCTAGACAGACCAGATTTCCCAACTGCACAGCACTAGTTACCTGGTGCCAGACGTACAAGTGTGTCACCTTCTAATTTTGACATCTGAGGCGAGACTTGCTGCAGGAGCACAGCTGAAGCTGCTTTTGATAAACATAGGGGAATCGTTCTCCTTTTCTTTGCTGTTAACAGGAGCTGAGCAGACTTGCCTGGAAACCCAAGATTTCCATGTCCAATTTCAGACCAATTTCAGACCCTAAACTGAACGTACGTGGCAGGCTGTAAATCTCCCCAAGTAGTAGGGTGACTAGTCATTGCTGAATTTGGTTTCTCATCGCCAGAGTGCTACCAGACTCAGGGTGGATCGTTTAAAACTGGCTTGTGGGTGACTATGTCGTCCAGCAGCTACGGTCAGGACTGCAAGGTAGACGCTTTTATCTCTGATACCCATGATTCCACAACCAAGTTTCATTCTCTTGTTGACAGCCAAATTAGCTAACACAATGCTGTCAGTCCGTGCAGGCAAGGATAAGCCATATCATGCTTCAGATTCACCCAACTCCCATCAGCTGCTTATTTGTGACAAAATGTCATGATGTGGAGCGTGACTCTTCCTCATCTGTAGCGAGTAGCGAGTTTTAATTGAAATTGCATCGTCAAAGGGCTGCAGTCAAGCACTGCTGTGCTTCTTGGTGATCACAAGCCCAACAGGAATGATTTTAATGAAGCAGAGAGCTCAAGAACTCACTGGCTAAAGTCCCACCTGAAGGAAAACTCAAGAACACTTGAAAGTGTAGAAATACTCAGAGCAAAGATCAAACTTCCCTCGCATGTCCCGGAGTGTAACAGAAATGTTACTCACTGGAGATCCAGCCTCGGGTAAACCTAGTGCTGTGGAAATGAAAGACAGACCTCACCGCTTTCCGAGGTCATTCAGTGCCCCAGCATTTTACCTGAATATGAATGGCAGCATTGTCCAGTGTATACATTATATAAAGACAGTCAAAAATGGTATATCAATGATAGCATCTTTAATAGCCATAAAAATAAAGTGAGGAAGAAAGGGGGTGATAAATAAAGAAGAGCCCGTATTGATCCATCTGCATCTGGTTTGTTAGATTTCTTATACAGTTCATGGGAACAAAAATCTGTCAGTTCATCCTCCTTCAAAATAAACTGCTTTCCATTAGCAGGCAGCAGATGATCTCATGGGTTTTAAAGAAACATGCAAGAGGGATCTGCAAAAAAGGATATGATGAAGATTATTAATATAGCAATAAATTTCATCAGCCTTGCCTCTTGAAAGTAGGACAACTGCACTCAGCAATAAAAATAATAATAGCAGTCTGAAGCTCTTCTGTAGCTCTGTAACCTCCCTATGTCACTCACTGTTACAGTAAAAAAAAAAAAAAAAAGTGGTGCTTAAGCCCATCTACTGGAAAATTTCCCTTGCAATGCCTTAAGTGTGCATGAATCCTGGTTCCCATGTGTGGTCCTGCTGCATCTGAGGACTGTCACGGTCACCTGGCAGAAGACGAAGAGAAGCTCTGGAGTCCCTCTGCAGTCACCTCCTGGAGAACCTGGATCGCAGCTAAGCCAGCCAGCCTGGCATGGGCACGACTGGCTGTGTCTCTTCACATCTGGTGAACGACCTACAGGACACTGATACTGGTATAGCAGCCTTGGGGCTGCACCATAACCAGCAGGGTGGGAGAAGGGCCTGGGAGGGAAGGAGACACGGAATCTTTATAGTATTTATACAAATGCCAGCAGATTGTGCCAGAGTTACTCCTCCCCACCCCCCACCCCACCCCCCCTGCGTGTCATCTCACCCCGAGGCAGCACACTCCTTCACCAGTCCACCTGTCCTCTGCCAAGGGGCTTGCTTGTCTTCAGTGGATGCTCTCCTTAGGCATTGCTCGGTTGGGGTGTGCTGGCATATCCCATGAGACCAGTGCCTCTTCCTACACCCCATGCTGCCCAGGAAGAACAAATAAAACGACTTTTTGCCCTACGATTTTTCACTGCGTTCCCTTTTCCAGAAAGAAAGCCTTCCTCTCTTTCCTTCAGGGATCAGATGTCTCAAAAATTCAGTGCTCCAGGAGCTGGAGTAAATCTTTTGCACTTTGTTGTACGACTGCATTAGAGAGGAAAAGGCCACGAGCCCAGAAAAAGGGCTGAGCCACTATGGAGCTGGTGACGGGACATCCCTCGACGACTGCAAAGGCCGAGTAGGTGAATAAAGCTGCGCTCACAGCCTACAGGACGCGCTGCTTTTGGCGTGCTGTTATTATCAACCCGTTCAGAGGCAAGTACATAGGGGATTTTGGAATATGTGCGTACAAATGCTGGGTGGGCTCCATGTGCTCTCCAATGTGTAGAATATTTTTCCCTTTGAGACCCCAGGTGCTCAAGGCTAGGTTCACAGAGCATGTGTGGGGTCTTTCACAGGGCTGCTCTTTCCCTCCACGGAGAAGATGCCTGAGCGTTGAGTGCACACCATTACCTTCCAATCATGACACACGCTTACATATTTTGCAGGGGAACAGCAACATTTCTAAGAAAGACAGCACTAAGCAAACAGCTCGGAAATACTCCCTGTTTTCGATTAATTCAAACTGTTGAACATTTTCATTTCTGCTGGGTTTTGAGCATGATGCGGTTCTGATACGTCACGTTGCATTAGGACTTCGCAGAGGGTATTTGCCCATCTCAGTTTCTGGCTTCCTGCAATATGAGCAAACTGATTTATTTTCTTATCAGACTCTCATTTCCCACCCATGACTCACAAGAGGAATAAAGCGCTGCTATGGACAGCAAGATGCAAAGAGCTTCTAGAAACCCGCTGCTGCTGCAGTTCACCCGCTCCTTAAATTCCAGTTACTCCACTTTGTTTTCCCAAAGAAGTGTTATTGAAGCCACTGCTGATTTAAACTCTTTCCCAAGTGAGTGTGAGATGAGCAGTGGAGGGAGCAGCAGCCAAAAATATCTGTATGCCACTAAGAGACTTTTGTTGACCATGTTTTACCTTGAAGCTGCCGATGCGAGGACCACCGTCAGGGTGCAAGTCACACCATTTCATTTGGAAGGCATTGTTTCGTATGTACAATGCTCACGTGCTGAAACACATCATCTAAAGCAAGGTCACCTTCGAAGAAAGGTGTGATGGCATCCAAACTGCCTGTTGTCCCAGACCCGTGCTGATTTCTAAAGCATGCCATGGGGCTGGCTGAGGGACAGTTCGTTGTCCCGGGTCAGGAGCATGGTGGCAACCTCAAGGAGCAGACAGCTGCCTTCCAGCTCCTGGGAATGCATCAGGCTGTGGAGAGACGCATTATCTGGTACAGGTCCCATTGCTCCATGCCTCCTCAGCTCCCCTGTGTATTTTAGATGCTACTGTACAGTGTATTGCAACATAGCTCCCAGCACAGCTTCAAGAAGGGGGGCAGAGGAGTGTCGAGCAGTATTGTTATGAACAAGCCTTTAGCTCAGTATCATTGTTTGACAGATTTGAGTTCTTTATCCTGCTTGTTTATCACATATGCAGACAGACACACACACACACACACACACTTAAATAACCTCTGAAGTGTAAAGCTCTGCTACTCCCTTTGTCCTTGTATCCTTTCCTCCAATGTTTATGACCCATTTTCAAAGGCATGTGCTGCTATCTGATGATCTGTATCTTTTCAAGTCTGCATGCAGACATGCAATCTCCCTGTCTGGGTAATGCTTCCAATGGACAGCCTTCCAACAGAGTCACTTTCCTCTTCCCTCCTTTGCCCCCTTCCCACGGATAAAAATGACTGATGAAACCCATTACTTATCTATCAGATAATAGATCTACTTTGACACAGATTCCTTCTAAAAGTCTCTCTTAGCAAAATTTGTTCTGGATGTCGAGGAGGCATTGGGCTAAAACATTGCTTTTGTTGGGGGGTTAATCTAGCATTTAAATTCTTTTTCTCTGTTGACTTCTTCTGTGGAAAATTGGTCCCCTATGTACAGCAGAATTTAGCTGATCCACACTTTTGTGATAAAGGAAAAAGGCAGTGTTACAGTAAAAAAAAATAATCTCCCTGTAACGCTGACAGTATCATGGTTTGTAGTCGTGATTAAGATGCATACAGCAAAATCCTGACATACAGACCAGGAAAAGCTGGTGCCATGAAAAGGGATTTAGTTACTTTCTGTTAGTTCTGGAGCATTGCCAGTGATTAGGCAGAGAAGCAACTCTGCTTTGTAGTTTTGGCCACATTTCACAACATTGTGCCCTACGAAGCCAAGTACAGAATGGTTTAAGCCCTGCAAAGATTCAAATCAACTTCAATAGGTTCAGTTCATTTCTGTGTTCAGGGCCACGCTTCTGACCTGCAGCAGCAGTGCCTGGGACCCTTGTGCCTGTTGTGTTTTCCAGCTGCATCAAACCCTTGCAAGTGCATCCAAACACAGAGAAAGTCAGATTTGCTGGTTGTTTCCCAATGCATTTTTGACAAATGGAAAGATGCTCCCAGGTGAAATTCCAGGACTCCAAACCCCGGCCAATATTTCTAACACGAGGAATTTCCAAACCCTGCGAGCCACAACATCTGGAGTTGCAGCAGTCATTGCAGCGCCTGCTTGTCAAACAGCTTCACGCAGCCTGGTACATCAGTAACTCCCATCCGCTTCGTCCACCGAGGGGGCAGTGGGGGTCATACCCCAACATTGCCCCCCCCTTGCCCTTACCTCACACCTCCAGAGTGCTCCTGCTGTTTTCGGTGTCTGTATGGGGAGAGCCTGACTGGGTGATGGATGCACACGTGCTGCTTGCAGCAGGGATGTGTTCCTGCAGCTCTGCTGGGTGCCTGCCTCCTCCAGAGCCTTGCAGGGACATTTACTCCTTTTTCCTGCAGACTGCTGTGCCTTCTCCTGTGGGGGCTGCAAGGCGCAGCAAGGAAGGGAACGGCGGTGGCTGTTTCGTATACATCCTTGTGGGGGATGTATAGGTTACTACAGTTTCCAATTTGGCAAGGCTCCCAGAAATAGCTCTTGCAGAAATATATATATTCCTGAAATGACCTAAAAATAACCCAGTGGCAACCTGAAGTGTACATAAAGTTTGAAGATAAAGATACAGAAAGTATAAAACACGCTGCTCTGCCTGCATCTGTGTCCCAGGGAGCACCTTTATGGTGGTGGTACCCCAGCCCCTCACCCCGACACCACGACGCTCTGCTCTGGGTTTGAAGAACTTAGTTTGAAAGCAGCAGAACGAGTGCTGCTGCCTGGGCTGGTCGAGAGGCACCCACGCCTTGGGAGGACATTTTCCTTGTGTGTATGAAATGAAATCCTCATCAGAGAGAAGGTCTGGAACGGGGAGGCTGAGCCCAGAGATGTAGCAAAAAGATGTAGCAAACCAGCAGGACCTTCCAACACGTGTTGGCAGCACAGCGTGGAGCAGGAGCCTGGGGTCCCTGCTTCCCAACCAAAGACCACTGCTCTTCACAAGTGTTATAAAGCACTCAAAGTGAAAAAAAATCCAACAAAAATCCAACCAAACCCGCAGCTTCTTGCATATGCCATTCGTTTTAATATTACCTGCTATACAGAAATAGAGTTAAATTATCTTCAGCAGGTTTATCTCCATTTTTAACAGCAGTGTCTGAGAGTCAGCAGAGTCCTTCACAAATCCCATATCCAAAATTAATATATGAATATATTGAGAAATTAGCATGAAATGGACAATATGGCAAACTTATTTCACATCTCCAGACAAAGACAAATGAAAATCAAGAATGTCTGCAGCATCCTGAAAGAAAAAGCGTCTTATTGAATAAATTACACTTGGAAAGGCAGCAGCATTTTTTTAACGTCCGAAGATTGATTCTCAGGACCAAACCTGCTTCTGCCTGCCCCATCCTGAGAGTTCTTCACAGCAGAGCTGAGTAAATAATTTGCAGTAGACAATCTACCTGCACAAAAGCTTGCTTTTTTCACCTACAGAATGTCAGTGCCTTGATTGTGACTTCCTTTAATTTATTTGCAATTCAAATTTACTTGTCCAATTTATTATCTTTCTTCTTTCCTAACAGGTCAGATAGACTGTGAAGGGTCTGCTACAAGTATTTCAGCCTGCCTGTTCAAAAGAGGGCTGAGTTCATCATCAGTAGTATCACAAAGGGTTGTTTTTTTTCCATCTGCAGGAATGCAGATTTTGTGATCAAGGGAAGAGCTTTGGGTTAATAATATAAATTTTAGCTTGCTGGAGGGGTTTTCCTCAAAGCTTCAGCCCTGGAAAAGCGGTTGTACCACAGTTTCTCTATGTGAAGAGCTGAAATGAAATCTTTTTGTTACATTCACTTGAAATAATGGCATCTGCATCCCCAGGCCAGGTTGCCAATGGCACAGTAAAAACCTCATTCACTTGCCTGTGTGCCCAGGCTCTAGGAAAATTTCCTGAGGAACCAGGACCCCTCTTGTGTTAAGCAGTGTCCCTTTTAAATGTGCTAATTGCAAATCACAGAATGAAGAGAAATGGTCACAGCAGTGGTGGATGAAGAATTTTTGTCCCTCATTAGGCAAGTTTAAGCTCGAGGCTCTGGTGGAGCTTTGTCATCTCAGCCCAGCACTTCTGCTATGTGGCAGTATTCGAGCGTGCAAACTTCAAATGGCCTTTCCATGGGTGTTCATGTGAGCCAGGCTCCATCGTTCTGATGTCTGCAGAAAGCAAACAGAAAAAAGCTGGGAAGTCTGGGCAAAGGGAATCCATTTTCAAACCACCAGCAACACTAGCCTTAATGGAACTTAATGGAATCCCTGTCTCGGCCCCTGTGGGGCAGAGATGATTAAAAAAAAAAAACCAACAAACCCAGAAACAAGTCAGCATCAGCTAGCCAGGTTTTAATGGGACACTGGCTGTTCACGGGGGTTTACTACTGTTCATGCTGCTCCTTCTTCCTTCAACTTACATAGTCGGGTATAACCAGTGAATATGTTCCTGCTAATGTGAGCAGAGGATGGGTTTTTAGAGCAAGACTTCTCAGTTCAAATGGGCTTTAAATAGGCAGCTACATAACCTTTTTGAGAAGTTACTGCCTCACATAGCATTTCTGGAATTTTTTGACTGTAACACCCCATAAAAATTAGGCGAAACATGGGAATCTTGGTTACTGCTTTCATTTATCTTGTTTGCTGGTGTGGGTGTATGAGGGATGAGGTGTATGTGTACGGTTTGACTCTGTATTTGAAATCCTAGCGGTTTCACAGCCATTTTCCCATGCTTGTGGGCTCTGCCCCATGGGCTGACGAATGCTCTGCTGGAGGGTCAGATGCACCCAGCTGTGGGTAGGCAGAGGTAAAAGCTGCACGTGGCCCAAGAATCAGATCCAGTTTTGCCTGAAATCCCAAAGGAAGGGCTCATTCCTCTCAGGCTGGCGACAGTGCTTGCCACTCCAGTGGCAGCTGCCTCTGAAATGCACAGGAATATTTTCCTCTTCTTTTGCCCTTCATTTTTGCAGGCCTTTACATGTTGAGTCATGATCTTAGGTGAGACAAAACCATCAAATGAACGCAAGAGAGCCGTGCTTCTGAAAGAGAGGGCAGAGTCCCAGCAGAAGCCGCATCTCATGACACCTCGAGCCTGCCCCGTGCAAGGGTATCGCGGAATGAGCATCCTCACCCACCGCGGTCCTGCCAGGCTGCCACGGGGCAGCACAGACTCAGCTGCATTGCATTAAGGGCAAGGATGTGAAATATTCACGTGCCCACGTACCAGACCCAGAAGTCCACAGGGTCCCAGCTGTGGACTCTCGCCTCCCTGAGACCTCCGCAGCGAGATTCCTCCATGAGCCATTTCTTCCCGACGTGAAGCAGGGCCGACTGCCTCCGGCCGGCTGACTGACAGCACAGAGGCTTTTAATGAGCATCTCTGCCCCTTGGCAGCGCTCGTGGAAGGAGACGGCAGCTGGGAGGGAGAGCTGCGGTATCGGGCTGAATTACCCTGAATTATTCTTTGCATGTCTAAAAAGACATTACTGTTATTTAGAAAAGTTCATAAACCAACAAGGCATCCAGCACATAAAAGGCAGAGGGGAAAAGAACACCACAGCATGAACCTGTATTTTAAAATAAATTCCATTCATCCTAATTGCCCCTTTTCTGAACCACTAACAGAACAAACCTTCGTGATAAAAGCTGAGGAGGGACGGGAAGAAACCGAGGCCCTGTGGATGATTCAGGGGTGATATGCCGTGCATAAGAAGTGGTACTGAAAAATGCATGAGAGCCGTTTTGTTAAAAAAATGGACTGTGGAAATGCTGGCTTCCTTGGAAGAATCAAGAGTGATAAATAAAAAGAAGAAAGAGTGCAGGAAGCCTGAAACTGAGAGCAGAAAGCTCGCAGAACCCTGTCTGTGCTGGAAAAGAGGAGGCACAGCAAGTTTTCAGAGAGAAGCAGACGAGCTATGGGGATGTATTTGATGAAGGCCCCAAGTTTTGCACATGGTCAAGGTCAGAGCACAGAAGGAGGCTGTAGCCACCAACACAAGTGAGGATTTTTGCTCTGGGGGAGAAAGGAAAAAAAAAACCCAGTCAGGTCCGGAAAAGCTGTAGCAGGAAGGAAAGCCACGGCCGGCTCCTCTTTCTCCTACTGCCCAGTCCCAAGCTGCTGCAAAGGGGAACGGTGACTGGAAGTCAACGAGCAGCAGCGGCGAATGAAGACGTACTGCTGCAGCACAGCCTGCCCGAGATGAGTGTGACATCGGTTTTGTGTGACTGTCATACTCGGGCTGGTGTCCAGGAGCTGGAGTATTATAACAATGACATGGCAGTGGATTGCATTTTCTCAGTGGCAAAGGTGAGCTGGAGGGACCAGGGCCGAGTGGGCTTGGTGGCAGCTCGAGTGAGCAGCAGGTGCTCCCCGATAGAAGAAATGTCACCTTCGCTCCTTGTTTAATTTTTAACCACAAAACATACAGCGCTTGCAATGCACGGGGTGACCAAATAGAGGCAGGGGTTACACCTGAAATCCAAAGAACACAAGGATTCAGCCAGGGAGGGGAAAAAAAATAATAATAATAAAAAAAAAAAAAGATTTTGTTTGCAGCTACATCTATAAAACAAGATTGAGGATGTCATTAGACATCGGGCACTGCCCGTCTGGTGAAGTGTTTCCCGAGCCTGTAGGTAGGCTGCAAGGAAAGTGAGCTGGGTAATTGCCCTTCCCGGGGCATCAAACACAGGGATGGGGGGGTGGCTGGGGAATAGTAATGAAAAATAGTAGTGAAAATGTAGTGCTGCACTGCCTGCCCCATTGTTTAGCAGGTGCACGTGTGAGTGTGTCTCTGTGCGCACCTTTAATTAGCCTAGAAATCAAATGGCTTCTGCAGAGTCTCTCTCTCTCACGATTTTTAAAGGACCCCTCTGTTGTGCATTTTAGTGGCACTAAATAAACCCCCCATGGGACAGCTCGGCAGTGATGCTACTTCCCAGGCTTGGGAGGCAAAACATCCCTGAGCAGGAGGGGGCCAGGAACCCCGGGGAACCCCCAGCGTGTCTCTCTGCCCTCCTTCTAGCACCCACCAGCGCCAGAAACACAATTAGGGTCCGAGTGAGCCCAGCTGATGCCCAGCTGTCGGCCCCCGATGGAGGTCCTGGAGGCAGGGGGTAGGGTCTCAGCTGGGTAGAAACAGTGCATTAAACCCACCCGGGCTCATGCAGGCTCCAGAGCCCCACCGGCTGCTCCGGCACTAAGCTGGGGAGAAGCAGGGGCTTTGCACCAAAAAAAAAAGTGGCACTTTTTGTCGTGCTCATCGAGCAAAGCGAGGTGCTCATTAAATTGTTTTCTTGTGGCGAGGCACAGAGCGCCTGGCTTGGGAAAACGAGAGAAAATACAGGCAGAATTTCCCAGCCTTGGCCAAAGACTTTCTCTTTTCTTATCACTTTCTCCCTGAAGGATCCTCCACGCACTGGCAGTCCCAAAGGTGTTACCATGTTCTTAAAATGTTTTCAGTATATTTTGACCTGGTCAGCGTACAATAAAGCCAAAGCATGACCTGACAAGCGCAGGACTGACCCTTACATGTTGGTCATATCTTCCTTCCCCACAGAGATGTGCCTAGGAAGAAGGGAAAGCCTTTATAAAGCTCCTGAAACTGGCTAAAATTAAAAAAAGCTGAAAACGGGAATTTCTGGGGAAAAATTAACACTCTGCATTTTTTATTTGAACTGAATTCAGGAGGGGAGCCACATCTTCTGCTTGGATTTCTTTGAATTATAGAAAGGAGATGCCACACAAAATTGTTTTGTTTTCTTCAAAGCTGTTGATACCTTAGGTGTTGATGACTTACACATTTCATGCTGCCATGTCAGGAGGAAAGGCTGGGTCTTCAAAATATTTAAATAATTTTTTTTGCATAAAAATGAATGAATTCTTTGGTCCTTTCACTCCGAGATGCTCTGTGGAGAGCGTATGCTCAGCAAGTCTAAAAACTTTCAGGATAACCTGTCACAGCCTCTAGGAACAGACTAAATAAGTGTTAACCAAAGCATGAAATATGAAACACAACAACACAAGACAGAATGAATTGAAACTCTGCTCTGATTTCAAATCACGCATAAGCAGATTTCCTTGCAATAAGCACAATGCCTGACTTTTTTTTTTCTTTTCCCTTGTGTTTCATTCGTGTTATTGTTTTGCAGGGGGGTGGGGGGTGGAAGTGGCATCTCAAAATATTCAACCTGTTCCAAATGAAATGATTGCTCTTATTCTAAGCTGTACCCCATAAAAAAAAAATGAGAGCGGAAAACTGTTCAGAAAATGGGTATCTTTTAAACGTGTGCTTTCCACTGCTCTTTTGATGGCTAATGTTGTCTGGTCAGAAGGTACCAAGAGCCCTCCGTGGACAGCTTTGAAGATGAAGGAATTAAAAGTCAGTGGTTGAGTTCAGGACCAGATTCCAGTAAGTATTACCCATCCCTAAATAAACAACTTGGTAAAATATGAAGTTTTCTAGTGCCTTTTTAAAAAGGAGATAGCCCTTAGCAGCTGTATTGATGACTTCCATGGATATTGGCAGATTGTACATGTTTTCCAAGTTTCCTCCAACAAGGATATATTTGACAATAAAAGAGCCGTGGTGAGTGATTAGCCAGTGAGGTTCTTGCGGCTGCTGCTTTACAGGTTTCAGTAAATCTCGCACCTCAGAACACATTTCAGTCCCTGTTAGGTCCTGCCTGCTAGCAGTTGCTGTGTTGCACCGGTGTCTCGCTGGAGAAATGTCGGCACAAAGCATTTGATACTGGTTTGGTAGCAAGTGCAGTTACTTCCGTAGCCCATGCATTACTTTCAGCGCTGAGTGGACCCTTGGGCAGCTCCAAGGTGGCAATTCACAATTTATTTTTAGAGTGCACATTAATGTCACCCCAATGCAGAGACCTAGTGCCTTTCACCCTGCTTTGCGGGGCTCTGCAGTCCTTTGCTGGTGAACCAGCTGTCAGTGCACACAGGGTACGGCTGAGATTTGGAAATTCAGTTCATGCTTGTGTGAGTTCAAGCAGCTTCCAGTGCTATGGAGAGCGGAGATGCCTTCCACTCTCCTTCCTGCCTTCCCCGTACAAACGCTCCAAAAATCCCATCACTTTTAGTGTCAGACCTCACTGCAACATAGCTGCATCTGAAAAAAAAAAAAAAAAAATAAAAATCACAGATGCACACTCTGCCTTGCAGCTTCAGCTGGGAGAAATGAGAGTCGCAAGCTCTGGAAATAAATCTGCCTCTCGCTCAGCACCAGATAACCCACAAGTGTTCGTCCATCTGCCGTAAACAGTCAAACTGTGAGTTCGCTGATGTGATGCTACGGTAGCGTAATTGACTGAGGCTTTTTGGACCGTGCTCCGTGCCCACGTGCTGGCTCTCCTGCAGCAGCATTCAGGGGCGAGGGCCAAGGGGCAGAGGCGCTCCTCGAGACCGGGCTGATGAAGCTGAGCGGCAGCGGCGTGAACGGATGGCTGGAGCAGAGGCACTGCCCGACCGCGTTAGCGCTTTCTGCCAGCAGCAATGACGGAGAAAGCTCTCCGCAGCTGTCCCCCAAATCCCTGCGTCGCATAGTCAAAACTCTTTCTGCTTCATGGCTCATCTGTAGTCACTTGTATCAGTTACCGGCCCCGGCACTGAAATTCTGCCTTAGCATTTGCGTATCGATCCCTTTTGTCATCACTTTCCTCCTGGTGTCCTTAAATGGACGCAGGACGCGGGTGGTGGTGATGCGTTCCCTGCAGCAGCCGCAGCAGCTGGGTGGTGTGACCCACGCGCTGGCAGGGCCCGCAGCTGTGGTGGTGAATGTCCTCTCCCTTGGCTCAGCTGGTCACGATACGCACAGACAGAGCTGCCCCGCTCCCCAAGGCTTCCCGAAAACTTTGCTGCTGGTGGAGGGGCCGAGAAGGGGGAATGCTCTTGTGCCGCATGCTGCCACCCCATCACTCAGCATCACCACCGCTGCGTTTACCGGGCTGGGGCAGCCCACAGAAATCCTGACTGAAGGTCTCGGGGCCAGCTTGCTGAGCTCAGGGGTGAAGTGGCAGGATGATGGGGAGGAGATGAAAACTATGTCCTCTCCATCGCAGAGACACTGGAGAAAGTGTAGGGAAGATTACGCAGAAGTTGTAGCCCATTAAAGGAAAACATGCTGAGATATTTTTATGTTGCTGTTACTTATAAAAGAGCCAGTTAAAACAGCTTATTATGGTAATTACAGCAATGTAAAGAGAGACCTAGGAAAGATTACAGCACTTTAGTACACCATCATCGTGGCTTAAGTGAAACGTATTTAGTACTCAGGGCATCTCCCACCTGCCTGGGCAGGGGATAAAAAGAGCAGAAGATCCCTGCATGAGCCGCTCAGGTGGCTGCAACATCCCCGGCTCGGCAGAAAAGCTGTTGGTGACTGCTCAGCGTGAGCAGGGAACTGGCGGAGGGGGCTGGGATGTGGGGCTGCCGCTGCACGGTAGCCATGGAGGAGCCAGGGTGGCAGGAGAGAAGGGGCAGAGACAGTCTGTGGGGGACGTGGGGCCCAGGCAGGTCATCGTGTGGTGGGCAGGCAGTTTAAAGATCTCTCCTTCACCACCTCCATCACCCTGCCTGCTTTAGAGATCATGAATCAAGAGAGGCCGTGAAGACTCCTCTCTGACACAGGCCTGGTGCCTCTGATAAATCCCCCACTTACACCTCCAGCTTCCAGCAGCCAGGATGAACTGGACCATAGAATTTAATGACCCTGGTGGGATTTGACTTCCCTCAATTTATCCAATCCCTTTCTGATATAGAATTTACGCTTTCACCCCTGGAGGTGGTGTCACTTTAGACTGTGCACTCCTCTGCACCCAGATTTATGCCAGCTTCTAGTTAAAAACTCTCCTTTAACCCTTTACACTGTAAGCACCAACTATGTGGTAGCATCTGATTTTTGTAAAGGCCATCTTTGCCAGATGGGATCCTGCAAGAACTTCCCAAATTCTTAAAAAAACCCGCCAATCTCCTCTCTTAGCCCCTCACAAGTATCTGCATTTCTGCATGGCCCTGGGCAGGGAGCAGCTCAGTGTGTATTACCGTGAAGTCTGCAGCCTTTTGATTTACTAACACTCCCCCACATCCAAACCCACTCTCAAAACAGCTATCTAGATGCTTCACGAGGACTGCCATCTTCACCACCATCATGTGCGTGGTGGTGAAACCCTCACTGCTATCACAAACCTAGTCTGGCAGCGCTGGGCTCAGGAGACAGCTTGTTCCTGGGGTACGTGAACCGACTGCAGTGCACGTGACTTAGGTTCCACTTACACAAGGTCACGGGGATTTTGTCGGTGATGCTCAGTGTCGTACTCTCGAACCCACTCCTCAGCTGGATTTTCACCTGAATATTTTCTTCGCTAACAGCCTTTTTGCTTTTCTTTGAATTATATCTTCATTCACAGTTTTCTGAGGAGCCAGGGCTGGAGAAGCCTGCAGCCATCTACTCTCCCACAGCTAAACTCCTGCTGCAGCCAAACTCTGCTCACTTGGAACGGCTCCCATAGCCCCAGGGGCACCCAGTTCAGCATAAACCGTGAGTAAACTGGTGCAGATCATGTCTTCTCACAAAGAACTACCATGCAGATTTGGATTCACATAACCTGATTCCAGCCCCCTAAAAGGAAGCATGGCATCAAACAAAGCATTAGGTTGGACTGGCAGCTTACAGCAATGTAAGGTATGTGAGGAGCCAGCCAGGCCAGCCAACAGCATCCATTTCACCCCTTAACAAATATCCAGATGGTGCTTGCCATGCTGAGGGTGAAGTGTCCTTTCTAACCTCAGAGGCATCCCGTGGAGCTCTTCCTCAGTTGCACTGGCTCTAAAGGTGGTTGGCACTGGAGAAGCTTAGAAAAGGACAGGAATGCACTTTCCTTTTTTAATTCAGTTTCGGGAATGTAGAAAGGGCACTTGGTGACATTTTTGGGAGCACTGACACAGGGCTGACAACGATTTTGCAAACAACTGCACGTGAGAACGTGATGATCTGAGTTCCTGTGTTCAACACAGGCATCCACCAGCTGCTCACGTCACATCTCATTAAAAACTGGGGATGGTGTAGTCTGCAAATGCAAAACAAATAGTTAAACCACACTTTAACCTACTTAAGGCTCTCTGCTGAGCATGCCCTTACTCCCACTTAGCAGAAGCTACCGCACACCACTCCAAAAAAACACCATAACCGTGCTCCAGACCTGCCCCTCACTGGCCTCTGGTACTTTCCTACTCGAAGTAGCATGTGGAAGTGACATTGCTGCGTAGAAAACAGCCACTTGTGAGATCCAGTGCAAAAGCAGATGAGTACAGCGTTCCCTCCAGGTGACAGAAGTGACCGATCCTGGGGGACCGTGTATGGAACCCCTACAGCAGCTGGGTGTGTGCAGAGCGAGCACCCAGTGCATACGGGATGTACATCCATGTTTTACATCCATGATGTACATCCATGATTTACATCCATGATTTACATCCATGATTTACATCCGTGTTTTACATCCATGATTCACATCTATGTTTTACATCCATGTTTTACATCCATGATTTACATCCATAATTTACATCCATGTTTTGCATCCATGATGTACATCCATGAT
>JAVJGJ010000047.1:109642209-109665817 GCA_035590215.1 Microhierax caerulescens
GAACGGGAAAGGGAAGGGAAGGGAAGGGAAGGGAAGGGAAGGGAAGGGAAGGGAAGGGAAGAAAAGAGAAGGGAAGGGAAGGGAAGGGAAGGAAAGGAAAGGAAAGGAAAGGAATTTGGGAATGATGTGAGGGAGGAAGGAAAGCAATACTGTCACAGTAACTTGGATTTTAAATGACCTCTTCAGACTTTTTTTCAGTTAGCATGCAGTACTAACAACATTTTCCTGATTTGTTCTCCTTGCTGTATCATACCAATCTGTGTCTTGAGTCCTCTTTTGCCTTTAAGAGCCATACCGGGAGGAAATCAAGTCTTGGTTCCAAATGCATGGTCAGAGCCTTTTGTTGTTTCCTGAGCCCTGGTACCATACCTCTATGAAACTCAAAAATTGTAGCTGGAGCAGCTACAGCATCAGTGATCCAAAATGAGCTGTGGGTCGACACTCCACAGAGTACAGGGAACACTTGCACTCATGCTCACCTTTCAGTTCTCAGCTAGATGAACCCAGTGAGGGCACATCCCAGCTAAATGCCTTCTTGCACTACCAGTCAGCCATTCCTCTTGATTAGCTAAGTAATTCTGGGTGCTTTCTCCCATATTTTCCTTTCCTGGATATTTTGCCTGGGTCTATGCACTCAGCAACAGGCAGAAGCCAAAAAAGTGCAGGACTTCATCAAAATCAAAAGACAGAGATAATTATTTCCCATGTTTTTTTTCTCTCTAACAAATATATCCACCCAAAACCTGGAGTCTATTGCAACAGTACAGCAGGATCATAGGTTACAAGTTGCAAATGCAGGAGTCCAAATATGCCTGAAAATAGTGAAAGCTTTTGTAATTTAATTTATTTTTCAAGTGAGCTTTCTGTTCACTTTCCACATAGCCTTGAGGACTAATAAATCAGAATAATGAAAAGCTTACAGAAATCTTGCATCATATTAAAAGCTACTCTTAATTTGTGAACCCCCCACTTATGCCAACAGATTCTTCAGTTTCTTATTTCATCAAAGTGAGCATGAACTCTGCGTTCCTTGAATTTCAGAAGGAGAATGAGGAATTTGCATTCATGTCTCTGGCTCGGGGCAGGTGGGTGCTGGATTGACTGCTGCAATACCCTTATTTTTCATTTTGGATGCAGTTAAAACCTCTCTTAAAACTTAATTTTGGTAAATCCGGACAGTGGGTAAATCCCCAGTGGGGCCCTACACTGTCTGACATTTTTAAGCTCTGAGAAAATATCTGTGGGTATCACAATACCATCCAAGGAAACTCCAGCCCCATCCTTGGTTTAATACTGAACATAAAGCCTGAAGCTCTAGGTAAACTAAAGGAATCTTTATTTCAGATGGCTGAGAATAGAAGACGTGACTTATCTGAATAGCTCTTGGTTAAGAGTGATTATTTTTGGATGCGGTGCTGTCTAATTTGTTGTAATGCACCTGCTCCCATGGGAAGGACACAAGAGGAAGGTATATGAGGTTCACGTGGGGGACGAAGTAGTGTATCCACAGACATAATTAGTAGAAAACACCCAAGTGTAGATGGAGGGATTTTCAGATAGTCATCTTCAAAGGCCACAAGAGGCCTTTGGAGCTCTTCCTGATCATCTTGAGAATAAAACAAATTCTTTGTTTATTGTTCCTGACATTGGGACTGGTGCAATCCCCCAGTATAGCTTCACTGGGTCTTGCTGTGGCAAAGAAAAAAAACCAACCCAAGTAGGCAGGCTGTGTGGTGACTGCCTCCAGCAGACATGACAAAACAGCTTTTGAAATGGGAGCTGACTGGTTCTCAGGAAGGTCTGCTGGCCATGAGCTAGAGGAGGACCCTATCGGAGCCATGGGAGAAACGTAAAAATAGCACTTCTGTCTGACAGTCACTGCCTGTTCCCACTATCCCCCATGTAGTGGCTGGGTTAAGTGCACTGGGGCTCCAAATATTCCCTTCAGAGAACTTTGAAGGATTAAGTGGCATCCAGCATCTCACCCTCAGCTGTGTGCGCTGCAGGCAGCTGTGTCCCTGTCCCGTGTGGGTTCCCAGGGAGGGCACAGGGGCTTCTGAAGTGGATCTTTGGTGAAAACGAGATGCTTGACTCCAAAAGTGCAAGGCTGAAAACCTTTTCATAGCTTCTGCTTTGCCTAAATCCATCAGTGCCACCTCTCTGTTTCACTTTCACAGTGTTATGCCTCTCTACTCTGCCCTGACCGAGCCAGACCGAGAAATTACATAAACTACCATGTTAGTCCCCAGAGGGCAACTTTCAGACGTGACTAACACACCACTGGGACCAGCCTGTGCTTAGCTGGCTGCTTCACTGATGGAGAAGATGCGAATTTGAATCTTCTCAGGCAGAGGGAAGAGCTGGACACGTATTTCCCACTCCCTGGGCAAGTGCTCTGCCACCCTGTAAAAGCAGGGTGTGATGTACTTCTTGTACCTTTACTTACAAGAAAGCAGCAGCAGCCTACCCCTCTTTCTTCCAGAATTTCCCGTGGACCCCAGAATTGTCAGGGTGTTCATTTCCCCTGCAGATGGCCATTGGACTTCGGTTGCCCAAGGGTTTTGGTCGGAGCAGAGCTCAGTTTCTGTGTCTCAGGCAACCCTGGGCCAAATGCTGAACTGCTCAGCACGGAAAACGCAATCCAGCAGGCAAGGCTGGAGCGTGTGTGCCTTCGCAGTCAGGTGCCAAGCAAGCAGGGCTTTAGGCTTCTCTACTACACATTACTCGAAGATGGGTTTCACCTTACTTAGCAACCTTCTAATGGTTGGGCACCTCAGTTAAACCGATCTCAACTTCTCCTTGAGTCGGCAGGGAGAGATGGGCACTTCCCAGAGTGGCCTCACTTACCAAAGGAGACTCATCTTTGCTTAATGCAGGCACCTCAGGATGTAGTTCCACTTTCCTCTGGGAGCAGTGTGGGTTTAAAGCTCCTCGTCCTTCCCCACGCTCACTTGCAGTTCACATTGGCTGCCCCAGCCACCACAGGGCTTCCAGGCAGCCTTCTAAGTGGGGACAGTGAAATCCTGCTACAGCAAAGTCAGCGTTTCCCATACCACAGTTCCTGTCACGGCGAGGTTTAGTTGTGCCTTCCTTTGGTTCAAGACTGGCCAGATAAAGTAATTGGCTTTCTGTATTGGTAGGAAAAAAAAGAGTATAGGAATATGAGGGAAGGATATCTCTTGCCTGCTAGTGTCTTAGCAGGCATTTATGAGAGGATGCATTTTTTTATTATGGGAGATGCATATTACGACATTAGAGTAAATCTGTGACTTGTCAGTGTGTCGCAAAGAACAACCTCACAGCAACAGCACAGCTGGTAAAGCCTACGGGACCCTGTGTCTGAAGACTGGAGAGTGTTGGAGCTACGGGAGAACCCCCACCGGCCGGCAGCAAAATGCGCTCGCAGAGAGCAGCGGTACGCGCTAGGCCGGGGAGCATTTCCCGCCACGGGCTGGGAGGGCCGCAGTGCCATCCCTCACCCCACTCACAAGCGAGTCCTGCCCTCACGCTCCGGGTTGCTCACCCCACAAGGGCCAGACGTGTACACAGCGCACCAGCACCCGCTGCCACACTTCAAACCAGTAACGGGCACCTCTCGCCAACAGGTCACAGCAGCCAAGGTTACTTTGACAGCAGGTGACCAGGCTGCTGTGGGCCACGGAGAGATGAGCAGGGAAGCACTTCCCACAGGGAAAAAAAAATCAGTGGTGCCCACAAGATAAAATGTGTTCAGCGGGTAATACAGCGCATGTATGCTAAAAAGTCCTGGAGGTAATTAGACTTCATTTTTGCATATGCTTATTGCTTACTCTCCAGTATATTTTTTTTCCTAAAAGTGTTAAATATTTTGTTATAATTCCTTGAAGACAGAAAGCATCCATTCCTCCACAAATAAAAATCAGATATTTGTGTTTGTTCCTTTATATAGATGCAGGTAGGTAAGTGCAGGCATACATCTATATTTCTCTACTGAACATAATAATGTGCTATACAGCTACCTAACCTTATAGTGGTTATTAAAAAAAAAAAAAAAAAAAAAAAGGACAGCTGTTAGGCACTCTTTCCAGAAAGCTTAGGCAGTGGCATCTGACCTTTATCGTGGCACTAGCATGTATTAGCCAAAATACTACTTTAACAGTTTTTTAGTACCCGACTATATGTTCTGTTATAAGGAATAGCAAATGTTTAATCATAAATATTTTAATGGCTTCAGGGATTCATGGTATTCAATGACTGTGTTAAATGATAATAATCACATCTGGTTTATTACTATAGTAATTCAGCAGCTTCTCTTCAGTAGTTATTTTTTATTATATGTGCTGTGCTACTGTCATGGTCATTTATAGCGGTAATATTTTAAAGTGGCTCATTTGTTTGTTTAAGGACAGTTTCACAATATATTTCTGTATTAATATACATTTTGTACTATTATTTCCAAGCTGCCACTGGAAAATTGATCCTAGCTTGTTACGATGAGAGGGGCTGGAACTTGTGCAGAATGCCAACACTGAGAGCGAGTGACGGAGCAGATGGGTAGTGTACTGGTCTCCACTGGGGCTGTAATTGCCGTTGAGTTTTATTCATAAATGAAGGGGTCCATTAAGAAATAGTTAACTAATAATAAACATGAGAGGAGGATTTGAATCAGGCAGAGCACAGACAGAACTAGACAAACACCATAGTTAAACAGTCAAAAAGCAACTGGATATGGTCGTTTTACACATTATTACCCAATAATACTCCCATTTTTTGCATGCTAGTTCACTTATTACGGAGGGGCTTTTACCAGGCAGACAATGGAGAACCGATTGATTTTGCTGATTATTTTATTCCGATACCTGCCCACTCTCAGTCACATGAGAGAGGTCTCATTTATCTTAACGGGATCACTCATGAGAGTAAAGGTTTGGAAGATCAAACCGTATATCAGCACAAATGGGAAGAAAGTACCAGGAGTTAGTTATCAAATTAGAGGAGGGACCACTCCTCAAGACTGAAAAGACCTTCCTGTTGTTATTTTTCTCCCTTTGCAACTGCAATTTTCTAAAACCTCGTGTTCTGCTGGGTGCTGGGCTTCCTGGCCATGGCATCCTCAGGCACCTGGGATTCGAGCCATTTGCCTGGAGAAAGTCACAAGGGAACACAGAGCACGAAGGACAGGCTCAGAGGGTGGGATCTGTGAAGATACAGCCACCTCGCATCAAGCCCTAACAGCACTGCTGACTACTCCCTCTCTTGCAGCCCAGCCCTGGGAGCTTTACATTGAGTTTATGGGCAGCAGAGCAGCTCCTGGCCACGATTTACTTTAGAGCTTCCATAGCTGGTACAAAATAATTAGGAATCGTATTAATGAGCGTGCAAGATGTAAAAAGGCAATTTGCAAACGCTGTCTGTGAAAGAAAAAACTGGTAGAGCAAGGGTTAACTTTCTGCTTTCTCATTTTTTTGCTCCTTTCTCTGTCTTTCCCCTCCCTTTCCCCCTTTTAATGACCTGGTGAAGGAAGGTCTGTTTAGTTCAGCAAAACCTCTCCACTATCCCACCACACAGGATGTATTGAATTGTTGCAGCAAAAGTTAAAAGGAAACTGAGGACAATTGTTCGTGCTCCTTTCCTGCTCCATTTTCTAGGCGGTTTGATTGGTTGGTGGGCTGAGGGTAAATGGCTTTTATAGCTTTGAATGATGAATGACTCTGAAATAGTCTGTAACCAGAAGTGCCGACTGACATGCTGCTGATTTAACTGACATACAGGGTTATGTTTGTATAGAGTCACTTAAATAAACATGTGTTAGGCTGGAGCCAGCTACGCCAGCACTTCTTCTGTTCTTCCCCTCCACCCTCAATTTATCACTAAAAGATAACGATAATGATTTGATCTTCTTATCAGTCATTCATTATATTAATTAATTCAAATGTAATTGTTTAAAATGCCTCTCCGTTGCTGTGGGTACTTTGTACAGCACTTAAACCGCACACACTATCAGAGGACAAAATAAATCCTCAATAAAAAGATACACTCATCAAATGGGCTCCTTCAAACTAGCAGTCCCTTTCATCCCATAATTATCTCCTTACCCTTCAAAGCAGCCTCTCCCTAAATGCTCAGGAAAATAAATGGGTCCAGAAGCTTGACAAGGAGTTCAGCTAATCGTGGCTTTTACAAAGGAGCCAAAGCAAATTCCTCAGAGAAAAAAAAAAAAAAACCCAACAAAAAAACCCCTCTTCTAGGAGATTCCCCCTTTCCTCTACTCTTACCTTTGTGCAATGCCTGTTCCTTTGTGGCTTTCTGTGAAGCTTCATCAAACCTTGTAAAGGTCTTTGCTCCTCTTTATGGCTTTTTTGTCTCCTATGCAAAGTGTAGAAATAAATTTCCAATCTAAGCTTTAAAACATACACTGGCAGTGAAACCCACACTTATGTGTGATTATAGTAGGCAAGCCGCTATGCAACAATCTGTTTTAATGTGTAAATCAGGAAAGCGTGCAAAACCAGGACAAGAATTTATGCAAGGGCCCTTCTGCTGACTAGTTCTTCTGCTTGGCTTTGGGATCCCTGGATGGTCTAACACTCAGAATCTTATTGCAAGATTCAGGTGGGCTGAAGTTTTAATAACTCACACATTGGAAATAATACATGGTTACTCAAAGTGCCGGTGTGAGATAGCATCTGTTATAAGGCTGTGGTTTAGGCACACGAGGGAATCAATGTCATTTTAAAATTCTATCAAATGCATTTACCCTTATTTTATTCTAATACTCTCTTTGTTTATTTTCCATCGCTGTGCTCTGGGAGCGACCCCTGCCTTGCCACAGCCAGTCCCCTATTTCCACAGCAGATGCCACATTCCATTGCAGCACAAAGGATTACCTACCCAGATTAGAGAAAGACTAGATAAAATAATGCACTGGCTTGTTTGTCTTCAACATCATCTGATATCGCTAGGTTTTATTAAGTACTCTGGGCCTGAGTCACCACTAAGCCTCTCCCTGGTGTTGCCCGTGGTTGAACAAGTTTTCAGACTGTTCCACCCATGCTGCCATGCAGAGCAGAGGACAGACAGGCTTTGCTAGACCACAGCAAAATTTTTAAGGTGTTCAGCTACGAGATGCAGAAAGGCCTCCTAGCCCCCTTGAAGGTGCTAATCCATTCCCAAGCCTTCAGTGTATTGCTATAAATATATATATATATATATATATATATATATATATATATATATAAAGCCTCCTGATCCTGGCTTAGCTGGAGTAAGGAGGAGAGGAGCTGGCAACCGACTTTGGCACTGTTTGAAGTCAACTGCTGGGGCAGAAGCAGAAGGGACGGCAAGGAAAGTTCTGCAAAACTTCCTGGGCCCCGACTGCCTCTGCTTTTACCTCTGTCTGGCTGTCGGCAGGAGCTTCCCCAGACTTAGGGCACCTGCTGCTCACACCCCTGTGCTTCAGGTGAGTCAAACGGAAAGGCAATTCTTAAAAAAGCACACGGTGGGTTCACGGCGTGAAACAGAACTGGGAGCAAACCAGTTAGAGCTGCTCTCGAGCGCTTTGGTGACAGAAATGGCTGGTTTGATAAGGTGGCGTTTCACCCTTCTGTTCCTTGCTTGCTCGAGACACCCAGACGGCTGTTGCCTTACTTTACTCTCGGCTTGCTTTGGTGATGTCAGCCCCTTCCTTGGAATGAGATTGCTAATTAACTCATCCCCTTCCCCTCCATTGTCTGGAAAAGGGCCTTTTCCGCTGGAGACCTGAAGGATTACAGGATAGAGCAGTAGCTGTTGAATTTAATATCTTGGTGGCAGCACGAGGGATTTAGCACACCCTCGCTGGACTATTTGGATTCCGGAGAACACTGGATGCCTGATTTCTATCAGGTCCAAGCAATGTCTTGTTGGCGGCCTAAATTACATGACAGAACCCCTTTAAGGGAAAAAGAAAACGCATACCACCCTCTATAAATTAGCTGGAACAAACAAACTAGTTGCTCAAAGTTACTGTACTCCTGCCAGCAGTCATAAACTAGCTAGCTGTGTTTAAGAAAAGTGAAAACTGTTTTTCCTACCATGGAATAAACAGTCTCTGGGTTCTATTCCTAACCACAAATGGCAAATGCATGCAAGTCTCCGAGAACTAAATTCTGCTCACTTTCCAAATTCGCTTAATCTCCAGCCCCTGGAGATTAATTAACTCGACGGGGAAGCCAACGTTGAAGTTGGAATAGAGGTGTTTTTTGAAGTAAGTGCTGTTCTGTTCATCTAAAGAAGCTGCCCTGCTGAGGCCAGCAGAAAAATCTGCAATATTTAACCTAGATACTCCTGTTTTCCAGTTTTGCAAGTAAAGTCTTGATTTTGACTAAGAGACCCAAGAAATAGATACTGAGCACAGACATGACCATCTTTTAAGTGAAAGAAAAAAAACATTTATCTACCTCCAGAATTAATTGCAGAGATTTCTAAACAAACCACGGAGTAAGCACATATTCACAGAGCCTATACAGTTATATATGCTGTGGGGAAGTGAAAAATCTAATACTCTAGTCCAGAATTCAAAAAAGCAGAGGCACCAGATCATCCCACTCACCTCTAGGAGTTGCAGCCTGATCTCACACAGGCTCCTGGCAGTGAAACCCACAGGGAACCCCGGTATTTCTCCATGCCCCATCACTTGCAGAGGGAGGCAGGGAGTGTGTAATATGCCTTCAGACATATTCTATTCTAATATTCACATTCTAATATGCCTATTCCTCACCCTACCATGACCTCACCCACCTGTGAGCTTCGCTGCGGTACCTGGTTGCTGCGGGACAACATTCACTGCTGACCTACACGACAAGGGGCTCTTACTCTGTCCTAAAAGTTTCTCTTTTCACGTTTTCCTTTAGGGGCATCACCATGTTGCGCAGGTCAAACTGATTCATTTCACCTCTACGTAAGCACACGGGCATCTCTGAAGTGAAAAGGACCCACAGCGATGCCAAATACTGCTGAGATATGTTTGGTGTCTTTGTGGCATGAATTGGGATTTAACTGTGGCTGAACAGAGATCAACGAACTTGTTTTACTTTGTGTAAAAGTCCTGTTCTATTCGCCTCACACAGGTGAAAGATAAGGGCTTCCCTTGCTGATTCCCTGCGCTGCTGGTTAAACTAAACCCTGAAGATTTCTATTCCAAGACAACAGATTTGGAAAAAAATAACTGGGATATAGTATAGTTTGCTCAAGCTCCTTACTTCCTTCCCACATCCATGGGACATACCTCTTTGCCCATGCCTACAAGGGAACATGTAGAGAGCTGCCACAGGCTAGAAAATAAAAGTATACCCTTCAGAAGAGAAAGTGAGGTCAGTAATGGACTTTTCCCTGGCTACAGACCCAGTAACTGGCAATATAACGAAAATCTCTTTCCTTGTTGCCCTTACCCCCCACCCCCCTCTCCTGGAAATACTAATGAACTCCAGTGCTGTTGGGGGAGCCTTAGGACTCAGCAGTATTTTCTCTAACGTTTTCATTGTAGCCAGAATGCCAAGAGGCAGAAGTCATGTCCTCTCCATGGCCCTTAATTTTAAATCACCTGACATCTCCCCAGTTGTCTTGACTTCACAAAGAGCCTTGAGATCCTCCTGTAATTAGAAACACACCCTGCCCTCAAGCCCTGCATCCACACCTGGTCCATGGCTTCCTCCCGGCTGGCTCTTCAGCTGTGCGCGGTTGGATTCGTGGGGCTCGCTGCAGTTCACTTGATCCCTCTCGAGCCTGCCTTGCCAACAGTTGTTCAAAAAGCCATTTAAATGCTTTTATCCCTTCGTGAACAATTCTACAAGGAAGGTATGTTACCAGCGTGTTAGCAAGTGGTTGAAATGCTGACTTCTTTCAGAGCAATTAGAAATAGTTTGATCTATCTAGGCATTGTTGAAAGTTCTTTTTGCATTTAAACTCTTCACAAGCCAAAATACATGTCAAAATCTAATCCACTGTGTCTAAATTTATCTAGTTGTAAAAAAAGGTATGGAGTTACCAGTTTTTCAGTAGGTCTTGGTTAATAATCAGGTCTCTGAACACAAGGTTTGTCCTTTCCACAGTGTTCTTAACACCCTGAGTGTTGGTCTTACACTAAAAATGAGCAACAACCCCCCCCCCACATTGAGTGTAAAAATAATGAGAAGTATGTCTTGTTGCTTTTTCTTCTATCTTCTACCTACCATTGCTCCTTTCCTTTTTTTCAACCTTTTGATCAATGTCAGCATCAATTTTATCAGTATCCTGCATATTCTCCAACCATATTAAAGAAAATCTCTGTCCACAGCAAATACACATCTGCATTTTCTTCTGCTTCTTGGTCCAGTAGCAAACTTGCCAACTGTTCATTGCAAGTGAGTCATTTCCCTTTTGAGGAACCCCTACTTCATGATTTTTAACCAATACAATGTGGAAAGCAATAAACTAGTATGGATTTCAGAGGGAATATTGCAATCCAAACAGGTCTGGAGGTCAACACCTGAGGTAGATTATTTTATAGCATAGAATAAGACACTAACTTTGCTGTTTCATGATATTCCCTCTAACCTGATGCTATCTGAAAAAAAAACAAACTGCCCTTTTTCAACTTACATTTCTTGGTCTTTAAACTCCCTTCTTGTCCTTGGACTTCATACTCCGCTCTTGACAGATTTCTTGGGACAATAGGATTCTGCAAAGCTGAAAAACACTTCTTCAGAAGAAATATGAATTCCTGTGTGTGCTCATTTGAACTAACCATGGAGAAAAAGGTTTAATACCTTTGAAAAGTGCCCATTGCCCAGTTTTGCCAAGCCAGTTTGACACAGTACTTTATCCATGAGCTATCATTTTCATCCCAAGGGCATACAAACCAGGTAGCATGGAAAGGCGTGTTCAACTGAGTAATTGGCATTCAGCTGTGCAGAAAGAAAATTGAATGGGCAAAAGGTCCAGTTGGGTATCAATGCCTTGAACTGGTTGTCATATCCAAACCCCAGCAGATTATCTCTTTCTTTCCTTCTTTCTGGAATTCAGTCTATTATCAGCAGGTATCCTCCACATTCTCCGTAAGACCTCCAAATAAAAAGCAGACGAGTATGACAATGTAATGATGGTAATGTGGGCAGTGGGGCAACACCAATGACCTCATCAAATGCTCCTCTTTGCCTTTTTGGGGAGGCTGTGGTGTTTTTTTAAGTTTTTAAACAAAATAACAATGTATTTTGTTATGTATACACCTGTTTGTTTACATCTGTATATAACAGATGAATAGTTCTGTGCCTCTGGTAACTGACTACAAATAAAGCAATATTTATCATATCAGCATGTTAGGATGTTCCTTTTACAATCAGTTAGCTATAAAACCTGATAATTCACACATAATCATTTAATGTATACCAGTATAAAAGCTTTTGTACCTCTGGATTGCTCACTGCAGTCTGTCTGGCCCGTAAGCGTCTTGTTTGGACATGCAAGTTCTTCAGTACAAGCATTGTCTGTACTTTGGATTCTGTACAGCAGAGCACAGATCATATGGCTGATGTTTTAAAAGGAAGCGATTGATATTTCCCCCATTCACCACACTGGAAATCCCAACAGATGCCACCAGACTCTCTCAACTAGTCTCTGTTAGTACCCGAGCACATGAGTGTTTAAAAACCTTTGGTCATGACTGAAAAGTTTTCAGCAAGAAGCACTGGGAACTGAAAAAAAACACCCCCAAAATGCTAGAATCTCCTTTAAAGTGAGGTGAGATACTCTTTCTGACACCGAAGTAGGAAGCTTTTTAGCATCAGAAAGTGGGATACTCTATTGTGTTACTGACCTTATCCTAAACCTCCTAAAATGGAGTTTATCGTGAAACAGTCTTCCTAGGCAGCACTGAGAACGCAGCTACGCCTGCCTGTTCTGCTGCTGGCTTTCTGGAGTAGACAGGTCACAATGGACCAACACAGGTGTGGAGCAAACGTATGGACAAAACTGTAAGGGGGAGTGATACGATGGGGTAGGCAGAAAAAGCCCCATCTTGAGGCCTTCAGCAACCATTTCCAACTTCTGGTCATTCTGCAAAAAAATTTCAAAAATGCATTTTCAAAAAGCCTGTGTGCACAGCTTGGTCTGATGTTCATCTCACTCTGCTGACACACTTTCCATCCAGTGTAAGAGTCCTTCAGAGAGCACAGCAGTATGTGCTGCAAGACAGTCTACCCTCCAGACTCCCTGCCAGGAGTGGTTGGTGGTGTACACACGCTCTCCCCCAGCTCACGCATGAGCTGTGGACTTGTCTGCAAGATATGCCAGATTTATACAAAGAGAGGAAGAGCACAGGTTTTTCAGGATCTCTGCTGTGGTTCTTCACAGTGGGGCTTTTTCACAGGCCTTGGGATGCCCTGCTCCAGGGCTACGTCTCTGGACGTGTATAGAGATGATATTCTATGGTCCTGAACTCTTCTTTCAGCCTTTCAGTAATGAAGCTTGCAGAGGTAAGGTGCTGCTACCAAATGGTTGACATTTCCTTGGTGAATTGAAGTGTTTGCAAGGTCTGGACCTGCAACAACCTCTGCTTGTTTCTGTCCTACAGGGGGATGAAGACGGAGAGGAGGGACCAGGACAGGAAACAAGCATATCTGCTGCTGGGATGTCTCATCCAATGTAACTGGTTGGTCTGGGGGGCTTGGAGAAGCAAGGCAATGAGCCATACTGCAGAAATCACAGAAAGCTGAAGGGATGATCTACAAAGCCAAAACCAGAAACGTTTCCTTGGACTTGCCTGGATGATAGGGGAGATCAAAAGCCCATGAGCCAGATGTGTGTGCCAGTTAAAGACTCTCACTGTCACTAAGTCACCATCAAAACAACTGCGCTGTTGTCCCCCTGTTGGGATTTTGATGGCAGGTTCAGTGAGAGCATGGGGATGGAAAGAGAGCTCCATGCATCACTACTTCAGAATAGTACCCAGAGCTACACAACCAGGTTTTACACCTATTCTGGATGCCTGCAGTCATGTATGCGCCACTAGAACATAAATATACCCTTCCGAAGTAGGTGATTTTCAGCAAGAGCAACCTGAAATCAAATTATGAAATGGTGTGTAAGATGGGAATTTACACGTGCTTGAATAATGCCTCCAAAGTGATGCAGGCGCATCTGAAATGTCTCCCGTTAGGTGAGGGTTTTCCAGATAAATGGTCTGGGAGTCAGCCGTGCCGGAATCAGCTCCCATGGTAGTGCCAAAGAGCAGATCGACAGCCTAAAGCTATGTCCCTTATTTTCTGGAAATCTCTGACACACTCTTTACAAATGCTCTTTACTTGTCAGGTTCTCGGAGGATGGAAATTGTCCAGTACAAACTGTTGAGACCACAGTTTTGCAACATTGGAAGGAAAAAAATAAAAGTCTAGGTGCATGCCAACCTTGTAACCACATTGGCGGTACACTGGTCTTATTTAGAAGTGTAAGTCTGCAGTGGATCAGTCAACCCGGGGGAATTTCTTCAGGTTTACATCCGCATACCTGAAAAAGTTTTGGCATGAAATCTGTTGAAAGGAAAAAAGCAGGAGAAGGATGTTCAGAGTTTAATTTACATAAGCTACAGTAAACAACTGAAAATTAGACCAGTGCCTGAAACAGTCACCGTCAAAGCCTCTCCCTCCTTAGCCTTTTCCTTGCGACATTTATTGCAGGGCTCTAGAGAGGACTGGAGGGTATGTGCTGATCTAAGTTTTAACACTGGAATGTAAGACATTTTCCAAATGGGTGAGGGGAGAAAGTTTTCTTTAAACACGTCCCAGGAACAGACCTGAGAAAAATGCCTGATCTGAAAAGGCCTGATGAAGAGTTAGCCTTTCATTAAATGACACTTCCTTTGAAGTGGCAAAAGCGTGTGTGATTGAGGATGCATTTTTGTCATGGCTGCCTTGGGAGCCACATATCCTGTGATCACTGTATTTTGTTTTATTAATCTGTGAAGTTTGACATTTTGAAAGGTTTGCACACGGTGGACATGATGGTAAACAGTTGAATCACACTAGGAACATCGAGAGCTGCCAAGTCAAACACCAGGGCCGCAGAGGAGGCTGAGGCAACAAGGTCTCCAGTGATTTGTCACTGGTGATGGCAGTGAGGGCCATGGGCTCTCTCCTGCCTCTGGATTTTGGGAGCGGAGCAGGCGACGCCAGAGTCTTGCAGAGATCTGGAAGATTTTACCGAGTACTGGCAAGCGTGGCCAGCCAAGAAGAGATTTTGCCTACAGAGGCAAACAAGCCGTCGTGAGAAATGATTCTTTTTTGCTGTTCTGCCTCTGTACGTTTACCTACACTAAGGCATTTTGCTATGTCCACTGGGTACATATGCACGGATAAACCTTTCCTGACTTTTCATTTCTGCTTTTCAAGCCTGTGCAGCTCTGTAAAGGCAGATGGGAGACCTGCCTGTCCTGCTAAACTTATTGTGCTGGGCCAGCAATTTTAGGCTGTATTAAATATTCAGTTAAATGCCATTCAATTTCTTTGAACAGTCCTAATTGCAAACCAGAAGTTGTATTGATCAAAATACTGTGATTTGTGACCTAGGGAATTTTGCTAGTAATAGTTTGTGACCTTTCCTTTTGGATTTCTCCTGCCTTTTCTCATGCCTTTTTACTCTTATTTTCTATGTCAATATGCTCTCCTCAAATATAGCTGAAAAATAGATCAAAACACATCAGTCGTCTTTAAAAACAAACCTGTTTTCCTAATACTATTTCTACAGGTGAAGAAAGTCCCTGTTAATGAAAAAAAGCTCACAAATGGCTTACATATGCTGCTTTCTTCAGCAAGCGCCTGTAGGTATTGCAAACCTGGGCGTGTGTTTCCAAAAGCAAATAGTTATGATTTAGAAATAAATAAGTGATGTAAATTTGGACTGTTGACATTGGCAATAATGAGTGAGGATTGACAGAATCTCAAAAGCTTCTCTAAAATCCACTTTCTCAAAACCTAGATCGTGCTAGCTTCTCTGAGCCTTCAGTCTCCCATTTTATCTGGGTTGCTCTCAGCTCAGGGAGCATGAGGAAGAGGATGGACATTCCCTGATCGATGTCTTGCCCCTAGATTGAGAAGGCTGATGTGTTTGGACTCTCAGAGAAGAAATAATTTAGAAGAATGCCTCCCTGGGGAGCTCAAGGAGTCACCGAGAGACATTGCAGAGCAAACAGGAGGGGAAGGGACCTCACGCATTTCCAGCCAGTGTCTTCTTAGGACAAGCATAACATACAAAACCTTTCATGTAGTTATCCACCACCATCTTGACAGCAGTTTGGGTTTGCCCGCTGCTGCTCCGATTGGAAAGCCATTCCAGGACCTCCCTGCTCTGCTGATTAGGACTTTCTTCTGATTTCCAGCCTAAATTTATTTGTGGCCAGCATATAACCATTTGTTCTTGTGCCAACATGGTCCTAAAACTGTAGATAATATTTTTAAAATCCCTTCTCCCTCCCTGTTGTTTATCCCTGATGTATTTATAAAGAGTGATCCTATCTCTTCCCAGCCATCCCCATGCTAGACTAAACAAGTCCCCCTGTGCCGGGCCAGCCCCACGGGACATCCACTGTCCCCACTGCTCTGTGCTGGCCTGAGGGTGTCCGAGGCTGAGCCAGTACCCCCCAGGGATGCTCAGAGGGGAGACAAGATGTTTTTGATGGTTGCCTTCATCATCTGCAGCTGTCCTTGGGTAAGACAGATGAAAGCTAGTGAAGGGTTTTACCCTGCCACAGCTGCTCTGTGGGACCTGCCCTTGTGCACAGCCTTGCACACACTGCACCTCAGCTGCATGGCATGGAGCACGCCAGGTTTTCACCAAGGACTGCTACAGACCAGAAGGATATTTATCTTTGAGCAGCAGATAAGCTACAAATCCACACCCCAGTTCACAGTAACACCTTTTTGCACTTGCAAAGCATATAAAGGAGCATGGTCACTTCTTCTGTTCCTCAAGGTGAGCAACTGCCTTTGTGCAAACAACTTGCAAGGTAGTGCAACAGCTACCACCCCTGCCCAGGTTCACGTGCTGCAGTGGAGGACCAAGACTGTGCAGCGCACATGTACGTTTTGCTCAGTATTACAAGGCAAGATCTTGCAGCTTATCATTTCACTGGACAAATGATACAAGCAAAGCATGGCTGAGCAGCTCCAGGCTGGGCATGAACGGCTCTCAGATAAATCAGGGTAACGTGTGGCTTTTTTGACAAGCTACCACCAAAAAAAAAAAAAGCCCCAGAGCATTCTGAAACATGGCTAGAAGCAAACAGGGCTTGACCATATGTGACTGAGAAAGTTATTAATCTCCCCAGAAAAAAACTTCTTCCATGTCACACAGAATACTTTTTTTTTTTTTTTTTTTTAAAAATAAAATTAACGAAACCACAGCAAATAGAAAAGGTTAACTGTTGTAGGATGACTAAGTCTCTTCAGGTCCACAATCAAATAAAATGCCAAAATAAAAGCAAAAGTAAGCATCTTTCAGTCTGGCTGGTTCCACAACACTTTGCAAACAAGTTGTCAGGGTCTTTCTGGCTCCCTGCCTAATTTTGCCTGCAACTGATACACAGACACTGCTGTGAGGGATGCACAGCGACTGCTTGGTGTCAGGCAGCAGCACAGAAACACCTGACAGCCTAGGACCACAAGTGAGGAATGTTAGCTCGGTAACTCCAAGGTGTTTTCTGCTATAAATTATAGTGAATTTACTGCACTAAGAAATTACCAGTTTCTGGAGAAAATTATAGGCAATGTGTCAGCTATAAATGATTTATGCATAAAACAACCTGCAGTGCAGGAACCCAGGGGGTATAATAACAAGACAAAAAAATCATTTAATCTTGTATGTAAATTTAAGCAGGCAGAAATTTGGGAAGAGCTGCTTGTTTTTATTCCATCTTGTGTTGCTGCCAAGTAAAGACAGTGCTTCAGCAGAAAGGCACTGATGTGGAGCCGGTAGATAGGCTTGCCAATTTCCAGCAAGATACATTTTAAACTGGCTTTTTGGTTTCAGTTCAACACCCTCCGAGAATTGATTGGTTTCCATTTGACAAGAAAGGAGTCAGAAAAGCAGAAGACTCTTTCTGGGCTAGATAAACTCAGCATGAGCACTGCTGTCCGTGGGCCCGATGAATGAAACATGCCAGCATTCAGCGAAAACCCAATTCCACCCCCACTTATTCTCATGCAGCAGTCTATTAATTCTTAGGGGACTCCTGTTGGCATAAGACCGTAGGTGAGTCGAGAGAGATGAATCGCTCAGATTTGAAGAATTGGCACCAGGTTGGGCTTCACAGGCAAACAGACACTTCACCGCGAGTGAGCATCATTTTGGATAGGCAACCTAAGGCAACCGAGAAGTGGCATCAAGGTTTCTCATTTGATTGTTTAAAGAATTTGTTAACGAGCTGCAAGGAGCAAATCTGGTTTTAAACAGCAAAAATAGATGGCCATGCTCCAGAGACTTTCTCCCAGGGGCACTGCAGGCATGCAGATTGGTAAGCAGCTTGTCCCAGTCTCTCGCTTTCCCAGGGGAACAGCTTCAGGCTCTGCAAAAGAAATAGAAGCACCACTCCAACTTTCCTCCATCCATCCTCACTTACGGTCTCCCTCTCTCTAAAACTAGACAGAAAATCCGCTGCTCACCCAAGCGCTGCTCTGCTTGCTCCTGTGGCACAGGGGTCCTTCCCCCACAGGGGAAGCGGGGGGTGGTGTGGGGTGTCCCCTTGCTCTTACTGTCACCATCAAGGAATAGCGCAGCAAGATGAAGCCAACCGGTTGATATGGAGCCAAACCCTGCTGCCCTTGTCATTTTCTGTTCAGGTAAAATTTCCCTCAGTGGCTTCACTAAGGATTTAGACTTAAAGAATGAAGCCCATAAAATATTTACCATTACTGTACATGATAATGAGTTTTCTGTATATCTATATGCAATACGCATAGATGCAGTGTGCGTGCCCACACACACATATGCAATGTGTCTGAGTTATGATAGCTGTGGGAGTGATTGCCTGGAATTGTCTGCCCATTGTACATCAAATATGACAGTTCTACATCTGCATTAATGCTATTACTTCTTTAAGACTTCTTTCTGAGATGCTGGTGTGGGTCTCACAGGCTGGGAGTATAGGTCACGCGATTCTCCCTTTATTTTTCTCTTGGCAGAATAGCCACAGAGCAGGTCTTATCTCTTCATGGTCTTGCAGCTGGGATCTAAAGAAGCCAAGAAGGGTGAGGAAGGTTAGAGGAGCTCTGTAAGGGACCACCCAAAGTAGATTTACAACAATCATGCTTTGTTACGCTACTGCAGAAAGCGAAGCAGAACAAGGGTGAAATAAAAAATTTCCCTTTGCAAGGGTAAGAAATTTGCACGGAGGCCATCCTGAGGAAAAATATAAGCAGAACAGTAGAACATCAAAGAGACATCAAAGCAGAACATCAAAGGGCTGTGATGCGGAAGCATCTTTTTCACCAACATTGTGGTGGTCCTGTTCTGCCCTGGTTCGTTACTAAAACATGCAGCCACCGAGGTCCAGTGGTAAAGCAATAACACACTACGTATTTACTCAGGAGACACAAGCTCAGCACTGAGTCTCCTCAGTGTCCTGGATACAGTCAGAGCAGGTCTCCAACACTGAGGTCCATGCTTGTGCCGTAACTGGTACTGGCATCTCCCCACCCTGGACCAGGAGGGTAGCAAGGGAGCTCTCCTTGCCACTGCCTAGCTGCTCCACCATATCCTCCCTCCTTCAGTTCCCCTACAATCAAAGCTGCCTTGTAACTAAAGTAAGACTGCTGCCCTGCCGTTCACTGCAATGGCAACCGTCCTTTAACTGAGCCCCACACTGGAGGCTGACTAGGCTAAGTTAAATTTCTTCTTTCATCTGCATGATTTTGTGACCATACTAACCTCGCTGGTTTAGGGTTTATCTCACCCTATAGGCTAGCTCTCACCGAAATTGGCTAGAGTTCGCTGAAATTGGCTCGAGTTCCTCCTTCCCAGAGCACTCGCTCAGAACAGGGAATCGCTACCTGCCATACGATCGTCACAGGGACATGTCAAATGGATTTCCCCTCTATTTCTCAGCCTTACATTGACAAGTGCTTTCCTGAATATCTATCTCTACGCATTTCTTTGGTGATTTCTGAGAGCACATCCTATATAAGAAGTTATTACTAACTGTGTGAATTGATCGGTGCCAAAAATATCATAGGAGTTCAGGAGAAAATGGCACTCCAATGGTGCGCTGCTGACAGGCACAGCCTTTCACTTAGGCTCAGGATGAGCTAAACATTATAGAAGTCTTTGGAGAAAAAGGAGGCCTCATTGTTAACCTACTGAAGAAGTTTGTCAAGCTCTTAAAACAAAAGAACCCTTGTAACAAGAACTTTGAATGGAAACATAAACTGATTTACTCAATGTTTTGCAGATTATATGGTCAGGGAGACAGCTCAGGACAGAGCCAGTTAACAGGCTGAGCTTAGAAATTAAGAGGACGGGACTTCTCTTTCCATAGCAGCATGTTTAGACAGGAAGAAAAAGATGTGGTTTGTGTTTAGTGAGCAGCTAGTGGGATGAAATATATTATGTATATGCACTAGTACACTCTGATTCCCTGCCTCACTCAGTTTTCTGCTACGGTACCATAAAGCTGAGTTACTGGCCAGCTGCACCCAGCTGTGCCACTCTTTAAGCATGATTATACAATTCTAGACAAGTAGGTAAAAAAAGCCCAACACACGAGCCACCTAGCATGAGAGTGAAGACTCTGAGTACCAAAGGCTTCAGCTGAGGTGAGAACTTGGCCACCGTTTTGTGTTCCCAAATTCCCGACGGAGGCAGAGACTTTTCAAGTATTATTTTTCTCACTTGTAAGCCAATGTCATGGTCTACCACATGCCAAGAGGTGCGGTATGTCCCCAGCCGAGGTGTGATGCTGTGGTTTCTTCTCTGCTCCAAGATCATCACGCCAGTCACTGCTGGGTGGAGGATTGCAGTGCCCTGCTGCTCAGGTGTGCCTGGACTGAGGTAGGAGCCCACCGTGATGCCCTGCATAAAACCACAGGACGTAGAGGCTGAAGGAGAAGCAGCCAGCTACATGAGTCTCCCACTCAAGGTGGGAGACATGACTGGGAGGAGAAAAAGGTTGGCTTGAGCTGCATAACAACTTCATTTGAACAGCCAGTGTGTAGGACCAAGAACCAGCATCTTTTTAAAGACCTTCAACAAATAATCCAAGGCTTCCACAAAATACTGTTGTCCTTTCACTGACAAATCACTGCTGCATTTTCTAGCAGTCTCTGGATTAACAAACTGCTAGCAATACAGTGTTTAGGTGCAAGACAACTGAAATCAGTCAAAGTTCTGCTATGTATTTCAACAGAAGATGGAGCCCTATAAAAAAATTAATTCTGCAAAGGAAGATCACCACTTAACTTCACCCCAGTACATCCCAGTGTAGGAAACCATGCATTTTTATGTTCCTAAGGAAACAGCACAGAGCATCAATTCACAAGATGTGCTCATAGGAAAGTATCACCTGTCCTGCACTCGTCTACATGCGGCATGAATATCCTAAAGAAAATGTGAACAGAATAAGTTTAAGAATAATAATAACAACCCTAAGGAGAGATGTACTTGTCTCCTATGTTTTAAGGAATATGTCTATACTGAGTCTGGCAGCCTTCCCACAGTGTAGGCTCTTTTTTTAATTCACATCAAATTTTACTGCATTTGTATGATATGCAATTAATGAGCCATAGAATCATTGAAATTAGAAATGGAAAAGATGCATTAAGTCATCTAGTCCATCCCCTGACAGTGCAGGATTGTTCCCTACAGTGTATTTTTATATTTTCTAATGCTTTGTGCAGTCCAGATTTAAATGTCTCCAGAGATGGAGCTTCTACCAATTCATTTAGAGGGCTGCTCCATGGTCCTGTAGCTCTCACCCTCTGGAAAATTTTCCTCATAAGGCCATGTATATCTTCCTTTTCTCACTTTTACTTTTTCTGTTTTGGCTATAATCCCTTTCACCAATTCAAACTCCCCTCCCTCCCTGATAATTATAGTTGATGTCATCATGCCTTCTCCTTAAAGATTGCTTACACAAACTATGCACGTTTCATTTTCACATCACTCTTACATGCCTGACCGTTTCCCTTCAGCCCTTCAGTCATTTTGTGTTGCTTTCTCTGAACTCCCTCCGTATTATCTGCTTCGTTCTGATAAAAAGGCAGCAAAGGCAGGATTCCAGGTGTAATTTTTCCACGTTTGTACAGGAAAATAGTGTTACCCACCTGCTCCACACCATTCAGTCACTGTGGCTCCCCAGCTGCCACGGGGCCTTGGAAATACTGACGTGAGTTGCTGCCCACGGGTACAAATATTGTGATGACGTGTTACTGAACGGATTGCAAAAGCGAAAAAGCAAAAGCTCTCTGTTCAAAATGGCTGATATTAGCAAATGATACACCTCGGCTGTCCAAAACATAAATGGGGGGGAGGGTAAGACAAGTGAGAAGCAATGCCACTGATTTGTTCCACAGTTTTGAGAGGCCTCTAGAGATATTTTAAAGCCCTGAGCACTGGTCTTTACCTGCTACATGATTGCAGCTCAACATTTTTGGATGACATCCTGGTCCCATTATAAATACTGTGAACTTTGTCACAAGTGCCGCTTCTGCTGAGTCCTTGACCACCAGTGAGACAAAGTTTTGAGGGGTGGGAGGTTTCATTACTGCATTTTAGAACCCAAGGGGGTTCCGGGCTAATTACTTTGCCCCTTATTCCCGGGAGTGCAAGATCAAGCCTTTACTTTCAACAGGGAGGTGAAAGCTGAGAAGGGGCCAAGCCAAAATAAAGAGGCATAAAGACATCAAAAAGTGTCACAGTGATGACGGTATAAAACCCTTAATAGAATAAAATAGGTGGATGCTATAGCAACAAACCCCAGTCATGGTATTTCAAGTGAAGTGATTCCTTCTTCTGCTCTAAATCCTTTTAATGTGCCTTCTATTGAATATCCCATACAGGTGGAGTACTATAAATTCTGCTATCTAGCAGCACACACCGTTTGTATGAACACTTTATTCCAGCTGAGATGCAAGTATTAATAGCAACACGGATCCTTCCTTTCAACCCCTTCCCTTCCTCGGAAAAATTTATTTCTACTGCCTGTGGCAAGACTTGCTCTGAGGGAGCTCCCACAGAAGGAACAAATAAAGTAAGCGAGAAGTAATTCCAAAACTCTTTTTTATGATAGACATTTCACATGTAAAGCTGTCTTGACCTATCTGTCTGTTTCTCTCAGGCTATACCATTCTGAAAATTAATTCTTAATGAATCTTTACATGTGCGAAGAGCAGAGCCATGTGCTCTGGAAGTAAGAATTAACACATGTGAACCTGTAGGTTTCTTAGGAGTGAATATCTTGACTTGCCTGCAAAGCGTCATCCACCTCTGTGAAACAAGTTAAGCAGCAATATAAAAGAGTAAATAACCTGGCAGCAGTATGCTGTTCCATATAGCCCCATCAATTCACTTTCCCATGCATTGATCTGATAGACAGTGCAGACTTTTTTTTAAAAACATAGGGTCCTTTTCTAGTCGTGGCTGGCTTTTGATGGGGTTGTATCAAAGAAGCCACAGCTAGGAAAGACCTGTTAGTTTATCCACTCTCTTCCTCTGCTCCAGAGCCAGTACAGCCTCTGGAATGGGACCAGCACAAGGACCATAAACAAGTGCTATCAGTAAAATAATTCACAATACTTGAAAGTGTCTATGTCCGGCAAAGCAAAGACGGAGGGAAGAGCTTTGCAGCTGACTGTCATCCCTGGCTCCTTGGATATGTTTTCACTATAGGATAATCCAGGTGGCATATCAATCACCTCAGTGCTTTCTCATGGCCAAGCACTTAACTATTCATAAGCTAAGTTCAAATATTTGTGCTGGTTCTTGTGGAATACTTTATAAACTGAGCAGCAAGAAATTACTGCCAAAGGAAGAAACTATCTAACCTTAGGAGTCAATCCCAATCTAACACACCTACAAGTAGAGCTGCAAACCAGAATTTCCTTAATAGCGCTGTGTTATTTCCCGGCGGCATTTCAGTGTTTTAGCTGCTTGTGCAAGCTGAGCACAAGCTAAAACTCTTCCATCCTTTCTGACGCTTCGCTGCATGCTGGGGTGTGCTCCTGTTGCGTCTTTTCCCCCAGGTATTAACTGCACAGAAACCTGCCCCGAAACTAAATTCTTGCCGATTCTGGAAGGAGTTACAGGTCTGTGTAAAAATGCCCCATTGCTCTGAGGAGAGGAATGGTCCTGCTTTTACCTACTACACTGATTAGTTATGGCCCTGAATCAAAGGCTGAACAAGCCCAGACATGGAGAAAGTTTGCACTGGATGTCCCGCTCCCAGTTTTGCTCCTACTTAGCCCAGTTAACATCACCAAAACTGTTGCCATCTCTGAAGCAGTTCTGGCTATACAGTACAATACTACATATACGACATATGTCAACAACATGACTCATTAGCACCGGCACGGCGCTCTCTCCTGCTGCATAAATGCCCTGCATTTACACCAGCATGGGGGGGGGGGGGGGGGGG